>CM076578.1:1557905565-1558345826 GCA_034641835.2 Pinus albicaulis
TTTTGTTGGATGTTGATGACTTATGCTGAAGTAATACATAGTCCCTTGAAGCCTTTGATGAGAAATTGATGTCTTGGAGCTTATGCATGATCTGATTCACTTGTTGATGGAGAAGGACTGTTTGCAGGATCCATAGGCTTGGTTGATGGTGAAGTTTTCTCTTGTTAATGTTTTCTAAGTTTCTCATATGTTTTCCATCCATATATGCTGCAGTAAGACAAAAAATTTAGACTAAGATATGCTTGTTGATGGCACCTTAGATCTGTTTGTTTCCTTCACTACCTAAATGTTTTCTTTTGCTTAAGATATGTTAGGGAATCAATCTCTTGCTCTCTAATAAGTTTTTGGCTTGTCTATTTTCTCGAATGATTTAGATCCGTTAGTATCAATTATGATTTATGGCTAGGCCTGCATATAGTTACCTCTGAAGTACTATGTTCTTGAAATCATCTTTTGAATCATCTTTTCCTATAGTTTATCAAAGAAGTCTGTCTTAACCATGCTCTTTGCCTTTGCTTAGCTAAAATTGTCTCAAGGAACTTTCATAGCTGTCACTGTGGATGCTAGGGTTTTTCTCTTCTTCTATGGTTATAGTTACTTTTGCAGCTTACATTTTTTTCCTACTCTTGATGATAAAAACCATGAAAGATTAAATAAGTTTTACCTTTCTATGTTTTATCTGAATGTTTTCATGGCTGATTATCTGCTTTCAGTCTGAAATAAAATGGATTAGTTTTGCTTAAGCCTTTGACTCTCTTGCTATGCTTATAAAAATTCTAACTCCCTCAGTTTATAAGTATATAAAGGATTCTGTTTCTGCCCTTTTTTAGCTTGTTGTTCTCAAGTTTAATGTCCATCTCATGATCCTTCACAACCTTAAAGATTCACCAACCAATTTAATTTTCCCTGCAAATGCTCTTGAAACCATTGATGAACTCATTCATGACCTTGTTTGACTCCATTTCCTAATTACTTAAAAATCTTCCTTGTTTTCTATCGAAATATATTTGAGCATCATACCCAACCAAAAAAAAACAAAATACCTTGCACTTAACATCTAGCCTAAAATCAACCCTAATCAGTAAGCAAGTTCACATCTTGGCACATACTAGAGAGATCCCTCTCCGAATCCAGGAAGGCTAGGTCCTAGGATTCCAAAGCTTGGTTTTTATGTTACCTTGTACCTTTATATCTCAATCAATCTAGAAAATTATGGGGAGCTGACATAATGGCGATCACGGTGGGACTCTGAGTGATAAACAAAATTAGACTTCCCTAAACCTTTCAAAAAACCCTTAAGAGTACTATCTTGTGGATTTATCCCACCGCTCACACCAGCATAATGGTGATTACTGTGGGACCTTATGAGTTAGTGACAAACTAAGTATTCCTTAGATCTCAGAAAACTCACAAACATCCTTAAAATATTAAACATCATCCACCTGGAAATTCCACTGGTCTTCAGTAGCCCTGTTGACCCCACTAGTTCTCATAAACTCCCATGGGAATGCATTAAGCAATACAAATCATGCTGATGATGGACAAAAAAATTGAAACCTTCCACCTGGTGACTCCACAAATCTCAATAGACCTAAAGACTCCACTGGTAGAGAACTCTAAGACTGGTTGAAAATATTCAGTGACCCTTTTTTATTTACAAACATGGATCCAAGGATACAAAGGAGTTATGCTCTAATTAATAGAGATCACATCCATGGGTTCCCACACAGATTTCCTGAGATAGAGTGGGACAAAAACCTCCCTATGTTTCAAGATGAAAATTCTGATGACCCTTTGTTACACCTCATCAAGTTTCATATCCATGTATGGGGGTTAAAAGATGAATGGCATGAGGACTGCCTTATGAAGATTTTCATGCTAACATTAGAAGGGAAGGCAAGGGAATGGTATGAGAGTATAAAACCTGGTGGCTTGTTTTCCTTAAAAGATATACACAAGGCATTTTATGAGCATTATAAACAAAATTCCCCATCTTTATCATTGGCTGAAAATTGTTGTGATCAATCTCAGGATATCATACAATAGCTTTTAGATAGTGATGAAGATTTGAAAAATTTGCATCCTGAAGACCTCTTAACATCCATTCCTGAATTTCATTCTCAAGATAGATATCATGACAACCTAGAGGAGTTATTTGAGGAAGAACCCAATCAAGAAATAGAAGAAAACCCACGGGATCTCTCTAAAGGTACATGTGATGATTCACCATCTCTTCTAGGTGAGGCTCAAGAAAACATTCAGCCTCAAAATCAACCTTCACAAGAGAAAGAGAACCGTTGTGATTCTATACAAAAAAAGAGAAAAATGCCTCCTCTTTTGACTGGAGATGAAATCAATCAGATTATAAACATGCTGCCAACCTCTAAGCCTTAATGTGAACAAAAAAATTTTGTTCTTTCTCCTACCAATCCCATCTACCATAAATTAGAAAGTGAACTTGTAGATCAACTCAAAGAAGAACAAAATGATAATCCAATGTGTTTGATTGGTGATATTTCTTATGTTTATAACTTTCCAAAGTTTGATCATTCTAATGATGATGTCCTCCAAATAGAAACTAACTTTGCAGAGAAATCAATAGTTGGTTTGTGGGAAGATAAGTATCGTCATCTTGAAAAAAGTAACCTATGACACTGATGAGGAAAGCCTTGAAAGTTTAGAAGTAAGTGAGGAGTCTCTGACTCTTTGCTCTACTTCACTTCAGTCCTTCAGAAATAATTTTCATATGATTGGAAATCAGCAGTATTTCAGTTTTGAAGATGAGGTTGGGAAAGATAATGAGTTTCTTGAACCAGTTGTTAATGAAAATCCTTTTCGTGAAAGGGATGAGGAAATTGTTTGGGACACAGAATCCTCCCTAGCTTCAGAATTGCAGCCACCAAGTCGCATTGAATTTCAAATTGTAGATGAAGACTTGGAAAATTATAATCACATAAGAGTTTCTTAACTACCTTCACAAGAAGAATTACTGCCAAGGAGTCCTCCTACTCATTAACATGATGGCCTCCTCATAGAATTTAGCCCATTCATTCAGAATACATCGTATTTGCAAGAGTAAAACATTGCAATCTATGATGAGTCTACCAGCTCATATGATCATGAGAAAGAGGAAGATTTTCTTTCCCAAATGAGTCCTAAGCTCAGCCAAGTGAAGGAAGAAGCAGTCCTGGATCAAGCTTATCTCCCAAATCCTCTAAGCTAGGTATTGTTTCAAGATCCCTTTGCTGATTTGTTAGAGGCACTTGAAGATGGAGTAAAACATGTCAAGGGCATTTTGATGCAGAATTTTAAGAACATTCTAGACACTACTATTCAAACACAAGTGAGGGGGGAGTGGCTTTTTAATTTTTTCAGCACCCTCAAAGAGCTAAACCAAGATCCCTCATGGAATCATCTGCTTGATTGGATGTATTGGAAAAGGGAGTTCACCAGCTGAATGTATATCATGTATAGGTTAGATTAGGATAGATAGGAAAGAAAATAAGCTCATCACTATGATCATCTTTCTACCTTAGTTTTAGATTGCTTTGACCAAGAAGAGAGAAAAAGTAAAAAACAAAGAAAAATGAAAAAGAGGGCAGATGAAAAGAAGAGGTATAGCCCCATACCCAAAAAAAGTGATGCTGAAAGTGTGCAAGTATAAATGCCACTACTTGTTTTTGAAAAATAAGTCTTGTTCAGTCATCTAGCCTAATCATGGATGAACATGTTTTCAATTTATTTGCTGATAGGTTAGTGAAAGAAAAACTTGTCAAATCATGTAAACTTGACTTGTCAAAAGAGAATAGATTAGGAATGAAGAATGCTGGTTCCACATGCTTAAAACTAAACCAAAGAAGAAGATGAGGATGCATAACAAATGATAGATCACAACCCTTATCTTTCTATTTTGTTTATACAAAAACAATGTTTGTGTGCAGCTTGTTCTAATGCCATAACCCATGGTAAATTAGATTGCCTAATCCTGATTTAAACCGTGTTTTCAATTTCATGTTAGTAGGATAGAGAATAAAGTTTGTCAAACAACTTAATCTTGAAAAATGAGTAGATTAGGTAGAAAATAAAAAGAGTTCATTAGCTTAATCTGAACTCTTGGAAGACATAAGGGTACAATTAGATAGTTTGATTTTTGTTTTCAAAAATAAAAATGTCAAGGGTTTTCCAGTTCAAATGCACCCAAGGAAGAAAAAATGTTAGTCAAGTAGGTTGGGTAGGTAGAGATGATGTTGATGTTAATCATTTTTTTTTAGATTACTAAAGATCATAGCTTCAAGCAAGCATCAACAAGTGAAAGAGGTAAAAATCTGCCCAATGGATGAGGCACTAGTCTTCATAAACTAAGAGATCTGAAAGTTCTGGACACCTCCTGAAAAGGAGCTGCCCTCCCCAAGTGGAGCCACTATTAGTCATCCATATTTTTCACTATCTAAAGATGACTAAGTATCGGTTCTAGATTTCTAGAAACAAAGTTCATGAACATTGCGAGTTCTAGAAATCTCACGGCCTTCATTATCCTTAGGATAATTTTTTCACTATTTCATCATTCCGTCATGCCAAGCTCAGCTCACCCATCCTAGAAGACCCATCATGGGCTCATGCCACTCATTATCACTATGTTTCGCCACCTTTGGCCTCAACCCTCTATTTTTGTTTTTCCTAAAACTCCTCCATTGCCTATCTAGGGTTTTTAAGGGCATTTTTCTTGGTTTCATGACCTCCATGATTAAATCGTCAACAAGGCTTATATCTTGATGCTCTTACACCTCCTCCTATCCTTAAAATACCTCCATAAACACTTCCCATCATTCCTATCCCTTAGAATCATCTTTTTACTACAAAACCTAGTTTATTGCCACAAATTGACACTTTTTAAGGCTAGGCCTGTGTTTTGACCTTTTGGACCCCTTACCCTCACTCAATTCCTGAAATTCCACTTTCCCCTACTCCCTAACATCTATCCCTATTTCCCAAAATTTCCCCAAGAATTTAGACAACCCTTAACCCCTTCATTCACCTCCCTCTGCAAGGCAGTCCTAAATCCTCACACCAAGCCCTAATTTCCTCTTCCAACTAAGCTAGGGATTGACATGAAAGGGAGGCACAAGAGCAAAGGATTAATTTTATATATCATATAAGCAATAATAATTCTATACCATCTCATAAAAATCATGCCTCCATCATTTTCCAAGAATTCATTCCAAGAGACAAGCCATGTGTCACACCTAGGGCTAGTTTTTCTTAAAATTGTGTTTCGAACCAAAAAGAGATGAATTTGGAAAAAGTGGGAGAGGTTTCTGTCCATAATAGGTCCAAGAAGAAAAACCTCATTCCGGTTTTACATAGGTATCATGGTTTGAGATCAATGTCAAAAATATAGATGTCACGGGAGAAATTCTGCACTTCTAGAGTTACCTTGGGAAAATCATTTTTTTTGTCATAGCTGGAGAGTCCAAATGACTTTCTTAATAAGTAAAATGACAACTATACTTCAATATATTTCCAATTAGATATCATGATATCACTTTGGAATTGAGGAAGTCATCCAAAAGTGGTCTGCACCAACACTCTGCATTTCTGCACCAGCATTCAGGACTTTTTGACCAGTGTTGGGAGAATCAGTTTTTGGATAGGTAAATGAACACCAAATAGAAAAAAAAAAGAATTTTTGGAAATTAGACTCAAACATATTTCCAATGAGCTATCATGAGCTCAATTTTGAGTTGTGGAAGGCATCCAAAAGTGGCTTGCAACATCACTCTGCATTTCTGCACCAACATTCACCATTTTTGACCAGTGTTGGGACAGTCAGGTTTTGGACATCCAAATGAAAACAAAATGAAAAAAATCAAGTATATTTGGAAATTAGACATCCGTAACTTTCCAACGAGCCATCCTGGGCCCAATTCCAACACCAGGAAGGCTTCCAAAACCTTGCTGCAAAAAGACCTTTTTGGTGCTACGCGCCTATACACTGGTGCTACACTCCTGTAGGAGCTCATAGTGAAAATTTTCACTGGACGCGGCGCTCCTGTGTAGTGGTGCTATGTTCCTGAGTGAGAAAGCACAGCACTGCTAGATTTTCTACAGAAAAGGCCAAAATTGCAAAAAGAGGCCTAGGACCATTGGTCTTAGAAAAGCATTGGAAAAGCAAAAAGAAGAGGAATAAGCCGTGCACAACAATACCCTCTTACGGAGCTACTTGCTCTAGAAATTGAGAATGATAAAGAGTCTTGGCTTGAGAGGGAAAATCAGCATTTCGAAACTAAATTGGAGAAATCTAACAAGGATTTGGGCCTACAAAGGAGAATGACCGAGCACTACAAGAAATTGAATCAGTTTGCCCGAAGGAAACTCAAAGCTGCCCAAAGGAGGCGCTCGACGGAAAAACGTGGAAAAGGCCAATATTGGCTCAGAATTGTTGCTCGAGCTTCATTACATGTTTTTAAAAACCCTTAAGGGGTTTACTCACAAAAATTGGGCAATTTTGGACACATTCTTGTTTTTTGTGAATTTTAGGCCTAAAAGCATAAAATCATGGGTGCCTTAAATTTTTCTCGGAGCATCCTCAGCTGAAGAAAATTATATTTTTGGATTCCTTGACATCAAAGGAACATGCTCAAAAATTTTCAGATCAAATGAAGCTGTTTTGGTCCCTCAAAAAGGCCAAAAACAACCATTTTTTACCTTTCTGCCCCTAATATCAGCATGTGCTACACTCCTGGATTTTTTCACTATTTCTACGTTTTGACTGACTTCTAGGCATCAGATTGGAAAGAATAAAGTAGTTTTGGAAAGTAGAAATCCGTAGATTTCCAACGAGACATCACAGGCTCGAATACGATGCTGGGAAAGGGTCCAAAACTTAGCTGCAACAGACCGAAATTTTTGCTGATTAGAGACAACTTTTTTGCCAAAAAGTCAACAAAAGACACTAATTAATGGAAAATTGGTTTTTTAACATTTTCTTGGACAAAACACTCCTGATTTGATTAGGGAGTTATGTTTTAGTGTGTTTCATTTATTTTCTTATCTCTTATGTGTCTTGGGCCTTGCATGGTCATTAAGCACATTTATGAAATTTATGGCTGAATTAGGGTTTCTGGAAGCCTCTTAGGTTTTCCACCTCCTCATTTGCTCCATAAATAGAGCATGAGGCTCTTGTATATTTTCTTGGATGTTGATGACTTATGCTAAAGTAATGCATAGTCCCTTGAGGCCTTTGATGAGAAATTGATGTCTTGGAGCTTATGCATGATCTGATTTACTTGTTGATGGAGAAGGACTGTTTGCAGGATCCATAGGCCTAGTTGATGGTGAAGTTTTCTCTTGTTAATGTTTTCTAAGTTTCTCATATGTTTTCCATCCATCTATGCTACAGTAGGACACAAAATTTAGACTAAGATATGCTTGTTGATGGCACCTTAGATCTGTTTGTTTCCTTCACTTCCTAAATGTTTTCTTCTGCTTAAGATATGTTAGGGAATTCATCTTTTGCTCTCTAATAAGTTTTTGGCTTGTCTATTTTCTTGAATGATTTAGATCAGTTTGTATCAATTATGATTTATGGCTAGCCCTGCATATTGTTACCTCTGAAGTACTCTGCTCTTGAAATCATCTTTTGAAGCAGCTTTGCCTATAGTTTGTCAAAGAAGTCTGTCTTAACCATGCTCTTTGCCTTTACTTAACTAAAATTGTCTCAAGGAACTTCCATAGCCGTCACTGTGGATGCTAGGGTTTTTACCTTCTTCTATGGTAATAGTTACTTGTGCAACTTAAATGTTTTTCCTGCTCTTGATGATAAAATCCATGAAATATTAAATAAGTTTTTTCCTTTCTATGTTTTATCTGAATGCTGTCTTGGTTGATTATCTGTCTTCAGTCTGAAATTTGACTCTCTTGCTATGCTTATAAATCTTCTAACTCCCTCAGTTTACAAGTATATAAAGGATTCTATTTCTGCCCTTTATTAGCTTGTTGTTCCCAAGTTTAATGTCCATCTCATGATCCACAACCTTAAAGATCCACCAACCAAGTTAAATTGCCCTGCAAATGCTCTTGAAACCATTGATGAACTCATTCATGACCTTGTTTGACTCCATTGCCCAATGACTTAACAATATTCCTTGTTTTCTATCTAAATATATCTGAGCATCATACCCAACCAAAAACAATCAAAATACCCTGCTCTTAACATCTAGTCTAAAATCAACCCTAATCAGTAAGCAAGTTCACATCTTGGCCCCTACGAGAGAGATCCCTCTCCGAATTCAGGAAGGCTAGGTCCTAGGATTCCAAAGCTTGGTTTGATGTTACCCTGTACCTTTGTATCTCAATCAATCTAGAAAAATATGAGGAGCTAATAGTGGGCATTGCCGCAACCCATCCAAGAATCCCTGCCAATACGAACCCTGGAGCCATTACCAATTTTCCATGCCAAATCAGCACTGATATGTCGAATAGAGCCCAGTAAAACACACCAAATCATTGAACAACTGGGATAGTGCACTGGTAGTTGACGTAGCCAATCAAGAGGATTTAGAGGGTGGATATATTTCTATATGACGACCCTGGTCCATAAATTTTTGCCAGTAAGAATATTCCAACCAAGTTTAGTAGCTAGTGCCAATGCAAAGGTCGGAAGATCTTTGATACCCCAACCCCCCCATCGCTTGGGTAAAGCAATACGAGTCCATTTAGTCCAAGCAAAAGTGTGACCTTCTTTTATCCCGAGCCAAAGAAATTTTCTGTAGATCAGCTGTATCTTGTGAAGTATTTCTTTAGGAATCCATGCCAGAGACATCCAGTAAGCAATAATGGCCTCTAAAACAGATTTGATAAGTATCAGTCGACCAACCCTTGGTAGCCAACAATGACACCAGTTGTTCAGACGTTTTTCGATCTTGGTGATAAGCCAATTCCAAGCAACAATTTTATAGCTCACTAGTTTAAGGTAAAATCCCAAGTACTTCAGACCATCCTCAAATCTGGTAAGGGTAAATGGGAACCTCTGCTGTGCATAATGGATCTCATGTGGTGTGCACCCATGACAAGTCAAAATGGATTTGATGTTATTGAATTGCATACCAGTAGTAGTACAAAATAGTAGTAGGATGGATCTAACCACTGTAGAATCACCAAGTGTTCCATTGAGGAAGAGTAGGATATCATCAACAAATAGTAGCTGAGTGAGTACACAGTTTGTCGAGATGCGAATGCCTTTGAATATATCACAATCCCTTTCATCAATGATACATCTGCTGAGGCCCTCCATGATCAGGAGAAAGAGAAGGGGGGATAACAGACACCCCTGTCGAAGTCCCTATTCAACATGAAAAAAAATTGTTGCGGCCCCATTAATGAGTATGCTAAAAGAAACAGAGGTAATGCAACACATTATCCAATTACTAACCTGTAAGGGGAATCCCAGATGTGTAAGAAGCATGTGGATGTAGATCCAACTAGCTTGATCAAAATATTTTACTAGATTAATCTTGAGGATCATCCCTTTGATCTTCTTAGTGTGCATAGAATGTAGTCCTTCTTGTGCAATGCCAATAACATCATGGATCTGTCGATTTTCAAGGAAAGCAAATTGTTTAGGTGAGATAAAATTAGATAAAATGGGCTTCAACCGATTAGCAAGGATCTTTTCTATAATCTTGTAGATGCAGTTGTAGAAAGAAATTAGACGAAAATCTTTTAAGGACGAGGGATGATCAGGTTTGGGGATCAGGGCAATGAAGGTGGCATTAAATGCCTCATATATGCTCCCATATTTTCAGGTCTCTTTCACCACCTCCAGAAGGTCATGTCCCCGTAGATCAAAGAATGCCAGATAAAATTCCACGGACCATCCATCAGGTCCAGGGCTCTTGTCCTTTTTGAACCATTTAAGGACATATTCTAGTTCCTCCATCGTTATAGGTGTAAGGAGGTCATTAGCTTTTGCAGGATCCACATATCTAGGAAATAGGGAGGCCACCTTGATGATTTCAGCCAGTGAGGGTTGCAAAGGTGCCTTATATATTTCACGAAAATGATTGAAACCCTTCTGTGCAAGGTGTGAAAATGTAGAAGCAGTGGTACCATCCTCGTTGTTGAGTTCCAAAATGGTATTGATGGCCTTACGACCCTTTGAAAATTGGTGGAAGAATTTGGAGTTTTCATCACCTGCATTGATCCAGGTTGCACGACTTTTCAGTCTCCAAACTTCATCCCGCTTTTGAAGGATCTTTAGGCAATCTGATTCCAGTTTAATAAGCTGTGATTTCTCCTCTTTTGTCACGAATCCTCCCCTAATAGAGCATTCCAATCTATGGATATCCTGTTCAATTATTGTGAGCTCTAGTTCCTCCATTCTTTTCTTATTCCCAGCCCAATCAATTGACTTCTTTTTAATGGAGAGAAGTTTGTGTGCAAATATGGAGGATGGCGAGTGAAGGATTTGAGGTGGAGGGAGTCTCCATTGAGTGTTCACTAAATTGATGTAGTCTGCATCTTGTAGCCACATAGAGCATAATTTGAATTGAGTGGTCGACTTGTTGAAGGCCCCAGATATTTCCATGTATATCGGAGAGTGGTCAGAGATACCACCTGAGCCGATCCATTTTCTGAATGATCCAAGAGTGTGTATTAAGCTTTCTTTAATAAGGAAGCGGTCAAGCCTACGAGCAACCATATCGACCCCAGTGCGCCTGTTGCGTCAGGTAGGAGAAGGAGAGGTTATGAGGGGATCCACCAATTGATGGGAAGATAGAAGATGTATGAAAAGGTCGGAGAGTGGATCCGCATGTGAATTAGGTCCCCATGACTCAGAGATCCCTTGGGAGAAATTCAAGTCACCAACCAAAATAATATTGTCAGAACGTAGCACCGATGAATTCATAAGAGAGATCTAGAACCACTGCCTATTAGTGCAGGGGCCATAGGCATTGATAATGCAAAATTGTAGGCTGAGAGCTTCCGAAAAAATATCCATCGCCAGAATGCAATCCCTCCCCCAAACATTGAGAAGTTTAATATGCTGGGGGTTGATACAAATGGCTAGTCCACTCGAGCGTCCATTAGCATCGATGGCATGGATTGTCCATGAGGGGAGGAGGGGTGTAACTGCTTGAATGACAAGTTCGGAAGAACCACAAGTTTCTTGGAGGAGGATGATGTTTGCAGATGAAGAAGTAAAGAGGTGCCTAAGAGCAAGGCGCTTGGCAGGGTTGGCAAGCCCTCGACAATTGAAAGAGAGGAAAATTATTAAGAAACTAGGAGAGGAAATTGTCTTGCTTTAAGGATCCCATCAATGGAGAGTTGAGTGCCAGAGGCAATTACTTCAATACCGACTTGTAGAATGGCCTTCGAGATGTGTGAGTGATGGTCACGAGTGGATTTTTGCAGAGTGAATGGGGGGCTAGGATGAGGTCCAAGTCCACTTGATGTGTAGTTACAAGGGCACAAATTGTAGGAGTGGGTGGAAGAGGATTAAGATGGATCAACAGTAAAATTTGGTAGGGGATGTGAGAGGGGGAGAGTAGAAGGTGATGGGGGAAGTGTATAAGGAGTAGGTAAAGGGGGGGGGGAGGAGGTGATAGAGAAGGGTTAGGTATGGTAGGGAGAGTGGGGGGAATAGGAGAGGAGAGGAGGACGGGGGAAAAATAATGGAAGCGGTAGAGAATCCAGCCAGAGAGGGCTCCGTGCATTGAATAAACGCAGAAGACAAAAATGATAAAAAAGTGAAAGGAGGTAAAGAGGGAGTACAAGTGTCCGGAGAGAGTCCAGTAAGTGAAGCGGCAATCATAGATCGAGTGACCCAGTATGGGGCAGCTGCATCCGCCTGTGAAATGTCCTCCTACAAAGAGGGAACATGAGTCGAGAGGAAGTCGGAGGGTTGTGCTTGTTGCTGCAGCGAGACTAATACCGGTTCAATATGATGCACACCACCCAGTGAGCGAGTACCAGATGCCTATCCATTTAATAGAAAATCCTTAAATACTTGTCCAACTCTGTGACAACGGTGACAATGAAATTGAACCCCTTCATAATCCAGTAACTAAGTCCGGGTAGAATTGCACCATTGAATATTGAAGGATTCTTCAAGTCCTTCCCTGGTATCCAGATGTACCAAAATGCGGGCAAATGCCATCTTTCCAGATTCAATATATGAGCAATCATGGTCCAAATATGTGCCCAGAAGGCTACCAATATCCTTGAAGATATGTTCGTTCCATAAGTGTAGTGGAAGACCACGCAGACGAACCCAAATAGGTCCCGCTCCCAACGGTTCACGATTAGGATCGCATAAGGGGCTCCAACGCTTTAGAAGCACTGGAGCCATCTCAATGTACCATAATTGCGATAATACCAAATCAGTAGGGTCTCTAGTAGTGAAGCGGAGGGAAAACCATCCCTTAGTAAGTGTATGAATGGTAGGGAGCTCATGTAAAAGACCTCCCCAGCTCTTTTGAACCCAATGTTTCAGTATTTTAACCCCGTAGTTCCGGCCACGTACACGCCCCACCACAACTTTATCCACGGTGCCCATAATATCATCCATTTGAACGCTTATGCCAAGGGTGAGAAGGCTGCCACGCTTAGAAGACCACACACATTTCATGCGATGGGGGGCACGAGGGGGTGGTCCAAGAGGTAGGGATGTGGAAGCGGTAAGTGGAGGAGGCGACACAGAGTTGGGAGGGGGGTGAGGGGAATGATAAAGTGGACGGATGGACCGCGAGGGGGGGTAGCGACAGGGCCGTGAGTGGTATTGGGGTGATGGGGGGGTGGGGAAGAGTGCGGGGGGAGGGGGGGGGAGGAGGGGGGGGGAGCGGTGTGAGTGGGAGATGAGGTAGTAGAATGTGGAGTGGTCAGAGCGAGTGAGCAAGGGTAGGTGTAAGAGGGGGAAACCACTATGGGAGGGAGAGTCTGCAAGAGAAAGGCTAATGTCGCAAGGGACGGAGGACGAAGATCCGGAGAGGAGATAAGGTCCAGGTTTGCTGCTGAGAGAATATCAGGGGAGTTTGGGGTGAGGTCAGGGACCAGAATAGAGTCAAGGGCAGGGAATGGATGTAGAGGTGGGGATGCAGAAGGAGAGAACCCAGAGAAAGCAGGGCAAGTAAATGGAGAGGATGCGAGGTGGGAGATGAAAAGCAATGTGCAAGGGTCCAAATTTCCACCTAGGAAAATGGGTCCTTCGAGTAGTCTAGAAACTGTTCATCTTGGCCCCCCTCCATTGATATCCCCAATAAAAAGCCGTTATTGACCGAGTCCAACCGTCATTCGGAGTAAAACGGTCATGGGAACGCTGCAGGATACCGGTATAGAACAGATAAGCGCAAATAAGAGATCACCGAGGGTAAAACAACAAGGGGTCACGGAAGACAAGATACTGACAGTTGCTGCATTTTGATGCAAGAATGGGCCGAGAAAACCGTGGGTTCACTGTCAACGACAATAGATGCGGTCGGGTGTTCAAATAAGTTTCCAGTCAAATGATGGCTGCCCGAATAGTGCGTCACAGATGGATATATCAGAGTGGCCCCATAATATTTGAAAGCATCGAACCTTGTAGAGTGCTGCCATCTGTCACTATAGTCAAGCTTAGGTCGCCGCCATGCTAAGTCACAGAGAAGTTCGGTGCAGGTGCCGACGAAACCCTAGGTGTCGCCATCGCTCCCATATATATATATATTAAAAATACAAATTTAATTATAAATTTAAGATTTTTATTTTAAAATTTTAATAAAATATAAATAGTATAATATATATCTATATATAAAATTTCACTTTCAAATTATATATATATATATATCACCCTTTTGAACTGCTTGAGGAGATATTCAAGCTCACGGAACCGGGGTCCAATGGAATTTTAATGGTTGGGTTTTGAGAGGAGAGAGAAAACTCTCATCAAACAAGGCCCCATGCATTTAATACGAGGTGCATATGAATGGAACTTAAAATATTATATTGGCCCGATGCATTTAATACGAGGTGCATATGAATGGAGGTTAAAATATTATATTGATTTTGTGAGAGCATACTTGAGAGGTTGTATTCATATTTTAACTCGTATACCTCATCCCTCTATTTGTTGTTTCGAAACATGCATGCATATGAGATAAAATATGAAGGTTTTATATGTTGTTTATATTATATGTATTTTATTGATATATTTTAATTTTTATTAGTTTTTATTTATATTATATTTAATTTATACGTAATTTTGTTTTATATGTTTGATTATTTTTTATTTATTTAATTCATAATTTATGTATTTTTATTTATATTTTAATTTCAAAATTTGTTTTTTTATAATTATTTTAATAATTTTGGATTTTGATGATAATTTTATTTTATTTTATTTTTAAGTTATTCATTATTTATTATTTATTTTTAATTTTATATTTCAAATTATTATAATAATTATTATATATATTTTTAATTATTAATTTAAATATTTTTAAATTTTCATTTAATACAATAATGATTTTTATAAGTTATAATAATAATAATAATAATCATCTTAATGTAGGGAAAATATAAATATTTTGTCATGAAGATTTAAGCATGCAGGTTTGATCATAAGAATACAAAAAGAGTCATATGATAAAGAAAACGTAATGCAAAACTCACAAAGGTAGCCTAGTTTTAAAGAGTACTAATTTTGACATCAACACTATTATAACAATTGAGCCTTTTGAAATAGTTGATATTGCAACTATCATAGGGCTTGTAACAACGAAAGTTGTTGTCAGTACTGAGGCCTCTCTAAACTCACCATACCCAAAAAGATTAAGAATAGCTAAGGCTACCCCTCAGCCCGAGTTTGGTTTTCTAAAAGAATTGAAAAGTTTACACGTCTGGATTCCACTACTCCAAGCAATTCAAGATGCTCCAATTTATGCAAAAACAGTGAGGGAACTATATGTCAAGAAGCCTAGGAGGAAACCCCGAGATCCACCCACTATGCATGTATTAGGAAAATTATAAGAATTAATGTGAGGAGAAATTCTACCTACCAAGTATGAGGATCTTGGAAACCCAACAATGACTATTCACATTGGAAGAATAACCATTCCAAATACCCTGGTTGATTTGGGACCTGCAATTAACATAATGATGAGGGTGACTTTTGAACTATTTGAGTCTACAAATTTAAGACCAACTCCTACTATGTTAGAACTGGCTTATAGGTCTCATCAGAGAACTTTTGAGGTCTAAAATGAGCCTCCTAAGAAAAATGTACAACCAAAATAAACTTTATAAGAACCAATAAAATTCAAGATGATGATGTTGACCTTGGGGGATGATTCACCATTTTTGGGGTAAAAAAGTAAAAAGATTAAAAAATAATAAAATAATAAAACTACTTTTTCTACTTATCTCCCTAAGGTTTTAATCGAATTTTGAGTGGGAGTACTCGTAGAATGCAAAATTTAATTCCTCATCAAAAGAGTACCCATGTTACATACTTTCGACGGACCTTGATACATGAAAAATCAGAAATACATGAAAAAATATGATTGCAATCACATTTTTCATGTATTTCTCATTTTTCGTGTAACAGGGTCCATCGAAAGTATGCAACATGGGTACTCATTGGATGATGAATCAAAAAATGCATCCAACGAGTGTTCCCGCTTGAAATTTGAGTAAACCCATAGGTAGATAAGTTGAAAATACGAGCTGAATATATATATATATATATATATATATTTTATTTATTTATTTATTTTTTTTTCCCTCTAAAATTTGATGATGTAATATAATCTATTTTATTATTTCCACTATTATTTTATAAGTTCCTTAGGATGCCCATTTTAGACCTCAAAATTCCCCTAATTTGAAAATTCAGCTTGAAGGAATATTAGAGGACATAGTTATGTTAGTTGATTCCTAGAAGTACCTAGTGGATTTTGTAGTGTTGCATCCAAAAACACGCTTGGGAGTACATCCTATGATTTTAGGCAAACCATGGTTGGTCATTGCAGATGCATTTATTCATTGCATATATGGATTTATGGCCATATCTAATGAGACTACTACCAAGAATATTGTTCTTTATCCTCTATCTAAGCCAAGTGTTGAATGTGAGAATCCTTTATGGCTTGAATTTGAACCAGAAGGAGATGAAACACGAGCACTCCTAGCTATTGGAAAAGCCTTATATTTAAAAAATGATACTGAGGATGATACCATTAAAAACATTATCAATGATCCCTTTGTTGTGACATAACCAATATCTAGACTATTAAGTTCCATAATGGAGAAACCTAGTGAGGAAGAAATTACTAATGATCTTACTATGGAATAAATACCTACTTCCCTAAGTCTTAAGAGTATTCTAGTCAATATTGAGCTTGGAAATACCTTGAATATTAATCTCAATCTATCCCCTATGCAAAAAAATAAGTTGGTACAACTTATGAGAAAGTACAAAGAAGCTTTCACATGGGACTATAAGGACATGAAGGGTATCCGCCCTGGTTTATGAACTCGCCATATTTATTTGAAGGAAGGTTCCCAACCCATTGTTGACGACGCTGGACCCGCCAACATTAAGGGGATCTCCCCGATATGAAGTCCCAATTATACCTCACACTGTTTGGTGTAAGAGGCCCATCTGAAACAAAGGTCCGGCTTCCGTATTCTTAAAGATCTTCCTTGGCTTTGATTTTCAGCAAGAGAGAGGGGTGCAGATATACTTTCGAAAAGAAAGGGGGGTGTTCCTAGTGAATGTCCAATTGCAAGTGTGTCGAGGTTCTTCTACTGCGGGGGAGAGAGAGAAGTGCACCTCTAAGGGAGAGGTAATATTACCACCCATGAAGAGACACACATGAACCAAAGGATCCGTCTATCATCTAGTAGAATAGTCCGAAAGGGATGCGACGATCATTACAACCAATAATTGAGAAAGGTCTGCCTAATACCCCGTGGAATAGTCCAAAATGATGGGACAACAATAACAACCATTACAACAAATACTCAAAAATATAAGTACTAAAATAACCGAAATAGTTCAACTATCTTAGTAGATGTGAAAGCAAACATGAAATACAAACATCCACATAATAGTCTTACAAACATTCATAGTCCATGTATGAAGAACGTGTTGGCCTTGGAAGGCTTATGTTATCATAGTAAAATTTCCAAGTCACATATGTACACTGAACATCACTAACTCCAATAGTGGAGCAATGGAGCCCCTCCTTTCGTCACAAAAGAACTAGCTTATATCTCTAATGATTTTATGGTGGATCCAAGGTGAAAATTCTTTTGCTCATATAATGAGGGAGTATGTATAACCAAGGGGTGACTCTTTGACTACCCTCATGATTTTTTGACTTACTATGACTTTTCAAATTATATGACTCTTTACATTCATGTGTGTCCTTTGGACTTCCACTTTACAATACATTTTGAATACAATATACATGGTCCACAATAGTGATGTGGCATATGACCACTGATGACATGACATGACACTGCTAACATGGACTGCTTGATGACATGGAAATGTCAAGCCACTGTTGTTGCTGAGAGTTGAGTGTCTTCGTGAAAGAATTTTCCTTTTCATCTCCGCATGCCTTGGTGATAAGGAGTCTTCGATGATATCAAGTATTGGATAGTGGCCACAAACTAGTGTCCTTTTGATTTATCCTGATTGATTAGCTTGTAATTTAAATTGCAAGAGTGTCTTTGAGCATGCTTCCTTCCATCTTCCCCTTCTTCTTTATCTTTCCATGAAATGATAGAGTACCTGTTCCTGCAATTCACTCATGACGAGACGACATCAATCTGAAAACCCCTAGCCTAAGATAATTCATTTTGATCCATGAATTGAGCCCGAAACAAGTGATAGGCTGGACAGAGAGGCTCAGTGATTGCGTAGTTGTGTAGTTCAGTCAGGCAAGGGGAATCTTATCACCAAAAAATGATCACCTAGCCATTTCTAACTAGGTGGATCGAAATACACCATGTAGGTTTAATTTTACTATAGTAAAATCAATTTCAGTATAAAAAATAATTTAATAAACCACTTTTATTAAGTTATTTTCGATTAAAACCCATGAGAATAATTAAATAAACCATTATTTATTTAATTTTATCTAGGAACAATTATTAAAATCATTGTTTGATAATTATTCCTTGTCACATTTGACTAAATCACCCACGAATAATTATTTTTTTTTTTTCCCTTAACTCCATCCTTGGAATAATTGTTAAATCATTATTTATTTATTTTCCCTTAAATCTATCCTTGGAATAATTGTTAAATCATTATTTAATAATTATTTCATTTCACATTTTTCTTATTATTCGCGAAAAATTAATAAATCATTTTATTTGTTAATTATTTCTAAATAAATATATTTGACTATTTTAAATATTTTCCTATCAAAAAATATAATAAAGTATTCCAAGCAGTTAGATCTATATTTTGGTCAATAATATTTTATTATTCTCCATTTTTAAGATCATCCAAAAACTTTTCTATAAATAAGAGGGCGTTTCATTCATTTATCACCATGATCATTATTATCGTCACCATTATCGTCTCATGATTTTTGAGCTCCCATTTTGAGTTCAACACATTGTTTGGGTTTTCACACATTTGAGAAAGGAATATTTGAATACTGAAGCGACAAGGACATTAAAGGGCCCATCCCACTGAGGGGGCCTTACGACCCTTTGTAAATCTCCTTCGCCGGGTATGATTAATAAAATATTTATTATTTCAAATCTTTTCCATAATTGGGTTATTACATCGGATTCATTTTTGTTGTTTGTTATTTTAGATCGAATATATATATCCTTCTATAGGTTATTCTCACACATTTTCTGCAGATCTGAAGTATAAGCAACCCTAATTGTTATTAGGGTCACTAGTCACCTGTGACTTAAGTGAGATATTTTTGGTGCACCTTCCAACAAATTTCATACTAACAAATGATGACTCCATTGGTGTAACAATTTAGTTTCCTGGGTGAATTTTGCTTTGGAAATTTCAGGGTTTTATATAGTTATTTTTAGCCTAATCTTTTTATTTATAGATTTCTCTCCATTACTCTGTCAAATTTTCAAACACTGGTGGTTTCTGGGTGCTTTCCACTGTTCACAAGCACCAACCGAGCAGGAGACGACAACATATGTGTGAGATCTGATGACCGAAGGTCTCAGGATTAAAAAACACATTTTTAAGCCCTAGAAATGTGCTTTGATCTCCATAACGCACTATTAGGCCTAAAAACTATGTTTTCATCCCATTTCAGGTTAGTACGCGTGTTTTGATTTTTTTTTTCGGAAAGATTTCAGGTTTTTCCAGCATTGTTGAGAGTGTTGTCTGTGTACTGGGTTAGGGTTGTTTCACTTTTATTTTAGTCTTCCTTAGGCATGGATACTCTTTGTTTGTCTCTTTGAGGAAGAAACCCCCCCCAGGGTTTGTAGTAATCCTCCACTTTTTTAGGAAGAGATTGGCCGAGTGAGGAGTCTAGGGTTTTCAACACTTTTAGCTACTGATCTGTAGGGTTTGATCCACTTTATTTCATCCCTTTAGGATATATTATTTTACCACTTTAACTCCATTTTAATTTTTCTCTTTCCTTCCCCCTTAGGATCCCCTTTAGCATCCTTGGTTTGTTGATCTTCTTGCCTTTCCTTTGAAGCGGATTTCACATCTGATTTTTGATGTTTTTCTACACTATTTTTAGCAGCCTCTAGACTTTCATTAGGAGAATTTTGAGGTCTAAAATGCGTCTCCTAAGGAAATTATAAAATAATAGTTGAAATAATAAAATAATATTATATTACATCATCAAATTTTAGAGGGAAAAAAGAAAAAAACTATTTTTTCAACTCATATTTTCGACTTATCTCCCTATGGGTTTACTAAAATTTCGAGTAAGAATAATTTTTGGATGCATAATTTGATTCCTCATCCAAGGAGTATCCATGTTGCACACTTTCTATGGACCCTGCTACACGAAAAATGAGAAATACATGAAAAACGTGATTGCAATCATGTTTTTTCATGTGTTTCTCATTTTTATTGAGCATGGTATATTGAAAGTATGCAAAATTGGTAATCCTTGGATGATGAACTAAATTTTTCATCCGAGTACTCACACTCAAAATTTGAGTAAAACCTTGGCAATATAATTTGAAAATACAAGTTGAAAAAGTAGTTTTATTATTTTATTATTTTTTAATCTTTTTACTTTTTTACCCCAAAAATGGTGAATCATCCCTCATGGTTGACATCATCATCTTGAATCCTATTGGTTCTTATATAGCTCATTTTGGTTTTACATTTTTCTTAGGAGGCCAATTTTAGACCTCAAAAGTTCTCTAATGAGATTTTAGTCCCATTGACATTAGATCTTGTAGGCCTTTTTTATGTGTTTTGAGTAGCTTGTTTGCCTCTCCTTGTATAACTTTTTGAGAGCATTCTTTGGGTGGGGTTTGTGCTTGATTAGATATTTATTTTACTATAATTTTTACAATATTATTTATAGTATTTCAACATTTTATTTCACTAGCATATGGCATCACAAAACATGTTCAATTAACTCATCCACTAAAACACACTTTTTAACACAAATTTACACACCCTAAGCGAACGTGAGCCTAGTTAACACCGACAAGCCAAGACTTGAAACACACCACATTTAATAATATAACACACATAGATTTAGCCCACTTGCGAATCATGGCTAAACAATCTATGTCGTTAGGTGTAGGATTGGTGGGATAGGCTTCCAATAACACCCATCGATCATTTACATTGAGATGTAGAAGTTGAGTTTGTAGGGAGCTTAAAATACTTCACCAACCCACAATTAAAGACAAAGTGCATCAGAAACCCGATTCAAAGGGGGTTAGGCTAGGTCATTGTGTGAGTGGTTCTCCTCAGGGATACCCATCCCGTGGTATGGAATTCCATGCGTTGATTGATCACCAAGAAGCTCAAGACTCGAACACCCCCATGGGACGAAGGTAATTGTAGTGACCAATCTTAGGAAAACACCTTATAGGAATGGTTGTGGGAAGCAGTTGGTTCTCTACCCCACCTTTCCTTGGACAACTCTACTTGCGGGGATGAGATTCCGTTAAGTAAGAATTTCTTTGGAAGGCCATCTAACAGAGTAGATTTAGGATCATTTGAGGAATTAGATCACTTATAGGCTAGAGGTCATTTTATTTGATAGGAAAATTTTGATTTTATTAGTGTAAAATCATTATATAGTTAATTTACACTTGGAACCACTGCACTAGGTGTTTTCTTGTTGTTTTTTACTATGTTTTTTCCTATCATACTCTAGTCCTTTAGTGTCATGTTTTTATTGGCATCATTGCGCCACCTAGGAGTTTGTCACGACGAATTCGAGGCCTTAAACCTAAGTTCCCATTAGAATGTATTACTCCTCCTTGTTGGGTTAGATTTAATCCTCCCAGTCCTCCATCAAGTCCTTCTGTCTCTGGGTATACTAATTCCTTTGAGTCCACATCTTCTCAACCTCGTATCACCATCATGTTAGGCACCAACGTAGGTGTGGGAAAACAAGGTGGTAACTTGGGTCCTAACTCGGGTAATACTACCAATGGAATCTCAACCGGTACGGTCATTCCTACTCCATTGCTACCCTTCATGGTTGGTTTGAATCTCCTAGGTTTTAATTAGTTGATCAACGATCCTCTTCTCCATAACCCAAATTGGCTAGTGAGTCTTACTAAAATTCCTTCAAAAATACCCAATTTTGAGGGAAATTTTGGAGAATATCCCATAATCATGTTCGCTCATTTCACATGTGGTTTTCCTCTAATTCCATTACTAATTACTCCATCCATCTTTGGCTCCAGCGCATGCTTACTGGAGCTACTGCCAAGTGGTATGTTGACCAACCCCATGCCACTCATTTCACTTTTGTGACACTTGCCAAATATTTCTTATCATATTTCCGGTTACCTCTCCATTATGAAACTAGTACTGAATTCTTGAATTCATTCCTTCAAACTTTTTCCACCCGCCTATTTGACCATGTCCAAGAATGGCACAGAAGGAGGAGCATGTGTAAGGCTCCTGAATTTAAAGACTGTGTGTACATGGATTGGTTCCTTAGATTTTTGTTGGCCCCCATAGGTAAATATGTCATTTCACACTTCCATTATACAGAGGAATATGCTCTCCAAGTATCTTTCAAATATGACTTGATCTATTCTCAATGAGGTTATGTTTATATCGTTCTCCCTGATCTTCCTCGACCTGGCACTGCTAATGCATTAGGGGAATATCATGCTGCTGACGGTATCATTGGATCTCTTTCATACCCTTACCCACAACCTTATGCTCTACCTTAGATGAGTTATGGTCAGCCATAGGGGGGACCAGTACCTCTTAAAATTATCGCCCTCCACCAAGAAACCCTTATCAAGGTCAAAGCACTCCTTATGCATTTATCCAATTGCATCAACGGATGCCAGGGCTAGCTGTTGCTCAACTTGTTTACCCAAAATTTTCCCCTTGTCCATATGTTCTTGATGCACCACCTAGTGCTCCAGCCCCTCTGGCACTAGTGCCTTAGCCTCCCATGCCTCCTCAACCTCCGCCACAACAACCACCTCCTCCTCAAGGTTAACTATATGCTCAGCAGAGTGCGACCAATCCCCCAAACACTAAGAAGAAGGATAAGGGGAAAGGTAACATGAATCAACAATCCCAAGGTAATGAGGGTAACCAGGGTCCTCCAC
Source organism: Pinus albicaulis (assembly GCA_034641835.2). NCBI lineage: Eukaryota > Viridiplantae > Streptophyta > Pinopsida > Pinales > Pinaceae > Pinus > Pinus albicaulis. The sequence goes on from CM076578.1 coordinate 1,557,928,327, forward strand.
CTAACACACCCAAGGGAAATCATCCTAATCCCACAACCCAGCAATAGGGCGCACAACCCAAGCAGAACAAGGCACTTCATACGAATAATCCTTGTGAATGTTGCGACATATATGGTCATTATAAGAATGATTTACCATTTTTCCTCAAATGCGTCAAGTATGGGAAGTCCAAGAATATTCCTCTAGAGAACATCAACCCATGGTTCAAGTTCCTGTTTCTCCTACTTCATTTCTGCTGGTTGTGCTTAAAAACCCATTTACTCACTAATGATACATAGCTGCCCACCCTACACAAGGTTAGGAAGCACCTAAACCTCCGTAATAAGGTCTCCAATATTATCAGATTCTCATGATAAGTAATGGCGAGGTCAACACATAGCAAGTCAACCTTCATAATCGATCATGCTAGTATGACAAGCCACCTGCTAAGTCTGTGATTGAGTCCTAACCAAAAGTTTCCACTGAGTCTATTCCATCATCAAATGGTACTTTATAGATTCCTCAACCTAAGGAAAATTTTATTACCAAGATCCCTAAAGGACCATTACATGGAAATGTTGCTTTAGCTAAATCAAACCATACCTATAACATAGTAGATGACTTGGTGCAGTCTCCTACTGGCATGTCAATGCTAGAAGTTATCCAGTTTTTCACATCCAAACGTAAAGCTATACTCAATTCTTTAGGCATCGTGTATCCTTCATATGATCATATTATCATCTTTGAAGTTGAACAATAAGAACATCCCCCACTTCCTTCATCTGTTTCTTTTCAAATACTAGTCTCAATAAGAAACAACACTATACAACGGTGTATCATTGATGAAGGCGCCTCAACCTGTGTGATGGTTGCTAGTGTTTGGAAAAAACTTGGTTCACCTGACCTGGCCCCATCCACCATCACTCTATGTGCATGGGATGGTCATCCATCTCAACCCTTTGGCTTACTTCGAAATTGTCCTGTCACTTTTGCTGAAAATAATGTCTCCATTGATATATAAGTCATCAATGCGCCATTAGATTACAACATCCTTTTGGGTCGTAGTTACACCTATGCCATGCCAACTATAGTATATATGGTTTTACGTAAGACGTGCTTCCCCACAAAGGAAATATTTTCACCATCAATCAACTAACATATTATGATCCCAAGGCACAAACTTCTCCTCAGTCCAAGATTTCATCTGTGACTGACAATACGACTGTATTTTCCCTCACCAATGTTTCAGCTGGAGTCTACAAAGATTATAATTTTCTTGGTGCCTACTATGGTCCATCACCTACCCCTTTTGATCCCAACTTGTCCAATGTTTTCTGCTGCAAGCATCATGGGTGGCTAACAAGCGGTTCGGTACACCCATCCAAAAACCAACACCTTCATAACTTGTTTTTTCCAACTCAACCCAACATACAGGTATAATTTCTCAAGGGCAACTTCCTTTTTCTTATGTATCTCCTAGTCCATTGCAACCAAGAACGATTCTTCCAGGCCTTAACCATCAAGGAGTAGTTCCGCTAGGCCATTATCCTTCGAGTGAAATACCTTTCTTATTCCCACCATGAAGAATGTAATATGTCCCTGTCATGGCTACGTTGAGTTTACCCAACATATTACTCTGGGGATCCTATTATAGTACATTGATCCCTCCACAAACATTCCACCCGATGAACTTAAAACTTACACAACTTTGACCTTGGTACAACCTATTTTTCCTTCCCCTTCCTTTTCTTTAGTTCCACAACAAACTCAACAAAAACCTACACCTATTGAAAGCATCTAGTGAAGGGGGAAAATACCAGAAAAATGGAACTAAAGAAAATACACCCCAAACAAATCCATCTCTTCCTAAGCCTCCAAAGCTAACACCTCCGTGAGTTTTGTGTAATGTTATTGGGCATGCCACCAATAATTTTCCTGAATTCCCTCATCTCAAAGATGTGGTCACTGACAAGTTTCCCTGACTTTGACATCCCAGATGTCCATGTTACCTTACCCGAGTCAGCCAAGAAAAACAGATCATTACAGATGAATCACCCTTATGATTTATGTGGCCACTATTCTCACCATTGTCCTCGTCTCGAAGATTTTTACGATACCCATAAGGCTCTTCACGAAATAGAGGCCACTCATAGAGAATCAAACACTTCTCTACCTGTGGATTCTGGTACCATTGTGGTGCTAGAATAGGAACCAAACATTGTGATCCCTCCTCCTCATGTCAATATCACGAATGAATTTGTTCCTATTCTCTACCTGTCATCATCCATGCGATTGTCGTATGGGGACTCTTCCAGATTTCCTCATTGTGATTCAGTCAAACCTTCTTCGTCAAATACCCTGGTCTCAACATAGGTATTCCATCTACTAGTCATTCATCCATTCCTATTGTGGATGCGCATATGAACCTTATTTTCATGTCGATGCTTCAGGTATTTCCTCCACATTGGTTTCTCCTCCTCCCGTCTGCTCATCTTTCATTTAGATGAAGACTTCATGGAAGCCATGACCACACCTGATTATTCTTGGGATGATATGGATCATTGTGTGTATTTCCTTCCACAACAAACCCATGATCAATATGTTGTGGATTTGAAATACTTCATCCACGGTGAAGTAAATTGGTTTAGAAATCTCATTCCTGCACCAGATGATTTTGAAGAAGGAAACATGGCCAATATCTCTCCTACCAATAAAAAAAACATTTCAAGAAAAATAGGGATCGAAGAAGATATCACCTTGGGGGCACACTGTACCCTGGAAGAAATTGATAATTACACCAAGCTATTCAAGGAATTCCATGATGTTTTTTCTTGGTCTTACTCTGAGATTCCTTGACTTGATACCTCCATTGTTGAACACCATATCGACACATGGCTCAATTCAATTCTGGTCTGCAAAAAGTTGAGACACATTCATCCTTCCAAATATGAGGCCATTAAAGCTGAAATCGATAAGCTCAAGCAGGATGCCTTTATCTATCCCATTGAATACACCACATGGGTGTCGAGTCCTATTCCCGTTCTCAAGAAAAAATTCACCATTCATGTCTGCACTAACTTTCGTGCCCTGAACAAAGCTTGTCCCAATGAAAACTTCCCAGACCATTCATTGACCAAATAATTGATGAGTGTGTGATGCATGAGGTTATTTCCTTTGTGGATGGATTCTCCTGATATAACCAGATAACTATCCGTTATGTTGATTATCTTAAAATTAATTTCATAAGTCTGTGGGGAACTTTCACCTATAGGATCATGCCTTTTAGTTTAAAGAATGTTGGGGCCACGGTTCAGCATGCCATGTCTTATTTATTCCATGACTTGGCTCATATTATCCTTTCATAACTTGAAGATATCACCACTCATTCTGGGCTTCAAGCGCGTCACTTTCATGATTTGCATACCATTTCTTGCCAATGTTGCAAGTATAATATTCGCCTCAACCCCCTTAAGTGTTTCTTTTGCATTCCTGCCGACCAAATTTTGGGCTTCATTGTGTCCAAATATGGTATAAAGCTCGACCTTCTCAAATTTCAAGACATTATCGAACTACCACCTCCTCGTACCCTTCACTAGTTACAAAGCCTTCAAGGAAAAGGAAAATTTCTTCGTCGGTTGGTTCCTGAACAGGCCACCACCACGCATGGATTTATTAGACTCCTTTGATCAACCATTCCATTAATTTTGGATGACCAATATCAACATTATTTTGATGCCCTTAAATGTGCTCTCAGTTGCACTCCTTTGATCAGTCCAGCTAATTTTGAAAGGGAATTCATCCTATATATCTCATCTTTCGCATATTCGATCGTTGGGGTCCTAAAATAGGAAGATGCCACTAGGAATGAGCATGTCATATACTATGTCAGTAAAAACCTCAATGGTCCCCCTCTGTCCTATTCACACAAAGAAAATTTGGTGCTATATGTAGTGTTCTCTGTTCAAAAGCTTCGTCATTATATCTTGATGCGTACCACTAGATTCATGACCAATTCCAACCCCATGGCCTTCTTGTTGAGTCAACGAATCATCAATGGGAAGTATGCCTGTTGGATCATAATTATTCAAGAATTATGTCTTTAATTTTTCACATACAAGAGTAATAAAGGTTTGGACCTCGCCGAATTAATTTATGAATTTCCTACTGGTGCACTAGATCCGCCAGTCAATGATGATCTTCTAGATGAAAACTTATTCGCCATAAACTCGGATGATAATTTGTATGGTGAAATCCTCACTTATATACGAAACTAGAAATTGACCCCCCATCTTAACCGTGATGCTCAACAACATATTTTACATCAAGCCCCTAGCCACCTCCTCATAAGTGATGATCTATATCGTTATAGTGTCGAAAGTGTCCTTCATCGTTGTCTCACACATGCTAAAGCTGAGAAAGTGATCAATCCTTTCCACGGTGGCGCTTGTGGTGGTCATCTATCCAGAATGTCCATTGCAGAGAAAATCATGTGCACCGGTTACTTTTTGCCTTCTCTCTTCAGCGAATACATTGAGGCAGTCAAACACTATCCCAATTGTTAGTTATACGCCCCTAAGGCATGAGCTCCACCTGCTGCTCTCCATCCTTTCATCACAGATGGTTCTTTCTATAAATGGGCTATTGACTTCATGGAGTGTCAACCCCCATTTTATAATAGCCAATTTTATATTATCGTGGTCATTGACTATTTTACCAAATGGGCTGAAGCCATGCCTACGTTCAACAATACCACAACTACTGCAACCCTTTTATTTTTTAACCATGTTATCGCTCAATTCGGGGTTCCGAAACAATTGGTTTCTAAATGTGGACAAAATTTTGAAGATAAGATATGGTGTGAGCTATCCTTCTGTTGTGATTTGAACATCAATATTCATCGTCATATTATCCCCAAGGCAATGACAAAGTTTAAGTGTTCAATAAAATTCTTAAAACTATGCTTCAACAGATAGTGAACATAAGACCAACTGGCACCTTATTCTCTTCCATGCTTTGTGGGTCTATAGAATCTCTATTAAAACTAGCACGGGTTTTACTCCTTTCCACCCTTTTTTTGGAGAGGAGAAAGTCTTATAGATCAAATGTGAAATCCCATCCCTTCATCTAGACGTCAAACTCCTCCCGAACACCCAACCTTTAGAACAACGACTTATCAAGCTTGAGAGTGCCAATGAAAACCCTCGTGTTGCACTACAAATCATTGAAGCGACAAAAATCACACCAAAGCTCAATATGACTAGAAATTCGACACTCATACCTTTCACTAAGGTGACCTTGTTCTTGTGTATGACAAGGATCATGATGTCCTGGGGCATGGTAAGTTTATGGTTAAGACCTTACATCATCTGTAAGTGTTTGAGAAATGGGGCATACATTTCAGAGGATTTTGAAGGTCAACTCCTTCCTAACCCTCATAATGCACTCTACCTAAAGAAAATTTACCCATAGCATTTCCCATTGAAATGCATGTACCTTTTTCTTTTCTACATTTAGGTAGCTTTCATTTCTCCCCATCATGTCATACGTTGTCTTATTGTGTCTTTAAAATGGATCCATCATCCACACCTCATATCGGCTATGTCGATGGTGTGAGTCGCTTCTCCAGGAATCTTGCCTTGGTAGCTTGGTCCATTTTCACCCCTCCGCATTCGTTAGTTCATTCCAACGGTGTATGCATTGGATATACCACCAATAACTAGGCCAAATATGATGTTGTGATAGGTTTTTTAACCGATTCCCTTTATCGTTGCATCCCTCATATTCATGTCCTTCTATATTCCATGCTACTTGTCATGCATTTGAATGGCATTTATCATCCGCATAATCTTGTCCTGTTTAGAAAATATCTACGAGTGAAGCTTTTGGCACGTGAATTTGAATTCATTACATTCAGTCATGTTTGTGTAGGTTTTAACCCTGTATAGAAATGATTTGTAAATGAATCTTAAAAATAGAAAATAAACAGTAGCAAGAGCATAAAACATAAAATAGATAAACACAGAGATTTTCCCCTGGATCCCAAATCGGGACGACCAGCTTGATTTTTCATTATATTCCTTTTAGTGTTACGACACATATACATGCCGAAGCATACATTAACCCCAATCCATTAACCCTAGATTAGAACATAACCGTAGTTCCCTTGACCGGATCTACAAAATACCAGGGGCCGAAAACCATCATACCGCAAAACCATGTGCAAACCCATGCACAAAACCATGGGCAGATCCGCCCACTGGAAAATAAGGACCAAAATTTTTTTTCTGGGGCGCTGCCCCGGACCGCGACAGGGGGGGCTACCACCCCCCCCTGTGATATCCCCAACGTTGCGCCCAGCGCAACATATAGGGGGGGATATCGCCTTCCCTGTGACCCCCCCATGCGTGATTAGTCGTGGAAAGAATATAACAAAAACCCAACATTCTCCCACTTGTTGTTTTCTTTCCATAGGGGGCCATAGGAGAGCTGAGTCATTAGCCCAACTTTTCAACACTCATTTTTTATCTACACCAAGAGAAATTTTGAGTGCTCATAGACTTTGTCAATGCATCTACAACATTCTTCAAAGTGTCCACCTTTACTAGCAACACCCTTTTAGCTTCAACCATATCTCTCACAAAGTGATATTGAACATCAATTTGCTTTGTCTTTGAATGATAAGCAAGGTTCTTAGCCAAGGAAATTGCACTTTGGCTATCATAATCTATCCTTATAGCTTGTTGCACCAACCCCATACTTGAACATAATCTCTTCAACCAAACTGCTTCCTTGCTTGCATGAGTGGTTGCTATGTATTCAACCTCTGTAGTTGAAAGAGCCACTACAAACTGTCTTTTACTCATCCAACTGACTACACCTCCAAATAGGCTAAACACAAACCCACTTGTAGATCTTCTTTGGTCCAAATCTCCAGCCCAGTCTACATCAACAAAACTATGAATGTCCAACACTCTTTCCAATCTTGGTCTTCCCTGGTAGCACAAGCCATAATCCCTAGTGCCACGTAAATATATGAAAACCCGCTTCACTGCTGTCCAATGATCCTTCCTTGGGTTTGACATAAACCTGATCAATACTCCCACTGCATGTGCAATGTCTGGTCTAGTACATACCATTTCATACATCAGGCTACCCACTGCACTTTCATATGGAATACAGGACATATCCTCCTCTTCTTCTTGTGTCTTGGGACACTATTCAGCAGACAACTTTGTACCTACAAGAATCGGAACATTCACCGATTTAATATCCTGCATATTGAACCTCTGCAATATAGTCTCGACATACTTCCTATGGTTTAACCAGAGCTTCCTCTTTGCCCAATCTCTCTTAATTTCCATGCTCAAAATATAGTTTGCAACACCAAGATCCTTCATGTCGAATTTGGAGAACAATTGGGTCTTCAAATCTTGGATAATTTCTTTGTCATTTCCAATCAACAACATATCATCCACATACAAGACCAAATAAATAACACGATCACCAATTAATTTAAAATAAACACGGTGATCGTCCTTGGTTCTGGTTAAGCCAAGCCCCCATATGTAGGTATCAAATTTCTGACACCACATCCTTGGTGACTGTTTTAACCCATATAGAGACTTCTTTAACCTGCGTACTAGTTCTTTCTTCCCCTTCACCATAAAGCCTACAGGTTGTTTCATGTATATCTCCTCTTCTAGATCCCTGTGAAGAAAATTTGTCTTCACATCCATCTGTTCTACCTCAAAATCAAATGCAGCAGCAACAAATAAAAGTAATATAATAGAAGTAACTTTGGCAACAAGAGAAAAAATATCACCAAAATCAATTCCCGGCACCTGGGAATAACCTTTTGCTACCAACTGATCTTTGTATTTCTCCACCTTTCCTTCTACATTCATCTTCTTCTTAAACACCCATTTTCTCCCGATGGGATTCCTTCCAGCTGGAAACTCCACCAGATCCCATGCCTCATTTTTATGCAAGGATGCCATTTCATCAACCATGGCTTTTTTCCAGAGTTTTCCATCCTCTGAATCTACTGCCTCCCTGACAGTTTGCAAGGATGCCATTTCATCAACCATGGCCTCCTTCTAGAGTTTTCCATCCTCCGAATTCCACCGCTCCTCGATGCCGCCTCCGTGATCATCATCAGTTATAGTTAAAGCAAAATTTGAACAGAAAGCAGATGGACTATACCTTTCTGGTTGTCTTCTTTCCCGAGCTGATCTTCTCACAGTTGGAGTTTGTGGCTCTTCCTCTTCTGAGTCTTCTTCTGTTGTAGAGTCTGATTCATCCTCCTTTAGCTCAAACTCTATCTTCTCAGGTTCCTTTGGTAGGAGTTCATGTGTAACAACATCTTTCACCTCTCTAAACACCACATCTCGGTTGTACACAACCTTCCTTATTTCTAGGTTCCAAAGCTTGTAACCCTTTAAACCATCCTTATACCCAATAAAGATGCACCTTTCAGATTTATTATCCAACTTGGTCCTTTTATCCTTTGGAACATGTACATATGCATCACATACAAATACCCTCAGATGTGAAAGAAAGGGTTTCTTACCAATCCATACCTCATGTGGAGTCTTATCCTCCAACGCTGATGAAGGTGATCTGTTAACCAAGTAACATGCAGTCTCCACTGCCTCTGCCTAGAATTCTTGTCCTAACCGGTACCACTGAGCATGCTTCTTGCCTTTTCCATCAACATTTTGTTGATTATTTCTGCAACTCCGTTTTGCTAAGGTGTGTATGGGGTAGTCTTCTGCCGTGCTATACCACAATTCTTACAGAACTCTTCAGATTCCTTCTTACAGAACTCCCCACCATTATCTGTCCTCAGCACCTTTATCTTCTTCTCTGTCTGGTTTTCCACCAGAGCCTTAAATTCTTTAAATCTATCAAAGACTTCAAATTTATTCCTCAGGAAATATATCCATTTATTCCTTGAGAAGTTATCTATGAATGAAACATAGTACATAGACTTTCCCAGTGATGGAACCGACACAGGTCCAAACACATCACTGTGCACAAGCTCTAATATCTTGTTCACCCTCTTAGCACTAGAAGGAAAACTCACCCGATTCTGCTTCCCATATACACAATGTTCACAGAAATCGAAATCCAGAGAGCTATTAGACATACCTTCTACCATACCATTTCCATGCAGTATCCGAAGGCCCTTCTCTCCAATATGTCCAAGCCTTTGATGCCATAGTATGGTCTTTTCTCTAGAGACCGCTAGGCTTTCCGCTCCACTTTAGGGAACCAAAGAACTGTTGCACCCAACAATAATAGTGCTTCCCTGAAGCTTGTACATAGTTCCAATCCGAAATCCCCGCATTAATACCAGTGCTCCCCGAACCATCTTATAGGTATCTTTCTCGAACACTATTTTTACACCTGCATCATCCATCTTGCTTACAGAAATCAGATTTCTGGCCAATGAAGGAATGTGAAAAACACCAGGAAGTGTTCTAATCCTTCCACCTTGCAACTTCAACTTGAATTTTCCACGTTCGATGATTCTAGCCTTCCTGTCATCACCTAAGAAAACATCACCGCCATCATATTTCTCATACTCGCAGAACCACTCCCTATTGGGAGTGAAGTGAAAGGATGCACCCGAGTCAATCAACCATGACTCATGATATACATGTGTATTTGAAGAAGAAGCCAAAAAAACATCCCCACCTTCATCTGAGGTGGTTTTTTCCTCTGCAGAAGGAGCATCATCAGATCCCTTTCCTTTCTCAGGAGTTTTAGATCTGCAGTCCTTTTTGTAGTGCCCTTCCTTTCCGCATTTCCAGCACACCTTTATAAAATTTCCAGGAGATTTAGATCTTCCTCTAGATTTAGATCTCCCACTCGAAACCTTATTCTTGTTTCTGTTTTTGGATAAGGCATCTCCATTCTGACCCTCCATATTTATCTGTCTCATTTCCTCTGACAGCAAGGCTAAGACAATGTCATCAAAATTTAAGGTAGTTGTATTGCTACCTATTGCAATAACTAGACTGTCCCACGAGTCTGGTAGAGAACACAAAAAACTGATGCACTTATCTTCATATGAGATTTTAATATCAACAGATGACAACCGACTTACCAAAATATTGAAGGCATTCAAATGCTTTGTCACCAAGTCTCCATCCTTCATCCTCAGGTTATACATCTTTTTCCGTAGGAACAATTTATTCACCAGAGACTTAGATTGGTACAAAGTCCCTAGCTTGTTCCACAAGGTCTTCGCCATAGCTTCCCCAGATAAATTCAACAATACTGAATCTGAGACACACAATCGTATTGTGCTCTTTGCCTTCCGATCCAACTTCTTCCAGTCTTCATCTGACATTTCCATTGGTTTAGCACCCGGATCTACTGCGATCCATTGATCTTTATCCACCAGAAAATCCTCCATCTTGAGCTTCCACAACTCAAAACTCTGACCATTAGATTTCTCGATCTCTATCTTCCTGCTGCTTGCCATCTTCTTTCACCGCAAGAATCGATCTCGCAGATCTCCCACTAAACAGGGTCTACCTCAGGCCTGAGCAAAACACCCCTCAGTAACAAAGGCTTCCCCTTGAAGTCGAAACTGCTCTGATACCAAATGTAGGTTTTAACCCTGTACATAAATTATTTGCAAACGAATCTTAAAAACAGAAAATAAATAGTAGCAAGAGCATAAAACATAAAACAAATAAACACATAGATTTTCCCCTGGATCGCAAATCGGGATGACCAGCTTGATTTTTCATTATATTCCTTTTAGTGTTACAACACATATATATACATGCCAAAGCATACATAAACTCCAATCCATTAACCCTGGATTAGAACATAACCGTAGTTCCCTTGACTGGATCTACAAAATACCAGGGGCCGAAAACCATCGTACCCAAAAACCATGTGCAAACCCATGCACAAAACCATGGGTGGATCTGCCCACCGGAAAATAAGGACCAAATTTTTTTTCCGGGGCGCTGCCCCAGACCCCAACAGGGGGGGATACCGCCCCCCCTGTGAGCCCCCCACGCGTGATTAGTCGTGGAAAGAATATAACACAAACCCAACAGTTTGTAGAGCCCAAAAACACTATGTATATTCCATTGCAAAAACCATTCTAGATTGGAATTTATCACATAAAAGAAGACAACCATAAACAAAAACAAATGGGAAAAAAAAAATGTCACAAAAGATGCATAACCATATTATGTATCATCATATCAAAATGTATAAGTGTTTGGAGTCCAATACTCTAAATACATCCAACATGCCCATATCATGTTACATAACCAAAAATGGGAGCCATATGTCCCTATCCCTAGTCACTAGCATTTAGAGGCTCTCGAGCCAATAGATCCACACCACTAGATCGTAGTTCTTGAACTACCTGACCAGCCATAGATATGCACCGCGTGATACCTTGCCACTATGAAGGAATACCAGTGCACTCATCTGTATACCGATATTATAACTCATGCCATCAGTGCTCAATCACTCTGGTCAATAGCACATCAAACCTACGACAAAGGTCCCCTAGCAGACATCACTATCTCACCCATGTCAGACGACAATCCACCCTAATCCGCAACCCTAGGCACTATGATTCGACTTGTACATCCTGCTGGTTTCACCGGTGCTATATCTGTATCACACAAGTTTGGAAATCAATACCACATATATACACTTTCTAAGCCTTAAATGCAGCTAAACATATAGTAACTTTCACTTACCATCTAGACCCCATTCTAATGCTGGCGGTAGGGACAAGTCGGGATCCCCCTAATAGTTCATTCCACTGTACAAGTAATAATATATGTACAATGAAATTTGGTCCCAATGTGAAAAAAAATCAGCTCGAAACACTCGCCCAACTCCCCCTCCTCCACGTCATCGCAGTAGCTTCCCCCATCGGCACATCCTGGGCTCCAGTGGGCCCCCATCACAGATCTGTACATGTGGATGGATGGTTGGGATCTTCTCAAAGAAGAATGATCATAAAAATTTCCCAAATGAACAATTATCCTTGGTCCGTTGCGTACATAAGGTATACTTTAATTTCAATGATGACAACATCATCTGGGCTCACCCATAGTAGGTCCTTGCCAACACACTCTCTACTAGCATCATCTGCCTTCCAATGATGTGATGAAAGGCATGAATACCCAAGATTTGTACCACTACTGCAACTATAGCTCGTTTCGCCAACCTCTCTATGTCATTGATTTGAATGGTTGTGCCATTTTCATGAACACCTAGAATATAATGACGGTCCATAAAATCACTTATATTCCTCCCACGAAGCAACACTAGATATATATCCCCTACCATCCCCAATGGGGGCAGTCCCGTTAGAAAATATATGTCCTCGATTTTCAGCTCGATCCGAGGGCCCTGTACCAAAAAGGCCTCCTGATATGGGTCCTAGTAGCTCAATATCCTCGATAGCAAGGGCTCACCAACCCTCATTATCCAAGAACTTAAGAACCCCATAACAAGTCAAAACCCTTATGACTGTCGGATTCCCTTGTATCTCAGCACGAAGAGTCTCTAAGTTTCATTCTCACCATGATACCTTTAACTCTACCATACCTTCAAAACACCATTATGTTTTTTCAGTTCATAGCTAAAGGCATACATCCCAAGTCCTCAGCTTTAGCTTTTGACATGTGCCCCATCCCTCTTTTTACTCCTTGCCCAAAACACAGTTTTTGCCCTGAAAATAATGTTGGATGCAATTTGAGGCCTTGTTTCTTCATTCTAGAACACATATCAGGCCCCAAAAAGTGTGTTTCGACTATGAGGAATAACCGGGGTCTCCCAAAGCCAGCTGAGGCCCTAATATGAAATTCTAAACCATTGAATTTGAAGAGTAAGGTTAGGCCACCTACCTCCAACTTTCAGATCATGATTCCGATAGTCAGCTTGTCTGCTACAATCTCCATAATATTTAGGGCCTTCTCCTCATCTCCAAATTCTCCAACACTCACTACACAAATGAATTGAATTTGGGGGCAAGAAGCCCCTTTATAGGAAAAACCCTATTTTTTCCATCACCAATTGTGACCAAACCGTAGTTTGGTTTGAAAAACCATCATCACCATTGGAAAGCTCTCACCAAGATTTATAATGGGTCTTCCTTTGTTTTCGGTAATTTGACACTTTACCCGAAAGCCATTTATTCCACGAAGCTTCACTTTGCCGCCAATGCAAACCAATTTTCTTCATATGATCCACCTGTACTTCGGTGCCACTTTGCCTTGGCACTTGTCGTCTAATTTGTCAATTTTCATCATGGGTAACCCTTATTTACTCATGTTTTTTATGGTCCCTGTGGGCCTATCCTAAATGGCAGCATCATTGAGTCACCCTTGTTCAGAGCATCTGAGATGAGTCACCCTAGTATTCATGGAGTATGTTCTGTGTCCCATTGTGTCATGTTACAATGTCTCATCCATATTTGTGTCGCATTCATCCCTTGTTTCTCCCTTTGGCCTCCAACTATATTGTTCCATCACTGAAAAATCCCCTGTCTAAGTAATTGAAAATCCCCTCTGGAATCGAATCAATCGCTACCAGGTCAACCATGAATTTTATGCTATGAAAAGGGAAGTCATAAGTCCACCTCTCAGTTTATATCCTTCCATAATTATTATTGGCGTTAGTCCATCAGTCACTCTACTATGATCCTTCATGCCGTATTTGAGGATTCATCATCGCCTCAACTCTAGGAGACCCTCTTCTGTCGACTTCAACACATTCATTCCAAAAGAATAATATAGAGGGTGGTGTACCTTGGTTCCAGCTTCCATCATTGTTCAGTGCCTCAAATCAAGCAAAGGTAATCATCATTTCCATTTGACTTTGTTGTTTCTCACGTGCTTGACTCCAACTCATTATCGCACGATTGAGAATCATACACTTGATGGTCCAATGATCCAGTAGATTGTACCAGTGGTTCTCAAGTGTGTGTGAGATGTTTCAAACCTCATGAGGGGGTGGCCCTTCAGGTACCCCCCCACATGCCCGGACAACCTCAGATGATGATCCAGCCTTAGATGCAGTTTTTCATATTTGATGGGTTTGGTTCCAACCGCTTGCAGTGCCCATAACATGCATGTCTCCTTCAGATGACCCATTCATATCTTTAGAGACTTTTCCTATTTAGCAAGGATTATTTGGTTGCAGTCCCCATTCCCCATTTCAACTTGAGGGGAATTATTTCTCGTGTACTTAGACATTATTTTATTCAGTCCAGACCTATGTTTTTCTAGGTGCATTATGTATATGGGATTCATTGTATTATGTCTTGGCCCATTGATACCAATCACTACAAGGAAAAGACCATCTAGCAGAGGTTATAAAGGAGGTTTTAACTGTTATAAAATTGGCAAAAATTGTCAAAAAAACATTTTCTACAACATCTGTTTTTGGTAACAGAGGTTTTGGCGGAGCTTTTAACGAAATTTGAACACAACTAAAAAAACCTAGGTGGCCAGAGGTTATTACAGATGTTTTTTCATCGGTGCGCTACTAAGGTGTCAACGCACCAGTGTGTGTCATATAGATGGTCGGCTCGGGGCGGTTGAAGGTGCATGCACCGGGTCGTAAAGGTATATAATTGCACCGGGCGCACTGTAGGTGATACAACACACGGGGCCATTGTAATTGGTATTGGGATTTGTGCAGTGCCCATATGTCATATCAATGCACCGATACATATTCTTATAGAAGCGCACCGGTGTACAGTATCAGAAAAATGCACTGATTGTTCTAATTTGTATTGTTATTTGTGCGATGCCCATAGGTCGTTGAAATGCACCGGTGCACAATCTTACATAAAAGCACCGGTGCGCAGTATCGCACAAACCCACCGAGATTTATTATTGGTATTGGTATTTGTGCGGTGCCCATAGGTCGTAGAAATGCACCGGTGTGCTGTATCATACAAACACACCGGTGTATAGTAACTGACATGCACTGGTTTTCATTTTGTATTTTTTAGAAACATCGACCCATGACAGTGCAATTATTGTGATTTTTTAAAATTCATTATTCATCAAAAACCGACACATCTTATAAAAATATTTATATTAATTAAATTTTTATTAATGCATTTGAATGTGATGTTTGGATTAATTTGTTATATCATATCATAATTATTGTGATTTTTTAAAATTCATTATTCATCAAAAGACGACACATGTATTATAACAATATTCATATCAATTAAATTTTTATTAGTGCATTTGAATGTGATGTTTGGATTAATTTGTTATATCATATCATTAGATTTCACATCTCTTCATTATAATTTTTAATCATCCATAAATTTAATCAGTGGTGTTACATTTCACAGCGACAATGGAGAACACAATAGAATAAATTAATATATATATATATATATATATATGTATATATATATATATATATATATATATATATATATATATATATATATATATATATATATATATATATATGAATACGACAATATTTTTCATACAAAATGGGACAGTTATTGGTATTCCTTTGTCTTTCAAATGGGACATTATGTCCATTACATTAAACAAAATGCCTGATTTCAGAGAAAAATATTTCAAAAATACAACGCCTTGCTTTGATATCCAAACATAATGATCATCATTCTTCTCTTGAACTGCTGTCACTGCTCGAGTTACTTCCATGACTTGGGTTATTTTCAGGAATTTTTTGTTCACGGTGTTGATTGTTTTCTTCTTCTTCACCTTCCATCTACAAACATAAAAATAAACTGTAATGAGTGTATACATTGGTGAGAATAATGAAAATTGCAACATTAAATAATATACATCAATGTAAATCGAAAAGAAATGATGTACCATAGAAACAATTAACTCATGAACTATACAAATTCTTTAAAAACCATGTAGTATGCCATCTTTCAAGGTATCATCTGCTGGCACAGTTCCATACTTCGTTTCCTGCAAGTTTTATACCCCATAACAAATCATATATTTAATATAAAATATTTTTTTTGTTCTATTAATTATAGACAGAGCTAATTAAGACAAGATCGATAGATGCTTACAAATTCCACGATTAATTTATGATATGCCAACATATACTTACAACCCATATTTAACCCAATGTCAATCAATTCGTTGATGGTTATTCTTTGTATGTTAGGACCTGTTTGAAGAAATTCAATGATGATTTTTGTAAAACAACTTAAAATATACAAAAATGAAATCTAGTTAAGTTGTTACAAGGAAGTAGCAATTACTCACAAACTTAGATATCAACCCTTTTCTTCCTTGTTGTCTTGTTTTATGTGCTGAATAGGTTCCATTTTATTTTCTTTTCTGCAAGAAAATACTTGAAAAATAATATTTAATGCTAATTTTTTTATTTATTGTACCTAATGATTGAAAAATTCAATCATTACATATTACATTTGAAGCACGTAGTTGTTGATATGGCTCCTCATGCGATGCAATTTTGTCCATTTCTTTGACCATCTCCTTGTACACCTTTTTAGACATTCCTAGTAGCATATTTCTGATACCAGCTCATTCATCTTTTGAGATTTTCATAATCTTCTTAAAAATGTAACATGACAATAAACTTTAATTTTTATATTCATATATGAAAAGTAAATATAACAAAAGTGATATTTATAAATAATTCTAGAAAAACATTTAAAGGAATATTGCTTTTTCATTCCTTCTTTTTTGTTGTTGTAAGTTTTTGCTATTAAAAGTGTGACATGTCTCATTGACAAATTCTCTGGAAACTCTTCCTAGAGTTTAGATAAAATCTAGTTCTTGGAATCATTGGATTTATTTTTGTATTGTAAGTGGAGAGAACGTCTATACATTCGTTCCACTAGATCCCTCAAAATTTTGTAAATTTTTTTCCCCCTTTCGTTAACCTTGAGCACCACTCCAAATGAGCTAAGGAGAAGTTCATTTTCATTTGCATATTCTATTTTTTTTTATATTTTCTTAGAAAAAGATTCATTTTTTGAGTTGTTGCTCCCTGTAGAACATTAAACATATGTGAATTAATAGATTGTTTGAGGCATGTTATCTAATAATTTTAAGTATATTAGTAATGAAAATTAAAAAAAAAAACTCATATTGGATCGATAGTATTTTTCATTCACCTGATTCATCCTTTTGCAATTTTTCCATCAAGCTTTTACGCTCTTCTGGTCCTAGATCAGAAACAATCTTATCGAACTTCCTCACTTTGTGGCTCTGCATGATACATAGTAAACAATACATATTAGTTAAACTTACATATAATTCAAAAATAATATTTTTTGTAAAGAATTTACAAAGAACTTGCCTTTTTTCTTTTCTTGATGTGTTATCAGTATTTTTGTTATTTGATCTCTTTTGTCATCGATTTCTTTTTATAAATAAATTGACAACTTTTCAGGTAAAAAAAAATATCAAGAAAACGGTGCGCTTTTCCTGGTGTATGCATCGAAGTCGGTGTGTGGTGGTATTATAAACGCACCACCCAAAACGTATAAAACACTATACGACGCTCTATGTCAATAAGGAGCACTGATGCGTTACATGTTAACCAATGCACCGATTAACATAGACAAAATAATAAAAATAATCTAGTGTTAGTTTTTGTAGAATATGGTGTCGTGGAGGGGATGGTGTGGCCTATTCTTATAAATGCCTCACACAAATAAGGGACCACCGTACAATGTTCTCTGTCAACTAGGAGACCCAATGCGTTATATGTTACATGGTGCACTGATTAACACAAAATAATTTTTTTTTTCTTGCCAAACAGTATGTGAGCAGTGCGCTATAATGAAATAGCGCACCGATGCCCTATTTTACATATGGCGCACGGATTAAAAAAAAATTGTTTTTAATTTTTTTATCAAACAGTATGTGCACAGTGCACTGAGATAAGCAAGTGCATCGATGCGCTAGGTTACATAGGGTGCACCGATTAAAAAAATTCTGTTTTTTTTAAACAATACATATTAGTTAAGCTTACATATAGTTTAAAAATAATATTTTTTGTAAAGAATTTACAAAGAACTTGCCTTTTTTTCTTTTCTTGACGTGTTATCAATATTTTTGCTACTTGATCTCTTGTCAGCCATTTCTTTATCAATATGAAACCTGTACCATATCATTCATTAATATATTTTATAAATAAATTGTTAACTTTTCAAGTAAAAAAAATATATCAAGAAATCGGTGCGCTTTTCATGGTGTACGCACTGACGTCGGTGCGTGGTTTTTTTAAATTCACGAAAGGGCCGACATGGATTGGGATCCGACTATGCAAATTGTCCCGTGGGTTGGATGTCATAGGCCTATATATATAGCAATAAAAACCCTATAAATCTAAAACAAAAAGGCCTAATTTTGAAATCACAGAAACATGAAGAAGAAAGGGCAGAAACAAAAAGAATGAAGGGTTTAGGGAAAAAATTGATTGATTGATTGATTGATTTATTTATTTATTTTTTAATTTTATTTTTTACTGAAAATGAACAACAAATTGAAATTTTTTACTTACTGCGTAAAAAATATTGCAGAAAATGTAAAAAAAACAGTAAAATTTAATCACGATATCGTTTGAAATTTTATGCTACAGGGTTTGAATCACCAAAGGTTTGGAATTCTGATTGTTTGAATACTTTTGTTCGAAAGTATTTCGCTGCTCCACAGTGCTCTCATGCTCTCTTGCTCCAGGTATGTTTCCTGCAAATCTCTGGCTAAATTTTTTTATTGAAATAATGAAAAGTGTTTAGTATTTGAAGAATTGTTTTATGAAATTAGATTTTCGAAAATATTTTTCCGCCCATTTTTCAATTTACCATTTTTTTTTTCACTTAAAAAAAATAATGTTGCGTTTTTTTTTGCGGCTTTTCGTCACCGGTGTATCAATTAATAACGCCACACCGGTGCGTCAGTTAATAACAAAACACTGGTGCAAAGTAACTAAAACCGTACTGGTGCGGTTATCTATACATAAGCACCGATAACAATACGTCCATTTTTAAGGCACCGAAATGACTTTTAGGTGTGTGCGCTAAAATTTATTGTTGATTTTTTTCAAATTCAGGGAGAAAATATCATAATTATATCGAATGGAAAATTATTCAAAATCCAGTTCGTTTTATAATATTTCTCAAAGTCCATCGCAGAGTTCTCCCTATCCATCTCAAGACGTAATATTTACTTCATATTTTATTTATATTTTCATTATATAATTGAATTTATGTTTTTTATCCATGTCAATCAGTTTAATAAAATTGATAATGTATTCAAATTTGTAGGTTCATGCAGATTCATAATCGAGTTCAGATGCACAAAATAATCAAACAACTCCAAAACGTCAGAAGCTCTTATTAGGAGCAGTGTACCGCAAGGCGCATTTGGTAGATGAAAATGGACAGCCACTTCACCCTGCCAATTGTAACAATATTGCATATTCTAGCTACAATCCTGGGACAATGATGGTAATAATAATTGTTTGGTATATTAATGTAATTATTAATTTCAACCTCAAACAAATTAATCATGAATTGTCAACGTTCTTACTAATTGATATCATATATTTTGAACTAATCATGTTCAAATATATTTTTTGAAATTATTAGGATTCTAGTGATCATGAGCGACCTACCTACTGTATTTCGTTGCACTCCACAACAATTTCAAATCGAGAGAACGCTGAATTAAGAGAAAAAACCGGAGAGGAATGATATCAAGAATGGTTGAATCAACCATTGATTCAATTCCCGCTACGTCCAGATTTACCAATTAGGAATGACTACATCAATAGTAGTTTTTCACAAGCTGGTAATGGAGGCAATCAAATAGAGGTTGGTATGGATGATTACTTAAGGGATACAACTATGATGGAGACAACGTTGTTAGATGCATTCCAAAACGATGATCAACAAGGGGATGATGCTTATATTGCTGACACCTTTTTCGAAAGCCTTAAATTTGCTTCCACCACCCCTCTCTTTGGACCTGGCGGTCAGTCAAAGTCTACCCAGTTGGGGACAACGATTTTACTTTTTAAGATGGGTTTTTATAAAGAGGAGGACTTAAATACCTTATAACTTATAAAATGACTCTTTTTTCGAAACATTATAATATGTATTTTGAATTAATTGGTAATTTTCATTGTGTTAATGTTAAAATCAATATTTTACTTGATAATTTGCAAATTATGTTGATCTTAAAAACAATGACTTACTATATAAAGTTCTTTTTTTTGTATGTAAGATCATAATAAAATAATAATAATTCTAAAGAACATGAATTTATTTGCATTATTTTCTAAACTTTATTATGTTACAAAAATTCACACTATTCTAGATTTATTATTTTACAATTATTTAAAATTTTGCAATTTTACAAATTTACAAATTTAAAAATTTTAATAATTTTTTTTCACATTAATACAATTAAAATTTTCACATTAATACAATTAAAATTTTACAAATATTTTACATACAATTACAATTAGAATAGAATTACAATTACAATTTTACAATTTCACATACAATTACAATTACAAATTTAGAATTTTACATACAATTACAATTTACAATTACAATCATTTCACAGTAATAGAATTAAAATTTTACAAATATTTTACATAAAATTAGAATTAGAATTAGAATTAGAATTAGAATTTTACAATTTCACGTACAATTACAATTACAATTACAATTTTAGAATTATACATACAATTACAATTACAATTTTAGAATTTTACATAAAATTTACAATTACAATTACAATTACAAATTTACAAATTTACATATATTCCATTTCCATTACAATTTTAGAATTTTACATACAACTACAATTATAATTAAAATTTTACATATATATAATTACAATTAAAATTACAATTACAATCATTTCACTATAAATTAAATATCACAATTACAATAAAATTTTTACAAATATTTTACATACAATTACAATTACAATTACAAATACAATTACAATTTTAGAATTTTACATACAATTACAACTATAATTACAATTTTACAATTTGTCATATATACAAATACAATTAAAATTACAATTACAATCATTTCACAATAAATTGAATATTACAATTACAATTAAAATTTTACAAATATTTTACATACAATTACAATTACAAATACAAATACAATTTTACAATTTTACATAAAATTAAAATTAAAATTTTAATTACAATCACGAAATAATATTTAATAAATATCATGATCATTTTAATATTAAATTAATTACTAAACATCACGATCATGATAACCATCGTACAAACATCATATTCGACTAAAAAACACATTCAAATTCGCTAACATCATCGTGATTATGATCATCTAACTAGCATTGTATAAGATCATCACAACACAAACATCAAATATACATCTCATGTCAAATAATTTCTATCACATACACATCTATCTGCAAGCTGCACATTAAATGAACATATCTAACATGACCTAACAATATACACATCATGATGATCACCAACATGTAAATTAAGTACAACTGCAACATGAACATAAAATACATGGACCATATATATATTTATATATAATGTCAAAAATATAAAATTGTAATATAAATGTCATATATCAGCTCATGGTACATCATCAATAACAGTACTAGTTGGGGCCTGCTCAGTCAATGGTGTAGCCTCAACAAGCTCAGATACATGCTAATCATCACATAGCTACTGATCTGGTACTGGTCCCTCCTGCTGATCAGGATCAACTATCAGCTGCTAATCGTGATGAATCAATCTGGTTGATGGTCCAGCCTACTCATGATCATGAGTACCGCTGGTTGATGCTACAGGCTGCTCATTAGGCGCAGCGCAAGGTGAACAATAATCACTCCACGATCGCAGTCATCAAATGATGCGTGTTGGTCATGGAATGTTGATCCGTGTTTGATCATGAAACCATGCCTATAATGAAGGCCTCTGAAACACACCCGCTAAGGTCGTAGCTCCTACGACATGCCGCATTAGGCTGTACATGTCATGCGGCATGCCTCTCCACATATGTACCAACCTACCATCGACCTGTATATCTCTCATAGTGGCGGGCCTGACTCCCGCCTCAAAAAACAATGCACAAAGTTGGTCACCCAAATCCATCCTCAATCTACTATCAAAGCCCTCTGTGATTAGCAAAGAGTGATGCCGGTGCACCGAGCGGAAGCGGTCTGTGCACGCGGCCTCATGATCCTCGACATCTGCCATATCCTGATCATCATCAGGATCCACACTTGGATAATTTTATGGCGTTGGCATCTCATCGCCATCAAAATACCCAATGTCTGCAAAATATATATAAGTACACAACAATAATTAGAAAATTTCATTAAACAATTTAATAAAAACAAGTTAAAGAACATGTTAGAATAAATTTAAATAAAACAATAATATTACCTCTATCATCTGATAGCTCATCATCTGTGAAGAGGATGTTGGCACACCCTCGCCAATCCAAACCAGCATAAGGACAGGGGACCATCATGAAGGGATGCTCATCAACACTGGCTAGCAACTCCAGTGCATCATGCGATATCCTCACGGAAAAATAAGTCTCGCCCCTCTTGGGCATCATTTGTCCCCACATGTGCATCCGTGCATGCAGCATCAGCCTACGAGGTTTCCAAACAAAAGTAGGTCTCGTCTCTGGAAATATCTCAAAAAATAAACAAAAAAGATTTGAAGCAAAAGTGAATTTGACCCTCCCTTGTGCATTAGCATGAAAACTATCTAAGGATGTACAGAAATGCCGCAAAAAAATGGTAGACCACCTCACAAGTCGTGGCTCCTATACTAAAGAATCAACATAATATAGAAGTGGGCAACTAATGCATTGTCCTTTGCTGGTGTTGTGTGAAATGGTCGAAATCAGAATTGAGAGGCACCTCACTCTCTCACTACCAAATGCAGCAATATGTAACTCACCTCTGGAGAACTGAAAATCTGAAGGAGACAGTATATTCATGCTAATGTATCTTTGGGAGTACACCAACTGACTCCTTGCTGCATAGCCAACTGGAACATCTTGGAACGAGGGAAAATCCACCCCTCTCCTCGATAGCCTAGTAATGAAATATATGTCCTCCTTAGTGGGTGTGTACCACTGGTTAGGACCAACCCGGAAAGCCTGTAGGTGGGCATACCTGCGGATAAGATGTCGCAAAAACACACCATGGCCCTTTAGGGAAGTAGCCTCCTTATAGAACTTGAGGAGGCCTACCTACCTTAGGAACCCTTGGGTAGCTACTGTAATAGGGTGAGGGTATGCATCTCTCTCCCTCTCTCGTGCCACCTAGAGGTAAACCATGTTATACTGGTCCGCCTGTTGTTGCTGTTGTTCCCTCTCTTCTCTCCTTTCATGTTGTTGATGATTGAAATATTAAATACAATTTTTTAATTAAATGAGAAATGTATTTATCAATATACATATATAATTTTTTTTGAAAAAAAAAATAGTCGGTGCGCCAAAAAAAACAGGCATGCACCGATAACGATGCGTCTTTTTTTGTCACGTACTGGAGGTGGTGCACCTGCAAAATTTTAGCACACCGCCCTCTTGGCATTGTTCCAAAGTCAACGGTGTGGTGGTATAATAGACCGCACCGTTGGCTATGGACCAGTGTTGGGAGGGCATTGCACTGACCAAACTATACGCCTCGGGGCATATAGTTTGGTCAATGCACCGCCGTCCTGACATCAATACATAATCAATGGTGCGGTCTTTTACCAGGCTGCACCGTTGACCATGTCAAAATACTAGAATGCGGTGTGCTCACAAAATTACCCTCCCTGAGGCGGTTATTCTGTCAACGCACCACATTCCTGCTATTCCACAGGGTCAACAGTGCGGCCGGGTAACCGACCACACCGCACTTTTTTTAAAATTTTAAAAAATCACGGTGCACCTTTCGGTACTGCCCTAGAACCAGTGCGGATACCGTTAGCACTGGTTGTGGTGCGGCCTGTAAATTTACAGGCAACACTGCGAACTAGTGCGAGCCGAACGGCTCAAGCGCACCGCACGGGAATTATTATTGTTATTTTTTTAAACGGTGAATTTTAAGATAATTTATGAAACTAATACGCTAAAAGGTTTAATTATGGAAAAAAAGGGAAAATACTTGTACATTTGGCCATTGAGGAGGCATAATATGTAGAATTTTCAAAACTAAATTTGCCCACCGTTTTGCAAATTTCAAAATGGATATGGTGGGTAATTGACAGCAACAATGCGTGCATTCAGAGCACCGATGGCAGGGCACCTCACACAAGGTAAAGTTGCACCGGTGCTTGAGAGCTCTAGAGCACTGAAAAGTGAAAAATGCAGATTGTTGGCTGTAATTTTTTTTTTAATTTAACCCTGTTCCGGTGTGTGGGTTTTAATAGGCGCACCGGTGCAGTTTCTCATGACTGCACCAGGCTGTTTCAATTTTGGCGCGGGTTTTTAGGACGCACTGGTGCGAAATAGTTGTAAGCACTGGTGCGCTACAGTAATAAGACGCATCGGGTGGGTTTGTATGGAGCACACGATGTCCCGGTGTGCCGATGTTTTGTGTGCACCGGTGCTTTCTCTAGTTGAATGCATCGGTGTGGTTTAGGATGATAAGTGCACCGGAAGAAAAAAATCCACAAAAACCTCCACTCGCCAACCGCCTCTAGTAACCTTCATTACAAACGAATGTCTGGGGTATTTTTATAAGGGGTTCCTCAAAAACATCCACTAGAGGGTCTTTTCCTTGTAGTGAGTGGATCATGTATTATTTACTTTGTAGCTCAGTCCCACATTGTTGGGCTCACCATTATTCTTTGTACTTGGTTGTCTCGGTGGGTATGAGTATGCCTCCCCCGCCTCATTTGAGATAATGTGCTCCAAAATAAAAGGAGACTTATATAAGTTTAGCAGGTGACCCCCCTCCATTTTTTTCCTTCCTTGCATTGCTTCAGTCCTCTCTCTCTCTCTCTGAATCATCTTTGGTGTCTTTTGGAAGTGTAACTTACAACATATTTCGGTCATACAATTTTCTCATAACACTCGTCCATTGGTGGACAATATGTTATCACCAAAAATGATCACCTAGCCATTTCTAACTAGGTGGATCGAAATACACCACGTAGGTTTAATTTTACCATTGTAAAATCAATTTCACTATAAGAAATAATTTAATAAACCACTTTTGTTAAGTCATTTTCGATTAAAACCCATTATAATAATTAAGTAAACCATTATTTATTTAATTTTCTCTAAGAATACTTATTAAAATCATTGTTTCATAATTATTCCTTGTCACATTTGACTAAATCACCTAGGAATAATTAAATAAATCACTATTTATTTAGTTTTCCTTAACTCTATGCTTGAAATAATTGTTAAATCACTATTTCATAATTATTTCATTTCATGCTTTTCTTATTATTTGCGAAATAATTAGTAAATAATTTTATTTGTTAATTATTTATAAATAAAGATATTTTACCATTTTAAATATGTTTTCCCTCTCCAAAAATATAATAAAGTATTCCAAGTGCTTGGATCTATATTTTTGTCAATAATATTTAAATTTATTATTCTGCATTTTCAAGATCAACCTAATACTTTGCTATAAATAAGAGGGGTTTTCATTCATTTCTCACCATGTTCATTATTATCATCACCATTATTGTCTTATGCTTTTTGAGCACCCATTTTGAATTCAACACATTGTTTGGGTTTTCACACATTTGAGAGGGGAAGATATAAATACTGAAGTGACAAGGACATCAAAGGACCCATCCCACTAAGGGGGACTTACAGCGCTTTGTAAATATCCTTCGCCAGGTGTCATTAATAAAATATTTATTATTTCAGAGATTTTCCATGATTGGGTTATTACATCGGATCAAATTTTGATGTTTGTTCTTTTAGATCGAACCCATCTATCTTTTTGCAGGTTTCTCTTACATATTTTTTGCAAATATGAAGTATAAGAAACCAAAATTGTTGTTAGGGTCACTAGTCACCCGTCACTTAAGTGAGACCCTTTTAGTATGTCTTCCAAAAAATTCCATACTAACAGGGAAGCCTTGATCCTTGAGACTACATAGTTCGTAGTTCAAGCTAGACTAAAGGACATGACTGCTCAGTTTCTAGAGCTAGTGGGACAGGCTAAAGGGATGGGAAATGGGAGAGCTTACTATGCAGTTATGGGAGTCACGGAAGGTCAGGTTACTACACAGCTGTGTAGTTAAAGGGAACACGGGATGATATTGAGGCTTATGGTTGCAAAGTGCACAATTCATGCCGGGTTGGGGGCCATGACTACACAATTATCGAGGCCAGGGTCAAGGCTTGGTCATAGAAACTACATAGTGAAGCAGTACTGGGAGGCATGTACTTCACAGTGCGCAGTGCCAAGAAGCAAGATCACAGCTAGAGGACCGAGACTACACAGTGTGTAGCTCAGGGGAGGTTGAGTGAATCTAAGTTTCTTGGTCGGGAAGTTTTCCGAAAAATGACTAAGTGTGGGACTAGTGAGATCAGTGTGAACGGTGATGAAATTTGATTGTGATCACACACTTAACATATTTGACAACTCAAACAACATAGATCATCCATGACATACAAAAAAAACATTTCGTTCCATGTGACAACTTTACAACTGATTATGACAAGTACAACACCAAAGATACACTTTACGACGACCGTGACGACACTTGTGTGACAATGCTCATAACTTTGGAAATGAGTAATATGTGTACTTACAAGATTAAAAGACCTAATTTGCACAAAGGTGACCTCTTTGAACCACTAGAATAGGCTCATATATACAATGCAACAACCAACATGAAAAACGAAGACACTTTTTATATCTTGCGAAAGGGATCACAACCTTCTAGGGAAACCAATAAAATGAACTTCAAAGTTTGTGACAATAATGAACAAGACCATAGGCCAAAATTTTGGAGGGGTGTTGTAGCATCTACAACACTTGGAAACGCATTGGTAGAATTCCAGCTTCTCTGTCCTGGTTAAATTCTTCTATGTAGGGCCTTAGTTCTTCGGGGAGTATTGATTCATCTTGCAAATGTAGTATCTCAAAATGGGAGAAACAAGAATAGATAACATTTATAAAATTTCAATCAAGGAAATAACCAGAATGTAAGCACAAAAATGTAAAATTCTATAAATTCCAGAATATAACACCAGGACATTAAAATATTAGAAAAAAAACTGAGCCATACCATTATGTATCAACAGCAATGTAAGTACACAATGCTCCAAAAGGAATGCACTCAAGCCACCAGATGGCTGAAATACACTACTAAAACCTAGCACTGGAAAATATAAACTGTTTTTGCTGGAAACTACTACTGTTTATGGGAAGAATATCTATGTGTGAGAGGCTTCTGGAGTGATTAGAAATATCCGAGATTTTAACCATGGATTCTACTCGACAAACCCAAAAAAACCTAGAAATGGTTTGGCTAGATTTTAAGTTTGGAATTTCGGCCCTTTTTGGGTTGCACATTACACCCATGCTGGCTGAGTTACACACTCCCTGGAGACAACTGCTAATATGGGGCTGAAATAATGATCTATCATCTAAAATAGCACATAATCAGCTCAATAACTGAAGGGATGGTCCCTTCTCCCGATTCCCAAGCTCAAAACTTGAGATCTAACTCCTCCACTAAATATGCAGCTGCTGCATGCACAACTGTTAGGAAATACTACACTGTCTAGGAAGGCTGATGATGTAGCCTGCTGATAGATAATACAATGTTGATCCTAGAATAATGAAGTGATCCCCAGAGTGAAGGATTAATCCCTCACATGATTCCAAGTTGAGTTCCTTGGAACCTCCTCTTCTTCTTAAACCCTCACTGCAGAATTACGCAATTCCTACCAGAAATGTTGCTGCATAAGATAATTAGATGGATGGCATGATGCTAGATATGATAATGAAACTATCAGAAGAATGCAATGGATCATAGTGTGAAGGGTTGATCCCTCCACAAGTTTCTCAGCTGAAGTACTGAGAACAACCTTCCAACTCTCAAACCAAAGTTCAGGAATGCGTAATTTGTGTAGCTGGAAGTGCAAATGAGAGTGGATGAAAGTGGCACTAATTTCTGAATGATGAATCCTGCCTAAGAAAACCTTCCCAGAGTAGGCACTCGAAGTCCCTAGTGGGTAAGGTTGTGATTCCTGGTCAGGAATACCTGGTGCTAAACACCACAACAGACTTAGCTGAACAACTTAAGCGTGCAAAGAAATGTCTTATGACACTCAACAATAAAAATTCAGACTCCCCTCCTTTGTTGCCATCATATTCCTTTTATGGTTGTGATCCTTTCCTAGCCTTAGCCCACCTCATAACTGCGCTGCACTTGTGGCCAATAGCCTCCATAAATACTGTGCTGTCCTCCATGATCTCCATCATCGCTGCAATTACTCTCCACTTCCTCCATCATGTCTGCATTTAATGCACCACTTCTTCCATCATATTTGAAATTGCTTCTCTACTATCTCCATCATCTTGCATTTATTCCTCCACTATCTCCATCATCTTCCTCATTAATTCTCTATGACCTCGACTCTTTCTTTATTATTATGCTGCTCCACTACTCCATAATGCTACTCCATTACTCAATTAACCCACATTCACACTATAGAAGTGGATTTTATTCATCTACTGGGTTTATGGGTCCCTCCACCCTTTTATTTACTTAACTAAATAAGAAAAATAAGAACTCTAATATTCCAATTAGCTAATGGAAAATTTGGAATATTATAGTCCTCCCTGCCAAAATGTTGCTTGTCCTCAAGCAACTACAAAAGTGGATGCTGCAAAAATCCATCTCCCTCCCAAGTGGCATCCTCATATGGAAGGTTTCCCCATCTACTCAAATGTGTTATGAATGCCCAGCTCCATAGTTGCCTCTCTAGAATGTCTATAATGGCCTCCAGTTGTGTAGATAGATGCCTCTCCTCATCAATGAGTCCCCAAGTGGCAACCATCTGGCATCCAAGAGCCTCTTCTTTGCATGAGACATGTGAAGTATAGTGGTTCCTTCCCCAAGTGGAAAGTCCCAACTCATAAAATATCTCTCCAACCCATGCTACATGGAGTAGGTTGTGTCTCTCCATGATCCAATCCTTGGCCCTGGTGGCCTTGCTTGTTCTAAGCATCATCTCAGCACTGTAAAAAGTAGGAAATAAAGAAAAATGGATTGACATGTGAAATGTCGAACCATACTCTCCTAATAGCAACCACTGCAACAATGCCTCCTGTTGCCACACCACCTCATCGTCATACCAAGTATGGTGGCCATACTCTCCTAACAGAAGCCAATGCAACAAGGCTTCCTGTTTCCATCCCACATCATCATTATTTAAGGTATGGGAGAATGTAAATCCATATTCTCCCAAGAGTAACCAGCGCAACAATGACCCTTGCTGCCACCCCACATCATCATAATGAAAAGCATGAATCAATGATATACTGATTGAAATGTATAATGTCACACTAGACCAACATAGCCAGGCTCCCCGATACCACATCATATGAGTATCATGCAAAGTCCCAAACAATAACATCCCATTGAAATGTGATATGTCATTTGATGGCCAAACTCTCTCAAAAGTAACCAGTGAAACTGTACTATTCCAAAATAGGAAAAACATGAATATAGAACATAAAATTGGAAACTGTATTAAAAATCAACACATCAAATACATGAACTGATCAACTAAGCCATTTTATTATATGCAATAGCAGAAATGAAGTACAAGTGCTTGAGAAAGAGACACTCAAGCTAGGCAAAAAAAACTTGAAATGACCATAAATATCAAGACATAATATGATACTGCTGCACCAACTGCTGGGAGGCTGTGACTGCACAATCCTGCTAGAAAATACTATTGCTAGAAACTAGGAATGTGTAGATCTACTGATTGGGTGCTTAGAAATTTTTGGGATCAGAGATCTTGGCTTTCTATCACAATCCCAATATAACCCAGAAAGGGTTTCTGAAAATGAAAATGATGAAAAATGCAGCCCTAGGGCTGAATTACGCACTGCAACTGGGAGACTGCTAGTAGGAGGCCGATCTGATGAGAAAATCTCTGCTACTCCTCCCCACTGATTTTCTGAATGAAGGGATGCTCCCATGACTAGATTATAAGCTCAAAAAATTCGGTTATTACCCCTCCACTAGATCTTCCCCCCTAGATTGCGCAATACCTGAAGGAGACTATGTTGTTGATAGGGTATGAATATTGGCCTGATGCTGGATGATGAAATGCAGCTCAAGAACCTCTCTTGAGTGAGCACTCAAAGTCCCCCGAGGACGAGGGTGGGATTTCTGCTCGAAAACACCCTTGTGCTAAACAACACAACAAACTAACTGAAGCGTGCAGAAAGTCATAAAATACAATACATAAAAAATATTTAGAATGCTTTCTATGGCTACCATACCCTTCATTATATGCTTTGTGAGCCCTCACCTCCTTGGCCCCACACAATAATGATGCTACTCTCATGGCTACTGCTCTCCACTGTGACTGCGTTGTCCTCAACTATATCCACTACCTCCATGACTGCATTGTTGATTTGGTCAAATTGACCCCATCCACATGCATTGACCCACATTCACACCAAGGAGTGGTTTATTCATCTTGATCTTATCTGTTAGGGTCCCTTGACTTGGCTGATTGGAAAGCCAAGTGACAGGGTAACATCAAACCAACTTTGGAGCCCAAGGATCTAGCCTTCCTGGACTCAGAGAGGGCTCTCTCTATTTGTGCAAGGGATGTATAGTTGTTTGCTTCTTATGTTTTTTATTTTAGGCTAGCTGTTAAGTATGGTTTTTTGGTTTTGTTTTTAGGTTTTTGAGGTAGGAACTCATCAAAGACTAAATAGATAAAAATATTGTTAGATCAACTGGGCTATGGGGTCGAAAAGGTCGAGAAAGCCTTAGATGGTGATACAAGGTATATTGAAGGGCCGATTTGATCAAGGTAAAATGGATCTTTAGGTGGAATGAAGTGGGATGGACACTAAATTTTGTGAAGGACAAAGGATTTTAAACATAAATAGTTCAATAGCATACATTTATATGGTAGAGCTAACCATTAATCATGATAAATGTAACTTCAAACTGATAGATGCATAAAATAAACATTCAAGTGATACATAGAGATATATGACTCTCTAACTTTAGGAAAATCGCTATTAGACTTTGGGGAAAAACAATTAAGACAAAAAAATAACTCAAGCTGCTAAGAGGGAACTCCTAGACATAGTATTTGAGATATCAGGCACTTTGAACTAAGATTGCAGAGTTTTAGGCAAAGGGCGAGATCGATACAAGACCTCTTTGGTTTAACTAGGACAATCAAACATTCAAAGAAAGGTTTCAGAGATGGAGCTTTGACTAGCCATGAGTAAGCAGGGCATACCATGAATTATACTTAGCATGCATAACAACCATAAATGAAACAATCAAACAAGTTCTTTAGTGATCAAAGAGAAATTAAGAATTCTTTGATATGACTAAGAAGGAAGGAAAACATAGAAGCTGTAATGAATCAAGAAATCTGAGGTGCCTCCATGGGCATGTCTCAAATCTATTCTATACTGTCTTACAGCAAGCAAGAACATAAAATATGTATGAAAACTAAGGAAACATAACAGAGAGGAACACTATACCATTTTACCAAGTCAAGGAATCCAACAACAATCCTCTTTCATCATCCAAAACATTCAAGAAACTATCCAATGCATGAGACAAAGTATTTCTTCCAAGCTTGTATAACCATATATTACTCTATATCATCAAGTTCAGCCTTGTTTACAATGAAATCTCTTGGAATATATAGGCCAAGATGAAGGAGAACCTCCTAGTGCAACTAGCAAGCTCATTGGCCCATAAAAAATATCTGATTTTGTCCTTGAAGATTTGCAAAGCCCAAGGCACAAAATATCCATAAAATTATCCTAAAAATGCTAAAAAAGGAAATTAAATTGACTTTTCTTAACTGACAATGGCCAAAAAAGGCTAAAAGCACATTTGGAAACGCCACTTCAGAAAACTGCATTTTTCACAAAAATACTTCAGAAATATAGCAGTAGAAAATCCCCTGTCTTGTGGGCAACTTTTGGAGGACTTTCCGATGTCGAAACGAGGCCCGTGATAGCTCGTTGGAAATACCTGAATGTTTAGTTTCTGAAAATACTTTATTCTCCCCAAACTGATCACTAGAAGCCTGTGAAAATCTGACCTGTGTGGAAAAACCCAGAAATTAGCCTTTTCTGATATGCGAGGCAGAGTGTTGAAAAAGTGACTGTTTTTCGCCACTTTGGGGAACCAAAACATCTTCAATTGATCTAAAATTTTCTGAGTAGATGCCCTTGAAATTAATTCATCCAATGATACCACTTTCAACCTTTGAGGATGGTTCAAACTAAAATGGTGATGCCCATGATTTTCTGCAAAAAGCCCAAAAATGTCAAAAAACAAAAACTTGTCGAATTATGCTCAATTTTGGCGAGCATGACCCTCATGGGTTTTCAGAAGCATGCTAAGAAGCGGAGGCCAAAATTTCAAGCCTTGATATGCCTTTTTTCACTTTTTGTACCAGGTGCCTCTTTCGGGCCACCTTGAGCTTTTCTTGTGTAACCTTCAATTTCCTTCGGGCAAATTGATTTAGCTTCTTATAGTGCCCGGTCATTTTCCTTTGAAGGCTTAAGTCTCTATTATCTATTTCCAACTTATTCTCCAAGTGTTTATTCACCCTTTCAAGCCATGCTTCTCTATTGTTTTCTATCTCTTGGGTGAATAAAGTAGTAAGAGGGAAAGATCGGAAAAGGGCAACCTCTTCCTCTTTCTGTTTCTCCAAAGCTTTTTTGAGTCCCATAGTCCTTGGCCTCTTCCTCCTTGGCTGATCTTCTTCTTTAGTGTCATTGAATTTTCCCATAAGTTCTTCCAACTTGATTTTTGCTTTGGAGGCTTCCTTTTGGTACTTGATAGCCCATGTCTCATAAACTGCCATGTGGACATTCATTTGCTTGTTTTGTGTTTGCAAAAAATGAATGACGTTTTTAGACCTCTCTAGATCCACTCTTAGGTCATGAATTTGTTCTTCTCTATTTAGCAAGAGGGACTCAAGGATTCTAGCCTCATTGTCACTGTCATCACTGTTTATCTGAATTATATCAAAGTCCCTTTCTTTTTCATGGCTACTTTCCTCCTTCTCTTTTCCCTTGCTTTGGGTGGTCTTCTTGGTTCTCCTCTTCTTTGGTAATTCAACAATGGATTTCTTAGGCAACTTACCTTTGCTTCAGAGTGCTCTAGTAACATTTGGAGTTACAATTTGAGCCACTTTATTTCTTGATGTTCGTGGCTTTTTTACCTTTGGAGAAGAAAGCATGGCCCCTTGCCTAGGAGAGGTAGCTAGCACATGCTCTATTTGTTCTTTGCCTTTACTTCTCCCCTCATCATCTTTGTCACTTTTTTCCTCTTTTTGAAGGCTGCCTTCTTTAGGATGCTCACTGCTTGGGCTTTGTTTGTCATCATCCTTGCTGGCTGGTGGGATTTCTTGTTTTTCACCATAAGTGTCCCTTTGAGGACTATCTTGACCCTCCTCATAAGTGCCTTGGCTGTCACCTTGCATGTCTCCTTGAGGGATGCCTTGTTCACTTTTGTCTTTTCTTTCTTCAGAATTGTTAGGCTCTGTATCCTCAATGTTTTGTGCTTCATCATCATCATGCTCACTGCTGTGTGGGCTACCAATATTTTCCTCTTTGTGACTGTTGTGTTCCTCATCAACCTGTTCCATCTCTTCATCATTTCCTTCTTCATGCTCACTGTTGTGCTTGGATTCTTCATTTTGGCCTTCCTCATCACTTGTTTGCCCTCTTTCACTGTATTCTTCTTGATCACTGTTTTCCTCTTTCTCACTTTGCTCCTCTTCTCTTTCAATCATAGGAGATTTTTGCTTCTTAGGAGTGGGTTTACTAGAAGAAGGAGGAACATGATGAGTGG
This sequence comes from Pinus albicaulis, assembly GCA_034641835.2. Taxonomy (NCBI): domain Eukaryota; kingdom Viridiplantae; phylum Streptophyta; class Pinopsida; order Pinales; family Pinaceae; genus Pinus; species Pinus albicaulis. Next base: position 1,557,962,383 of record CM076578.1, read on the forward strand.
ATGGTGAGGGAGGCGCATGGGATGAAGAAGCAGTGGCGAATTCGGGATGTGAAATGAAAGAGTCCCAAGAAACTCCCTTTTTCTCAAGTTGATGGAGGATGACGATCTTGATAAGGGAATGATGGAAAAGACAAGCTTGCTACTGAGAGGAAGGTTTATTTTTAACAACAGAAGCCATCTTGTCAATGCTTCTATAGAGGAAAAAGGGTAGGTTTAGCAATTGGGTTCTAGTGAAGTGCATGAGTAGCCTGATATGATAAGCATAAACCCAGGAAAACCTCCCTTCGCATGTGAAATATTTCATGATGATCTTCATGAGAGGAGCATAGCTGTTCAACAAATAGGAAAAAGGAAAAATAGATGGGCATGCATCCCGATGTTCTGGTTTCAAGAAGGGTTTGTATTAATCTGAATCTAGGTAGGTCTGCTTAAACCATTTTTCTTCGACATATGGAATTTTGGTAGCTATGGAGATAGATATAGGAGAGAGATTGAAGTCTAAACCTGCTAGATGAACATGCTTCCCTTGCAGCCTTAAAGCAAACAAATGTGTCAAGGGAAGATAAATTTTCACCTCCTGAACCTTTTGACAAAATTCCAAACATCCTACTTCATGAAAGTTAAAGAGTACTGAAGGATAGGCATTCAATTCCTCAGTTGAAAAAGGTTCATACCTTTTGTGAGGACCACTCTTGTTGTCTGGTTCAGGAGGCATTTTTCTTTTGAGATTCTTGGCTGATTCACCAAGGTAAACTGTCTCAAATGTTCATTGAGATAAATCTTCAATCAACACACCCTTTATTCTTTGAGAAAAACCAAGTCTGTCCTTAGTTAGCCCACAAGTTTGTTAAGACACAATCAGCTCTCCTTGATTTTGACTGTATGAACTCCTTTTCTTCAGATCACTGTTTTCTGTAGTTTAAAAAATGAAAGAGGTTCCCTTGAAAAACACTGTCTCTTTTGGTGTCACTGTTTTTAAGGGATTGTTTTGAAACCGTGAATGCACTCCTTTATAAAAACACTGTGTTATCCATGTGAATAAAATGCCCTTCTTTGATGGTCATTGTTTTTCCAAAACATAAAGGCACCCCCTTGTCATTGAGTAATAGGTCTGTCAAACAAACTTTCTCTATCCTTGAATGATCACTATTTTTATTTTGTGTCTGGCAAACAAGTGTATCCAAATGAAAACAAATTCACCCCAGCTTCAATACTGTGGGAGAGAAATGAGGTTTTTTGACATGGTTTGTTTGTGGATCTTGGAGGCAAATGTCTCTTGGTTTTGGCACTCAATTTCTTCACCTTCAATTTCTGTTTTTGAATGAGTTAACACAACCTCTTTTAGACTGGTAACAGGATCCCCTACAAACTCTGTTTTGTGTTTTTGGAAATTTCACCCATCCTTTGCTACTTTAAAGTACAAACAGGCCCTTTACAGTGGCATATTCAAACCCTCTTTAACCACTGTTTTTCTTTGAACTCAGAGCAGGAAAACCCTTCTTTAAACTAACACAAAACCTTCACTATTTCACAGCCCAAGAAAAAACTCCTTTCTTTGAAAATTATGACTTAGAAACCCTCCTGGAACTAAAAATTCAGCAAAGAGGCGAGGAATAACTTGAATAATGAGTGTTTGAGTTCCTTTGAGCAGCGTGCAAGGAAACTCTGAGAGCGGGCGTTTAACGCTGAACGCGCCGTGCAAAAGTGGTGTCGGGTCGGCCTCGGGCGCCCAGTGACCACCGGCATAGGCGTGCCGTGCAAAGCTATAGGCTCGTCGCGCCTCCGTTCAAACCCTGTGGTCGGAAACCTATAGGCGCGCCGTGCAGAGCTTTAAGCTCGAAAACTTGAAAATCGCCCAAAATAAAAACTTATTTTCTTCAGTGAGGATGCCAAGGAATGTTTGTTTCGAGTCTTGAACTTGGTGAGGGTTCTTTTTTTTTTAAAATATCTCTTCCTCCTTTTTCAAAAAACGAAAAAGCTCTAATGCCTTTGCAACCCTTTAGAGGGGTTTTATGCCTTTTTGTTTATTTACCAAGGATAAAATCTCAACAAACCTTGATGTGGTCTCAAAATCACAATGCAAACCATTTTTGTTTATGAAGGGAGGGGAGGCTTTATTCTCTGACTAAACATTTAAAATGTAATTTCTTGTGCCCCTTAAACTTTGTCTCTCATCTTTTGATGGTACATTTTGACTGTGGATGAAGGTCTTTAGCCCAAGTTTCACCCCTATTATAGTTTGAAGGAGGCCTTTATAAACAAAGGAAACAGAGACTTTATAACACTAGAATGCCATCCTTTACTTGATGTGAAATAGGTTTTCAACCTATGAACCCTTATGGTTTTATCACTGTTTTTCAAACCTGTCTTTCAAAAGGAAAATTTGCTCAAACAACATCTGAAATACTGTTGATGCATCTTTTGCCCATCTCTTGGAAGGAGGTGACTCACAATTTGTGAAAACACTTTGAAAACTTAACCCTCTACTTTTTAAATGAAGGAGGTTCTCACTGTGCCTTAACCATCTACTTTTAAATGAAGGAGGTTATATAATGTTCCCAACCATCTGCTCTTTTTCTGGAGTAGGTTTCCACTATGCTCTTAACCATCTGCTTTTAATGAAGGAGGTCATTTCTGTAGATATGACATTTCATCTTTTTCAAAACTGTGTCATCTTTATGCAAATCATATGTCTGCTTGGTATCATATCAAATGAGCAAGAAGGTGAAATTTGACAGTTTTCTTTATAAGACAGGTTCTGAGATATATATCCTTTGTAAAAAATCCCTGTGAACCTTAGACTAGAAACCATGTGTTTTGAATATGGAGAGTATTTTCTTGCTAGACATATTTGACTAACCTCCCTTGACTGTATTTGGAGAGGGAAGTTGGATTTTCTTTTTGGAGGAGATGCTGAGAATACTGCTTGATCAGAAAAACATTATCCCTTTGCATTCATATGACTTGGAGGCTGCGCTCTATTCCTTTAGGAAACTTTGGCTTTCAGACTACACCCATTAGTAGCCCTTTACTTACTGAATTTCATTTGTTTTACTGATAGCGAACTAACTCATCATGAAGGACCCTTTTGACCTTGTTCTTTTTCTCTTTTACACATTGATCATTAATGCAATCACACCCCTGCAGAGATGTAACAAAAAAACGACTTTGAACTCTGAAGAGATTCCTTGGGGTCTTGTGGAGATTTTGCCTGACTTAAGCATGTTCTTTTAGATAGTGAACATACTTATCTTCTTCTATTTTGGATCTTTGTAGAATTTCTTCTGGACTGAGATAGAATGACCTCTTAGTGGTGCGACCTATGGATGGATCAAGAATTTTTTTTGCATATTAGGTGCTAATTCAGGGCTGGCTGGTACTGAATAGAGGCTTTTGGCTTAGGATGTTTTTGCCAAGGACAGGATTTCCTAAAACACCACTATCTAACTTAGGGGAAAATTTGACATATTTTGAGTGTTTCTTGGGTATGATTAGATTCTATAAATGACAGATAACCAGGGATAGGGTTGCAGACACTTTTGTCAATAGTTGGATAATGAATGGCTTGAGGAATAAGGGAAAAAGACAACAGATAACTTCCAGCGATGACAGCTACGGACAGGGTTATTTTGCTGAAACCATATAGGACTTGACCAATAGGTTTTTTCTCATCATAGGCTGACCGGAAGGGGTAGGAGGACAAAAATTGTTTTGGGGTATTTTCTAGACGACAGATTTGATGGTTTGGAGATTAGTTTCTAGAAAACTTAGCTTAGGAAAATAGCCATCATCAACAGGTGAAAAATACTGATGACTAACAGTGGCTCCATTTGGGGATGGCAGCTCCTTTTCAGGAGGTGTCCAGAATTTCAGATCTCTGGCTTTTGAAGACCAAAGACTTATCCATTGGCGCAAATTTATTTCTTTCTTGATGCTATTTCTGAAAATTGACAGCATGATTAGCATCAAAGTTATTCTCTACCTACCCAGCTATATTTCCTAACATTTTTCTTCCTTTAGGTGCATTTGGACTAGCAACCTTTTTACATGATATTTTTGAAAAAGACACTATCTAATTCTACACTTATATCTGCTAGGAGTTGAGATTAAACTGATGAACTCCTTTGTTTCTCTACCTATGCTTAGATCGACTATCAAGATTAAGCTGTTTGACAGGATTTGTTTCACTAAACTACAACATGAAATTGAAAAATGACCAAATTAGGATTAGAAAGTCTAATTTGTCATGTATTTGTGGCATAAAAGACAAGCTGCAAACAAATATTACTTTGCATGAAAACAAGATTTAGAAAAATCAGGGCTAGGATACATAGTTTGTTTTTCATCCCTGTTTTCCTCTTTGGTTCTATTTTGAGCGTGTGGAACTAGTATATTTTCCTAATCTACTTTTATTCATAAGTCAAGTTTACATAATTTGACTATCACTTCTTTCACTAACTTATCAGCGATCAATTTAAAACATGTTCAGTTATGATTAGGCTAGATAACTGAACAAGACATCTTTTGAGCACTAGTAGTGGCATTTAGACTTGCGCGCTTTCAGCATGACTATTTTTTGGGTATGGGGCTGTACCATTGCTTTATAAACTGCCTTCTTTTTCTACTTTTTACTGTTTTTGTATTTTCTGCTTTTTAACTTTTTCTTCAAACAATCTAGAACTGAAAAGATGCTCACAAGGCTGAGCTTATTTTTCACACCTATCTATCTATCCTAATCTAACCTATACCCGATAGAAATTTATTTGGTGAACTCTCTTTTCCAATGTAACCAGTCAACTAGATGATTACATGGGTGATCTTGGTTCAATTCTTTCATGATGCTGAAGAAATGAAAAGGCCACTTCCATTTGGCTTGTTTTCGAACAGTAGTGCCTAAATTTTTTCTCACTCTTTGCAACAGACTGTTCCGGGCAGAACACACTACTCCTTCAGATTTCTCAAGGAAAACAACAAATGGATCTTGGAATAATACCTGATCTAGAGGATTTGATATATAGGCTTCATTCAAGACTACTCTTTCTTCCACTTGGCTATATCTGGGGCTCTCCTGGAAAAGAAACTCTTCTCCTTGCTCATGATCACTTGAACTATCAGACTCATCATATATTGCAGTGTAGTATTGTTTCCAAGCTGATGTGTTCTGATTAAGTGGACTGAAAACTGTGTGAAGGTCATCATGTTGATGAGCAGGGATACACTTTGGCAGTAAATATTCTTGAAAGGATAGTGTGACAACTCTCATGTGTTTATCAACTTCTATTTCTTTATCTGCAATTTGTAACTCAATGAAACTTGGTGGCTGCAAATTCGGAGTTAAGGAGGATTTCATGTCCAAAATGATTTCCTCAACCATTTCAGGAAAATGCTTCTCATTTACAACATGCTCGAGAATTTCATCATCCTCCTCAACCTCATCATCAATGCTGAAAAACTGCTGATTTCCAATTATGTGAATGTTATTTATGATGGACTGAAGTGAAGTAGAGCAAAGAGTCAAAGACTCTTCACTTACTTCTAAACTCTCAAGGCTCTCCTCATGAGTGTCATAGGTGACCTGTATTGGATGCTTACTTTTTTCAACCTGATGATAATGAACTTCGTCCCACAAATAAATTGTTGATTGCTCTGTAAGGTTAGTTTATGTTTGGATATTATAATCATCAACATATTGATAAAACCTTGGAGAATCATTAATATAAGTAAGATCACCAGCCATGCATATTGGACTATCATATTTCTTCTCTTCAAATTGATTTACAAATCTATTTTTTGACTCATGGTATGCAAGATTAATAGGAGAAAGATCAAAAAAGTTTTGGTCATATGAAGTTTTAGAGGTTGTATTCATGTTTATAAGTTGATCTATTTCCTCTTCAGTTAAAAAGGGAGGCATTTTCATCTCTCTTTGGATATAACTACAATAATCCTCTTTCTCTTGGGAAAGCTGATTTGGAGGATGAATGTATTTTTGGGCTTCACCTATGAGAGATGATGAATCATCACTTGTGCCTTTAGAGAGATCCTGTGGGTTCTCTTTCATTTCTTGATTGTTTTCATCTTCAACCAATTCTTTGTGATGTTGAAAATAGTTAGCATGTAATTCATGAGTTGCTTCTGACAGATTTTCAGGAGGCCAATTTGCTCGTATGAACTCAAATGACTCAAAGCATAAAGGTAGAGATCCTACAAGTTTTGATTTGTCTTCTATTTCAGATTTGAATTCATCTTCAATCAAATCTTCTTGATGTTTGGGATAATAAACATGGGATTCATGAGTTTCCTTTGATAGATTCTTAGGAGGCCAATTTGCTCGTATGAACTCAAATGACTCAAAGCATAAAGGTAGAGATCCTACAGGTTTTGATTTGTCTTCTATTTCAGATTTGAATTCATCTTCAATCAATTCTTCTTGATTTATGTGAGAGTTAACTTGAGCAGAGGTTTCCTGAATGCCTGTTAAGAGATCTTTAGGATGAAAATTTCCTTTCAAAATCTGGAATGAATTAAAGCATAAGGGTAGAGAATCTAAAGGCTTTGATTCTTCTTCCATTTCAGATTCTGCGATTTCAAGATGGCTAATAGTTTCTTTAGAACATTCCTCTATGTTTTTATTTGCAACTTTCTCATTAGGCACATTTCGTTTGTTACTCTTGTTTTGCAATAGTTGAGTGTGTTTATCCCGAAGAAGAAGTGTAGGTTGGTTTGAATAAGCAGTGTTAACCTTAAATTTGTGTCTTTCTCTTTTCCTGTTAAGTAGAGGTATCAATTTTTTGAATATGTATACCAATTTTTCCAATTTTTCAACTGTGTTCTCACTTGGATCCATCTTGGTTTACCAGAAAGAGTTACTGTGTCCTTTCAACCAGTCTAAAGTTCTCTACCAGTGGAGTCTTTTGGTATATTGAGGGTTGTGGAGTTTCCAGGTGGAGGATTTAAACTTTGCTGTCCACCATCAGCATGATTGGGATTGCTCAATGCATTCCCAGGAAATTTCATAAGGACTAATGGAGTAATAGGCCTACTGGAGGCTAGTGGAGTCGCCAGGTGGATTTTTTAGTTGTTTTGAGGGTATATGTGTATGGTCCACCAACAATATTGACAAAAAAAAAATCTAGGTTTTTTTTTGGGGTTTTCTGAGTTTCTTTATGTTTCCCTAAGGTTTTATAAGAGTTTCCTATAGCTGGGTCATCATTTTGCTAAGATGGTGAAAGTGCTAGTTTCTACTCTTCGAACAACACTTAAGTTCTTCTAAGTTTGATTGAGACTTTGAGAGTTACTAAGGTGTACTTAGATTGTCACTAACTCAGAAGGTCCCACCGTGATCGCCATTATGTTAGGGTCCCATGATTTGGCTGATTGGCAAGCCAAGTGACAGGGTAACATCAAACCAACTTTGGAGCCCAAGGACCTAGCCTTCCTGGACTCAGAGAGGGCTCTCTCTATTTGTGCAAGGGATGTATAGTTGTTTGCTTCTTATGTTTTTTATTTTAGGCTAGCTGTTAAGTATGGTTTTTTGGTTTTGTTTTTAGGTTTTTGAGGGAGGAAATCATCAAATACTAAATAGATAAAAATATTGTTAGATCAACTGGGCTATGGGGTCGAAAAGGTCGAGAAAGCCTCAGATGGTGATACAAGGTATATTGAAGGGCCGATTTGATCAAGGTAAAATGGATCTTTAGGTGGAATGAAGTGGGATGGACACTAACTTTTGTGAAGGACAAAGGCTTTTAAACATAAATAGTTCAATAGCATACATTTATATGGTAGGCCTAACCATTAATCATGATAAATGTAACTTCAAACTGATAGATGCATAAAATAAACATTCAAGCGATACATAGAGATATATGAATCTCTAACTTTAGGAAAATCACTATCAGAATTTGGGTAAAAATGATTAAGACAAAAAAATAACTCAAGATACTAAGAGGGAACTCCTAGACATAGTATTTGAGCTATCAGGCACTTTGAACTAAGATTGCAGAGTTTTAGAAAAAGGGCGAGATCGATACAAGACCTCTTTGGTTTAACTAGGACAATCAAACATTCAAAGAAAGGTTTCAGAGATGGAGCTTTGACTAGCCATGAGTAAGCAGGGCATACCATGAATCATACTTAGCATGCATAACAATCATAAATGAAACAAGCAAACAAGTTCTTCAGTGATCAAAGAGCAATTAAGAATTCTTTGATATGACTAAGAAGGAAGAAAAACATAGAAATTGTAATGAATCAGGAAATCTGAGGTGCCTCCATGGGCATGTCTCAAATCTATTCTCTACCATCTTACAGCAAGAAATAACATGAATATGTATGAAAACTAAGGAAACATAACAGAGAGGAACACTATACCATTTTACCAAGTCAAGGAATCCAACAACAGTCCTCTTTCATCATCCAAAACATTCAAGAAACTATCCAATGCATGAGACAAAGTATTTCTTCCAAGCTTGTATAACCATATATTGCTCTATATCATCAATTTAAGCCTTGTTTACAATGAAATCTCTTAGAATATATAGGCCAAGATGAAGGAGAACCTCCTAGTGCAACTAGCAAGCTCATTGGCCCATCAAAAATATCTGATTTAAGCCTCGAGGCTTTGCAAAGCCCAAAGCACAAAATATCCATAAAAATGTCCTAAAAATGCTAAAAAATGAAATTAAATTGACTTTTCTTAACTGACAATGGCCAAAAAAGGCTAAACGCACATTTGGAAAAGCCACTTCAGAAAACTGCATTTTTCACAAAAATACTTCAGAAATATAGCAGTAGAAAATCCCCTGTTTTGTGGGCAACTTTTGGAGGACTTCCCAATCTTGAAATGAGGCCCGTGATGGCTCGTTGGAAAGCCCTGAATGTCTAGTTTCTGAAAATACTTTTTTCTCCCCAAAATGATCACTGGAAGCCCATGAAAATCTGACCTGTGTGGAAAAACCCGGAAATTAGCCTTTGCTGATATGCGAGGCAGAGTGTTGAAAAAGTGACTGTTTTTCACCACTTTGGGGAACCAAAACATCTTCAATTGATATGAAATTTGCTGAGTATATGCCCCTGAAATTAATGCATCCAATGATACCACTTTCAACCTTTGAGGATGCTTCAAACTAAAATGGCGATGCCCATGATTTTCTGCAAAAAGCCAAAAAATGTCAAAAAACAAAAACTTGTCGAATTATGCCCAATTTTGGCGAGCATGACCCTCATGGGTTTTCAGAAGCATGCTGAGAAGCGGAAGCCAAAATTTCAAGCCTTTATATGCCTTTCTTCACTTTTTGTACCGGGCGCCTCTTTCGGGCCACCTTGAGCTTTTCTTGTGTAACCTTCAATTTCCTTCGGGCAAATTGATTTAGCTTCTTATAGTGCCCGGTCATTTTCCTTTGAAGGCTTAAGTCTCTATTAGCTCTTTCCAACTTATTCTCCAAGTGTTTATTCACCCTTTCAAGCCATGCTTCTCTATTGTTTTCTATCTCTTGAGTGAATAAAGTAGTAAGAGGGAAAGATCGGAAAAGGGCAGCCTCTTCCTCTTTCTGTTTCTCCAAAGCTCTTTTGAGTCCCATAGTCCTTGGCCTCTTCCTCCTTGGATGATCTTCTTCTTCAGTTTCATTGAATTCGCCCATAATTTCTTCCAACTTAATTTGTGCTTTGGAGGCTTCCTTTTGGTACTTGATAGCCCATGTTTCATAAACTGCCATGTGGACATTCATTTTCTTGTTTTGTGTTTGTAGAAAATGAATGAGGTTTTTAGACCTCTCTAGATCCGCTCTTAGGCCATGAATTTGTTCTTATCTATTTAGAAATAGGGACTCAAGGATTCTAGCCTCATTGTCACTGTCATCGCTATTTATTTGAATTATATCAAAGTCCCTTTTTTTCTCATGGCTACTTTCCTCCCTCTTTTCCCTTGCTTTGGGTGGTCTTCTTGGTTCTCTTCTTCTTTGGTAATTCAACAATGGATTGCTTGGGCAACTTGCCTTTGCTTCAAAGCGTTCTAGTAACATTTGGAGTTACAATTTGAGCCACTTTCTTTCTTGATGTTCGGAGCTTTGTTACCTTTGGAGAAGAAAGCATGCCCCCTTGCTTAGGAGAGGCAGCTAGTACATGCTCTATTTGGTCTTTGCCTTTACTGCTCCCCTCATCATATTTGTCACTATTTTCCTCTTTTTGAAGGCTGCCTTCTTTAGGATGCTCACTGCTTGGGCTTTGTTTGTTATCATCCTTGCTGGCTGGTGGGCTTTCTTGTTTTTCACCATAAGTGTCCCTTTGAGGACTGTCTTGACCCTCTTCATAAGTGCCTTGGCTGTCACCTTGCATGTCTCCTTGAGGGCTGCCTTGTTCACTTTTGTCCCTTCTTTCTTCAGGACTGTTAGGCTCTATATCCTCAATGTTTTGTGCTTCATCATCATCATGCTCACTGCTATGTGGGCTGCCAATATTTTCCTCTTTGTGACTACTGTGTTCCTCATCAACCTATTCCATCTCTTCATCATTTCCTTCTTCATGCTCACTACTGTACTTGGATTCTTCATTTTGGCCTTCCTCATCACTTGTTTGCCCTCTTTCATTGTATTCTTCTTGATCACTGTTTTTATCTTTCTCACTTTGCTCCTCTTCTCTTTCAATCATAGGAGATTTTTGCTTCTTAGGAGTGGGTTTACTAGAAGAAGGAGGAACATGATGAGTGGATGGTGAGGGAGGCACATGGGATGAAGAAGCAGTGGCGAAATTGGGATGTGAAATGAAAGAGTCCCAAGAAACTCCCTTTTTCTCAAGTTGATGGAGGATGACGATCTTGATAAGGGAATGATGGAAAAGACAAGCTTGCTGCTAAGAGGAAGGTTTCTTTTGAACAATAGAAGCCATCTTGTCAATGCTTCTATAGAGGAAAAAGGGTAGGTTTAGCAATTGGGTTCTAGTGAAGTGCATGAGTAGCCTGATATGATAAGCATAAACCTGGGTAAACCTTCCTTCGCATGTGAAATATTTCATGATGATCTTCATGATAGGAGCATAGCTGGTCAACAAATAGGAAAAAGAAAAAATAGATGGGCATGCATCCCGATGCTCTGGTTTCAAGAAGGGTTTGTATTGATCTGAATCTAGGTAGGTCTGCTTAAACCATTTTTCTTCGACATATGGAATTTTGGTAGCTCTGGAGATAGATCTAGGAGAGATCTTGAAGTCTAAAATTGCTAGATGAACATGCTTCCCTTGTAGCCTTAAAGCAAACAAATGTGTCAAGGGAAGATAAATTTTCACCTCCTAAACCTTTTGACAAAATTCCAAACATCCTACTTCATGAAAGTTAAAGAGTACTGAAGGATAGGCATTCACTTCCTCAGTTGAAAAAGGTTCATACCTTTTGTGAGGACCACTCCTGTTGTCTGGTTTAAGAGGCATTTTTCTTCTGAGATTCTTGGCTGATTCACCAAGGCAAACTGTCTCAAATGTTCACTGAGATAAATCTTCAATCATCACACCCTTTATTATTTGAGAAAAACCAAGTCTGTCCTTAGTTAGCCCACAAGTTTGTTAAGACACAATCAACTCTCCTTGATTTTGACTGTATGAAATCCTTTTCCTCAGATCACCGTTTTCTGTAGTTTAAAGAATGAAAGAGGTTCCCTTGAAAAACACTGTCTCTTTTGGTGTCACTGTTTTTAAGGGACTGTTTTGAAACCGTGAATGTACTCCTTTAGAAAAACACTGTGTTATCCCTATGAATAAAATGCCCTTCTTTGATGGTCATTTTTTTTCCAAAAAATAAAGGCACCCCCTTGTCATTGAGTAATAGGTCTGTAAAACAGACTTTCTCTATCCTTGAATGATCACTGTTTTTCTTTTGTGTCTGGCAAACAAGTGTATCCGAATGAAAACAAATTCACCCCTTCAATACTGTGTGAGAGAAATGAGGTTTTTTGACAAGGTTTGTTTGTGGATCTTGGAGGCAAATATCTCTTGGTTTTGGCACTCAATTCCTTCACCTTCAATTTATGTTTTTGAATGAGTTAACACAACCTCTTTTAGACTGGTAACAGGATCCCCTACAAACTCTGTTTTGTGTTTGTGGAAATTTCACCCATCCTTTGCTACTTTAAAGTACAAACAGGTCCTTTACAGTGGCATATTCAAACCCTCTTTAACCACTGTTTTTCTTTGAACTCACAGCAGGAAAAATCTTCTTTAAACTAACACAAAACCTTCACTATTTCACAGCCCAAGAAAAAACTCCTTTTCTTTGAAAATTATGACTTAGAAACCCTCCTGGAACTCAAAATTTAGCAAAGAGGTGAGGAATACCTTGAAGAACGAGTGTTTGAGGTCCTTTGAGCATCGGAGTAGCGTACAAGGAAACTCTTTCCAAGCATATGGATGAGCGGGCGTTTAACGCTGAACGCGCTGTGCAGAAGTGGTGTCAGCTTGACCTCTGGCGTCGAGTGACTGCCGGCACAGGCATGTCGTGCGAAGCTACAGACGCACCACGCCTTCGTTCAAACCCTTTGGTCGGGCACCTACAGGCGCGCCGCGCAGAGCTTTAAGCTCGAAAACTTGAAAATCGCCCAAAACAAAAACTTCTTTTCTTTAGTGAGGATGCCAAGGAATGTTTGTTTCGAGTCTTGAACTTGGTGAGGGCTCTTTTTTTTAAAAATATCTCTTCCTCCTTTTTCAAAAAATGAAAAAGCTCTAATGCCTTTGCAACCCTTTAGAGGGGTTTTATGCCTTTTTGTTTATTTTCCAAGGATAAAATCTCAACAAACCTTGATGTGGTCTCAAAATCACAATGCAAACCATTTTTGTTTATGAAGTGAGGGGAGGCCTTATTTTCTGACTAAACATTTAAAAATGTAATTTCTTGTGCCCCTTAAACTTTGTCTCCCACCGTTTGATGGTACATTTTGACTGTGGATGAAGGTCTTTAGCCCAAGTTTCACCCCTATTATAGTTTGAAGGAGGCCTTTATAAACAAAGGAAATAGAGACTTCATAACACCAGAATGCCATCCTTTGCTTGATGTGAAATAGGTTTTCAACCTATGAACCCTTATGGTTTTATCACTGTTTTTCAAACCTATCTTTCAAAAGGAAAATTTGCTCAAACAACATCTGAAATACTACTAATGCATCTTTTTCCCATCTCTTGGAAGGAGGTGACTCACAATTTGTGAAAACACTTTGACAACTTAACCCTATGCTTTTTAAATGAAGGAGGTTTTCACTGTGCCTTAACCATCTACTTTTAAATGAAGGAGGTTCTATAATGTTCCCAACCATCTGCTCTTTTTCTGGAGGAGGTTTCCACTATGCTCTTAACCATCTTCTTTTAATGAAGGAGTTCATTTCTGTAGATATGACATTTCATATTTTTCAAAACCGTGTCATCGTTATGCAAATCATATTTTTGCTTGGTATCATATCAAATGAGCAAGAAGGTGAAATTTGACAGTTTTCTTTATGAGACAGGGTCTGAGATATATATCCTTTGTAAAAAATCCCTGTGAACCTTAGACAGAAACCATGTGTTTTGAATATGGAGAGTATTTTCTTGCTAGACATATTTGACTAACCTCCCTTGACTGTATTTGCAGAGGCAAGTTGGATTTGATTTTTGGAGGAGATGCTGAGAATACTGCTTGATCAACAAAACATTAGCCCTTTGCATTCATATGACTTGGAGGCTGCGCTCTGTTCCTTTAGGCAACTTTGGCTTTCAGACTACACCCATTAGTAGCCCTTTACTTACTGAATTTCATTTTTTTTACTGGTGGCGAAATAACTCATCATGAAGGACCCTTTTGACCTTGTTCTTTTGCTCTTTTACACATTGATCATTGATGCAATCACACCCTTGCAGAGATGTAACAAACAAATGACTTTGAACTTTGAAGAGCTTCCTTGGGGTCTTGTGGAGATTTTTCCTGACTTAAGCATGTTCTTTTAGACAATGAACATACTTATCTTCTTTTGTTTTGGTTCTTTGTAGAATTTCTTCTGGACTGAGATAGAATGACCTCTTAGTGGTGCGACCTATGGATGGTTCAAGATTTGTTTTTGTAGATTAGGCACTAATTTAGGGCTAACTGGTACTGAATAGAGGCTTTTGGCTCAGGATGTTTTTTTCAAGGACAGGATTTCCTAAAACACCACTATCTAACTTAGGGGAAAATTTGACATATTCTGAGTGTTTCTTGGGTATGATTAGATTCTTCAAATGACAGATAACTAGGGATAGGGTTGCAGACACTTTTTTCAATAGTTGGATAATGAATGGCTTGAGGAATAAGGGCAAAAGACAACATATAACTTCCAGTTATGACATCTACGGACAAGGTTATTTTTCTGAAACCAGATAGGACTTGACCAATAGGTTTTTTCTCATCATAGGCTGACCGGAAGGGGTAGGAGGAAAAAAATTGTTTTGGGGTGTTTTCTAGACAACATATTTGACAGTTTGGAGATCAGTTTCTAGAAAACTTAGCTTAGGAAACTAGTCATCATCAACAGGTGAAAAATACTGATAACTAACATTATCTAGATGCATTGATCCACATTCACATTATAAGTGGTTTTATTCCTACTAAAGGGATTTATCGGCCCCTTTACCCTCTTATTCATCTATCTTATTGACAAAAAAAAAATTAATATTCTAACTAGCTAAAGCTAATTAGGAATATTATAGTCCTCCCCTCTCAAATGTTCGTTTTCCTCAAGCAACTGCAAGGATGGATGCTGCAAAATGTTCTCTCCTTTCCAAGTAGCATCCTCAATTGGAAGATTCCTCCATCGAACCAGATATTCCTTAATCACCCTATTCCTTAGCTAACTCTCCCGAGTATCCAAGATAACTTCCGGTTGTGAACCAGATGGCCCTCATCATCAATAGGTGAGAGATCCATAGTGGAAACTACATGCTATATAATGGCCTTATTGAGGCATGAGACATGGAAAATGTTGTGGATCTTACTCCCAATGGGGAGATCCAACTCATATGCTACTTCCCCAACACGACGGATCACCCTGTATGGCCCATAGAAACAGGGCTTAAGCTTCTCAGCCCCTTTCTCCTTCAACGTCGATTTATTGTAATGCTGAAGACGAAGATAGACCAAATCATCCACTTCAAACTCTCTCTCCACCTGACCATGATCTGCATATAACTTCTGCTAATTTTGGGTTGTAGCAATGTTGTCCTTAAGAGCACGAAGTATATCCTGAATCTCTTGGATCCACTCTTTGGCTCTAGGAGCCTTACTTTCCCCAAACATCAAATAAAAAAATGATAAAGTATCATAACCATATAGAGCCCGAAATGGAGACATACCGATCGACATATGAAATGTTGTATTGTAGCAATATTCTCCCAAGTGGAGCCAGTGCAACCATGCTCTCTACTGCCCTGAAACATAATTTCGCAAGTAGCCTTCCGACTGCTTGTTTACTATCTCTGTCTGCCCATCTGTCTAGGGGTGATAACTGGTGCTCAGTGTCAACTCAGTACCCACCAAACAGAAAATCTCATGCCAAAAGCCACCCATGAAGCGACTATCTCTATCACTGACTATGGTCTTAGGAAGACCATGAAGTCTAAAAAAATCTCTAAAGAAAATCTCATCCACTTGTGAAGAAGTGTACCATGAAGTGTTGGAAAATAAATGTGAATACTTTGTTAGTCGATCAACGACCATAAAGATACAATCCTTGCCTTGTACTGCTGGCAAACCAGTAATGAAGTCCATAGAAATGCTCTCCCATTTCCCCTCTGGAATAGGAAGAGGCTATAACAACCATGTAGGATGGTTGTTTTCCCCTTTATTCTTCTGGAAAAATATTCACTCCCTGATATGCTGGAGCACATCCTCCTTGAGACCCTTCCATGAGAATCTCTCCCTGATGGCCCGATATGTCTTTGCGAAACCTTGGTGTCCTGAGAGTAGTGATTCCTGTGCTGCATGAAAATTTTTCTCCTTGAGCTTAGAATCTCTAGTCAAGAAGATCCGGTCCCGGTAATAGATGACCTCATCCATATGGTAGCACTCTATACCTCTCATTAGTTACCTACCCATCTAGTATCTCACATGTGAAGCGTTCTTTGGAATACTTCACCAACAGCTGGGCCTTCTAATCTGAATCTACAGTCATCAACGACAATGCTGCTGGTCTCCGTGATAAGGCATCCGCTACCAAGTTTCTCTTCCCTTTTACATATTCAATGTTAAATTCATATGCCTAGATTTTTCTAACCCATTTTTGCTGCCTCTCTTGTAGCTACTTTTGCTTAAGAAAATACCTAAGAATGTTGTGATCAGTCTTTACTTGGAATCTGTTTCTCACCATATACTACCTAAATTTTTCCAATGCATGAATAAGGGCCAACATTTTCTTATCATATATGGGATACAACCTCTCATGTGGCAGAAAATTCATACTCTCAAAGGCTACGGGGTGGCCCCCTTGCATCAAGATTGCACCAATGCCCTCCCTTGGAGCATCACATTCCAGCACAAAGGGCTGGGTGAAATCTGTAAATACCAACACCGAACAACTTCTCATCACCTCCTTGAGCCTATCAAAGGCCCTATAAGCAGTATCTGTCCAACCAAAGGCTCCCTTCTTGGTTGGATCTATGAGTGGTGCTGCTAGTTGGGAGAACCCTTTGACAAGATTTCGGTAGTAGGTGAAGATGCCTTCAAACCCTCGAAGTCCTATTACATTCTTTGGCTTTGGGCAATCTTGAATAGCACGGATATTCTCCTCATGGACCCTTACTCCATACACTCCAATGATGTGGCCCAAACAAAGCATCTTTATGATCCAAAACTCACATTTGGAGAGCTTAGCATAGAATTGCTGCTCCTCCAGAATGCGTAATACTATCTCAATATGTTGCAGATGCTCTTCCCATGTGCGCTGTAGATGAGAATGTCATCAAATAAAATCAACACAATTTTCCTCAAATGACCACAGAATATGTGGTTCATACAAGACTAAAAAGTAGCCGGAGCATTGGTCAGCCCAAAGGGCATCACCAAGAACTCAAAGTGGCCATAATGATATATAAATGTTGTCTTGGGGATATCTTGATCCCTTACCTTGATCTGATGGTACCCCGACCTGAAATAAATCTTTGAAAAGAACTTCGATCCCCTCAGCTCATCGATCCTGGGAATCAGGTACCTATTCTTCATTGTCTTCTTATTCAAGGCTCTATAGTCAAAGCACATCCTCAATGTACCATCCTTATTCTTCACCAAGACCACAGAAGAAGCAAAAGGACTGGTGTTGGGTCGGATATGTCGTAAAGCCAAGAGCTCTTGAATTTCTCTTTCATTGTCATCCCCGTAGGCTTTGGGGTGCCTATAGGGTGTGGTGATCATTGCTTGGATCCCATGCTCCAACTTAATAGTATGTTCAAACACCTTGTCCAGTGGCCTCCCTGATGGAATGTCCCCAAATACTGTAGAATAGCGATCTAGAATAGACTGCACATCCAAGTGGACTAGTGTACCCTTGCCTCCTGCCTCTGACATACACAGTTATACTGCCCATTCTATGTCTCCTCTACACAAATCAACTTCTATCCTATGTTCTGAGAATAAATGAGGTGGATAGGTGTGCATGCCCCAGATCATTTAGAGCTTACCGCTCTTCTTATCTGTCCATTCCATCTCCAAGGTCTCCCAATCGATGGTGACATTTCCTAGTGTGATCAATCACTTTACACCAAATATCACATTGGTGTCAGGAATATCGACCACAAAGAAGTGATCTGTCAATGTGTAAGTCTCGAAAGTTTCTGTAAATGTCAAAACATACTTAACACACTGCATAGTTCTAACTCCTGAAAGCAAAACTGATAATCCTTCAAAATAATTTGTGGGTATGCCTCTACTCTGCACTAGTTGGGAATCAATAAAATTGTGGGTAGCCTCACTATTTATCAATACTGACACTCGCTACCCCTGAACTGTGCCTCAGATTCTCAATGTCAAATACTTTGGAACTCCCCGCAAAGCTGCAAGGGCTCCTCCAGTTTGAGAAAATGCTCCATTTCCATCTCCTGGTGGTGGTGGATCTTCTCCTGGTGCCACAATGCTGGTATCTCCTTCCAACTCTTCTTCTTCCTCTTCACTATCGGATAATAATTCAATATAATGTGCCTTTCCGGCATAACACCGATGCCCTGGTACCCATGATTCTTGGCAAGTGAAGAAAAGCTTCCTCCTCCTCAAATCTCTCCAGAAATCATCACTAAGAGGTCCTTTGCCTTGGTTCCCCTTTGGGGGAGGAACCTTCATATCTTTCCCCTTTGACTGAAAGGTGGTTTTTTGGTGGAATGGATCTCTTGCCCTTGGAAAAGCATCTTGTAAGTCCCTAGCCCTCTAAATGGCATCTTGGAGAGTAGCTGGTCTAGTGGACTTTACTAACCCATGCAAAGGCTTTGCTAGCCCATTAATGAACATGTATACTCTCCTAGCTGTAGATAGATCTGGCACCATGATGGAAAGTTTTAGGAATCTAGAGATATAGGTCTCCGGATTTTCTGATTTCTTGAGCTTAGCTAGCTAAACAAAGTGCACCTCTGGATCTCTTCGGTCAAATATTTATACCAAACTCTGGGCAAATTCTGCATATGCAGTCACACCTGCATGCCCCAATGTAGATAGACCGTGAAACCACCATTCATGTGCTTCACCTTCAAGGTGCAGCACTGCTATCTTAATCGCTTCAATCTATGATACTTGGTTCAGTTGGAAATAGATGTCTAATTTTTCCACACAACCCTGTGCATTTGGGTGACCCATCAAAAGCAGGCAGAAATAATCTACCCATAGTACGCTGCAGATCATTATTCTGCATGTTCCCTCCACTTCTATTGCTATTACAGGGTCTTCTATTATCCCTGATCTGGAAGAAATCTTGGAATTTCAGATGCTCTTTGAACCTTTGATATTTATATTCATATTCTAGAAAGTAATCACCAAGAGCCTCCTGCTCTTGGGGTCCTCCAACCCCATTTTCTACTGCTAGGAAGGTAGGCATGGTGGAGCATTGTGAAAATTGCTGCATTGTTAGTTTCTCACACCAATGATGTGAAGTACTAGAACTTTCTCCATTTTGTAACCCTCTTGGGGTTTCCTTTTGTATTTCCACCCTCATCTCCTTGATTTCTCTGGAAATATCCTGCATAGTTTGCAGAAGAAGCTTTGGAAACTCTTTCTCATCCATTTATCCTGATATTGGAGACTTGCCTTTGTATTCTTCGTTATTTGTATAATCAATCTTGTGGCCTCTATTAATATACCGCTTCTCCCTGTCTATAGGAGGTTCTTCTTCTTC
This sequence comes from Pinus albicaulis, assembly GCA_034641835.2. Lineage (NCBI taxonomy): Eukaryota > Viridiplantae > Streptophyta > Pinopsida > Pinales > Pinaceae > Pinus > Pinus albicaulis. The sequence continues at coordinate 1,557,981,738 of CM076578.1, forward strand.
AGATGTCATAGATGTAGTGCCCCAGAGGCTGAGCCGAGATTATGCTTTGATACCACTGTAATATTCCAAAATAGGGAATAAAATAATATAGAACATAAAACTAGAAAATGCAGTAAACATCAACACATCAAATACATGAACCTATCAGCTGAGCCATTTTATTATATGCAATATTAGAAATTAATTACAAGTGCTTGAGAAAGAGACACTGAAGCTAGGGAGAAAATTCCTAAAATGACCCTAAACATCAAGAAATAATATGTTGATCCTGCACCAACTGCTAGGAGGTTGTGACTACTTAATCCTACTAGAAGATACTACTGCTAGAAACTAGAATGCGTATATTTTCTGATTGGGTGCTCAGAAATTGCTGGGTTTAGATATCTGGGCTTTCTAGCACAATCCCAAGATAACCTAGAAAGGGTTTCCGGAAATGAAAATGAGGAAAAATGCAGCCTTAGGGCTGAATTACGCACTACAACTAGGATATTGCTGGGAGGTGGCTGATTTGATGAGAAAATTGCTACTACTCCTCCCCACTTAATTTCTAGATGAATAGCTTCTCCCATCACTAGATGATAAGCTCAAAAACTTGGGTTATTACTCCTTCACTAGATTTTCCCTTCTGGATTAGGAAATTCTTGAAGGAGTCCGCGCTACTGATAGGGGCTAAATATTGGCCTGATGTTTGATGATGAAATGCATCTCGATAACCTCTCCTGAGTGGGCACTCAAAGTCCCCCAAGTATGAGTTTGGGATTTCCACTCAGAAACACCCTTGTGCTAAACATCACAACAGACTTCACTAAACAGATGAAGCATGAAAAAATTCATAAAACAAAATACATAAACAATATTCAGAATGCTTTCTATGGATGCCATCCCCTTCCTTATATGCTTTGTGAGCCCTAACCCCCTAATGGTTGAGGGTCTTGACCCAGGTTCAAATTTGAGGTTAACCAACAAATCCTTGTACTACTGGCCCTTTTGGCAATGGCCTACTTGCGCAGGTCAAGGTATCACCCGAAGTAGTATGGGAGGGTGCTGGAACTAGGTTTCTGCACCGTAAGGGAGAGACATTTAATGAAGTGGGTGCCTTTAGATCTAAGCAGTCCTGCGCTGAGAAAAGCCCTAAACAGAAACCCTTAGCAATGTACGTAACAAAATAACTTTCTCGTAGCTCATACCTTGTAATGTCATCAATTAACAGAAGCAATATGACTAACCATCACTAGATCTATGCATTCATTACTCTTTAAAGCATCGCTTCCACGTGCACTATCAATTAGCTATCAATATTCAATATCATAGAAACAATACGGAAATAACAAGGAATTAACATGAAACGTAACTCATAACACAATACATAGATGTTCAATAGCAGCAAAATGTACTTCCATTCATTAATCACTTCAGATTCTCATTACAAACTCTTTCATATACCCGCGCACATAGCCAACGGGGTCCGCACACAACAGGACTTTGGGTCTCCGTGCACACAGCTAGTAGGAGCCCTTACCCAGACAAATTCGCACAAAATCCTCAGAACAGATCTATCATTAACCAAATTATCAAAAATTTCCAAAAAATACTTTCTTCGACTCATCCTAGACCCCTAGTTATAATTTTAGTCTGCGCTATACTAGGGTCCACAAATCGTGGTTTGCGATCCCTAGATCTAACCTTTTTTCCCATTACAATGCATGAGGGACTTTGAATTGCCCCAAAGTCCCTTAAATTGTGCTAAACATGACTAAAATACTCAAAATATTACAAAACTATATCAAAATTTCATTCAGGGGACCTTGCTCCAACAGGCCCCCAACACAATCTTGTGACTGATCCCGAGTCATAGCAGCAGTGAGGTCTTTATATTTTTCTAGAGCAATTCAAGGGAAGTGGAAAAATGTGGTAGGATGCCCTCACTCTGCATAGCTAAATTTTGCGTGATCTTGACCAAATTTTGTGAAGGCGTTCCCTCAGTAGCTGCAGTGACACTTTCCAATGTCTGATTCAACTGTTTGACTTCCACGTCTAGGTCTTGTGAGAGTTTAAGTGCTTCATCCACCCAAGGCTTCAGATGATCACTGAGAAATTTCTTCTTATGGTGGAGTACCTCGATCTCATCCCTTAGAGCATGAATGGCGTGAAGGCGTGATAGGCACTAGGTTGCAACAAGGGTTGGTGTGGTGACTTCCAACTGCTCAACTTCCTGTTCTTTTTGGCATAGCTCCTGAGTGAATTGCCGGAGAAGGGGGTCATGCTGCACTGTTGACCACAACTCCATAGTAGTGTCCAAAAATTCAGAGCCCTTGGATATGTGTGTCTAAATACTTCCAGTTGCTTCCTTAACCAGCGCGGCTCGCTAGGCTTGCACCTCCGGAGGGGTCTCAGGCTACATCTTGGCCTGCAGCGTAGTAATCTGGTGCTTGAGGTCTACTTTAACGGTCCACACTTCGGTTCTGGATGCCTTCAATGCAACCACCAAGCTCTTAATCCTGGCCTAGGGTGTAGCAGAGGCAGGAATTACTTGAGGCATTTCTTCACATAACCAATCAATTAGGTGTTCTAACTCTGCTCATTGCGCAATTGCTGCGTGCTGTGCTGGCTGTGCTTGGGTGGATTCAACAACCTTGGTAGAAATTGCCTGCTTTGACTTGCTCAACTGTTGCTATGTGCATGCTTCTCTTCTTTGTAGCTCAGCAGAGATGAATAAGTGGAGAGCGTGTAGCTGTCCACTCGTGATCCTTGAAAGGTCAGGGCCTACCTCTGTGCATACTCAGACTTGTGTGCACAAAGATGGTGGTTCTATGATCAAGGCTGCGCCTGGGAAGGGGAAAATTATACTTTCGGTTGTTGTGATTATGGTTGTGGCTGGCAGGCTTTCTTGAATCAGCCTCGCCTAGTTCACGCTTGCTTGAATAGAACCAAATTTTAGCTGTAATACCTATAACCTGACCTACAAGGACTCCACCACGACCTTGTGTTGATCTTCCAGGGCATTCCATTTGTCTTCTGACGTGGTGGCAACCACATCAGCTATCTTTTCCAAGTCCTCCTCAGTTAAGGTGACTTCCGCATCTCCACCGAAATTGTCACCCTTGTGCTGACCTTTGGCAGATTCGCTAATGTGCTTTATACCTCGTGGGGGATCTGCACCCTCCCCAGCAAATCCTCTAGTATCAATATCATGATGCGATTCCTGCCCCGTGTCCCTGTTGGTGTCTTTGGTGGTCTCTGGCCTATTGGAGCGCAACTCAATGTCCTTTGTCGTCTTTGGCAGGGCAGTCTATTTTGGAGTAGCATCCTTTCTGGATGTTCCTGCTGTCACTGGTGTAGTAGACTTGAGCCCCAGCTTCCAAATAGGCGGCCATGTGGCTATGGCTTGGTCCACCTCCGCCTCGGTGACCATATAAGGGAGATTGTACCACACGAGATCCTTACGTGCCCTGATTTGCACATTGTGAATGGTGACATGAAAGTCGGAAATGCACTTATTTTTCTCATATACAACATGTGACAAGCGTGGCCTAGAATGTATCGCTGCCACCAACGAACCTTCAAACAACACCCAAAAAACCTTGTTTTCCTTGATGCAATGTGGGTTGTTGGAGTCCCATAGGTTGGCGTAGCGCGCTCCTTCGCATACACCGGGCTCAAGTTCAGGGAGCACTGCATCCTTAGGCGTCTCCCGCACTACTAGGGTAATCAACATTAATAGCCATGAATAACAGAAGGGCTTTCCCGCATCTTGCACTTTGTGCACATTGGTAAGGAACTCTTCGCACAGGTATTGAGACTAGTTATAGGTAACTCCCTTATCACATTATCCTTCTAGCTGGATGACGTGCGTAGGGACAATTGATGGCCGACACTTCCCCATCAGTTTACAACTGAGCAAGAGAGTGCCCATTCACACTCCGGGGTCAGCGATGCTATTGACCTGAAAGCCTATTTTGTCTCGTTCCACCTTATACTTCTCCCAGATAGCCATAGCTACCTTAAGCTCATTAATATTTCCTGTCACTCCTTTCATGGGATGGGGCCCCTTCATGGGCAGATTAGTGATCCTGTGGATCAGCACAACATCAATAGGGATACAACCTTGAATCTAGAGGCAACCATCATGGATCAAGGCAAGCAACTGCTGCACGACCATATTAGTGATAGGGTACTTTCCAAAATGGGGGATGCAGAGTAGGTTCAAGAGCCCTGAGACATGTAATCCACACGCCCAAGGCATCGGCTCAACATTCAACATGTCATCGTACAATACCTGCTCCAAATAAAGCTCAGGAGATAGATATAGAAAAATGTCCTCATCAACCAAGTCAAGGTCATCAAATTTTTCTAGGGGTTTTCTGCCATACATTTCTCCAATGAGAGGGACCTCCTGCAGAACTAGTGACATTTGGAGATATTCTCGGATGAAATCGACGTTTTTAGGAGTGTGTACTGTCGGTTTGCATGACTTAACATAAGGTGGTAGCTAAGAGAGTGGTGCTACCAGCATGGACTCCTCTTCACGTCATGGGGCACTTTGATGAATCAAACACAGGGGAGCGTGGCTGGGGCACCTGCCGGGGTGAGTGCACAATCATGGGGGAGGTGCACGGCTTAACTGAAGCCCAATTTGTGGATTTTTCCTTGCCCTTTTCTTTGCATTATTATTTCCCTTTCCTTTCCCCTTGGCTAGTGTGGACACGACCTTTTCCACTTTAGGGGTGACTTCAAATACCTCTTCGGACCTTGGCTTAGTGGACGAAGTCACTGGCAATGACTCGGTGGGGTTAGTGGCTGTCATCCTTGCTCGAAACACAAACTCAAGATTACTACTGTCGGAAGGGGTAGCTCACCTAGACATACAGATTGTGTGGATACAGTGAATATAGAGATTACAACAAAGCACAATGCATGAAATCTTCAGAGAGAAAGGGAACCGATTATGACATGTGCCCTTCTTTGTATAGGCCACCATGGGTAAAAACGGTCAGATTTCCATTAAATGTGACTTACCATCAAGGAAACGGTCAAAACTCTTCCAATATTGTTGCATTAAATGCCAAACATCCACTCCATGCAATAGTAAAATCACTTTTTCGCCCAATTTTACTATTCCAATGGCTAGTTTTCCTAGCTGTGCACTACCCCTATGCCTTAGTTGCACTTGTCCGCGCTTGCCTCTGCTAGTGCACGCAAATCCTCCAATGAAAATACTCTAGCCATATAGTCATTTGGTAGGCACCGGATGGTCCCTATAGGGTTTTAGACGACTTCCATTAACATACTCGGGAAGGCAGTCTCCTCGCAGCGTGGCCAAATGCACTGCACCTCCATCAGTAATTTATTTTACTATATATGGTCCCAACTAGTGTTTTCAGAACTTCCCTGGGTGGCGCGAAAATTGACTGTCATAGAGAAAAACCAATTCTTCTTCCTTAAATACCTTCTACTGGATGTGCCGATCATGCCATGCTTTCTCACATAAATTTTGAGCTTGTTGATGGAAATTAGCGATAAATCGATCTTCTTCAAAGGTAACTAGCTATGCCAAGCATTCCTCCATGATATCGGGTTCCGCCATATTTGTGAAAGCCACAATGCGTAGGATGGGAACAATATATTCCATGGGCATGATGGCCTCCTGGCCATAGACCATCTGAAAATGAGTCTTCCGAGTCAGCTTCTTGCATGTAGTCCTATAGGCCCATAGCACTGAGGAGATGTGCACATCCCAGTCATTTTGATTGGTATTACAGAACCAGGTAAGTGCATTCTCCAAAATTTTGTTGAACAACTCTACTGCGCCATTAGCTTGTGGGTGATACTGGGTGATTTTCAAGCGGTGGATTTGAAATTCTTCAGTCAAGGCTTCAATAGTTTCATTAACGAAACATGTACCTTTATCGCTCATCAGGATCTTGGGGTAGCCAAACCTGGTCAGAATATGCTCAAAGATGAACTGCACATCAGTATCTGCGGTACAATCCTTAATAGCCTTGGCCTCCGTCCATCTGGTTACATAATCAGTGTCAATAATGATGTAACATGCCCCAACCTTCTTTCCCAAGGGATTGGTTGGTCCCACAAATTTTATAGCCCATTTATTGAATGCCTGCAAGGCCATATGCGGATGTAGGGGAATTTCATCTCTGCAGGAGGGCTTCCCGGTTCGCTGACATGCATCATAGGTTCGGAAATACTCAGGTGCCTCACTATGCACTGTGGGCCACCATAATATAGCACATAACACCTTCAGCGCAGTGGCTTTATCTGCGTAATGGCCTCCTGCCACCCCATCATGCGCCTCAGCAAGGATTTCTTATCTCTCATGCTCTAATACATATCATCGTAAAACCTCATCTACTTGCAATTTATACAACTATCCCGCAATCAAGGTGAAGTAAACTACGCGGACCACCAAATATTTCTTTTGCTGTACTAAATTTTCTGTAGGTGCCATGGCAGTTGTCAAGAAGTGAATAATGTCTCCAAAGTGCTCTTCAACTACCTTGATCACGAAAATCTGCGCATCGGGTAATCCTTCCTCCAGACTAGTTGGCACTTCTCCAGTCTCAATTCAAAACAAGTGATCAGGTCCCTCATTCAGTCTCCCAGGCTTCACAATAATCTTAAAGTCATAGTATTGAAACAATAGCAACCATCTACAAATCTTCCCCCCCCAACACAGGCTTATTGACCAGGTATTTTAGAGCTGAATGGTTAGTGAACATTTTAAACTTTCCTCCCAATAGGTAGTGCCTGTATTTTTGCAGGGTATACACCATTTCCAATCCTTCTCATTCGGTAGTAGAATAGTTGCGCTTTGCGCTAGAGAGCTTCCTGCAAGCAAAAGAAACCAGATGATCAATGTCTCCTTCTCATGGATGCACTAAGACAAACCCTAGAGCTATTCTTGATGTGTCCACATGCACGTGAAAGACCTTAGCCCGATCTGGAAATATTAGAATAGGTGCAGTGACCATCTTTTCTTTCAGCAACTCAAAAATTTTATGACACTCCTCATCCTAGGAAAATGACACTTCCTTCTTTAGTAGCTTTTCCATTGGTGCAGTGATCAAGGCATACCCCTGAATAAACTTCCTGTAGTAACTTGTGTTCCCTAAGATGAAGTGTAACTGTTTCTCATTGGTGGGGACTACTAAATTGATGATAACTGCAATCTTGGCCGGGTCAACCATCAATCCATGCTGACATACAATGTGCCCTAACAAAATTACAAAAGGTACACATGCCCTAACAAAATTACAAAAGGTACACATGCCCTAACAAAATTACAAAAGGTACACATAATATGTACTTTTTCAAGTTCAGCGAAATCTGGTGTTTTTTGCAGGTATCCAACATCATGCACAGGTTCGACACATGATTCTTTACCAATCCAAATACTGTCTAATCATCAAATTAGACATCCAAAAACTTATGGATGAATTCTTTGAATACTGCTACAACGACGCGCGAAAAAATGGCAGAGGAATTCTTCAGTCTGAACAACATGACAATGTACTGTAAGCAACCCCATTCGATGGCAAAGGTAATCTTGTTGCAGTCTTCAAGTGAAATTCTAATCTGATGGTACCCTGAAAGTCCATCAGTGAACGAGTACGCTTCTTGACCTCCCACATTATCCAAGATTTCAGAGGAGAATGGTGTAGGGAAAGGATCATGTATGGAGGCATCATTCAACTTGCACAGGTCTACACAAATCTTTATCTCTCCTTTGGTTTTCTTTTCTTAGACCACCATTGGGCTTACCCATTCAAAATATTCTATGGGATAAATGACACCTGTGGCCACCATATTATCTATCTCCTCCTTGAATTTATGCTTATATTTAGGGCTTAGATGATAGATTCGCTGCCTGACAGGTCGTGCATCTGGATTTAAGGTGATATTCATAACGCCCAAATCTCCTACAATTCCCTTGAGTTCAGAGAACTTCGTGGGAAATAGATCTTGATATTCAATTAACAGCTCCACAATATTTCCAATAGTATCATCGTCCCAGCAATCCCCAATTTTGGCCAAATTAGACTACTCATCCGTCCCAATGTTGACTTCCTTCAACTTCAATGGCTTGGTAACGTCCACTGTCTGTAATGAGGGTCCTGCGACTGTGCGTTCTCCTTCAGATTTTGGGATTGTGATATTCTTGGGATATTTGTCATTGTCCTCTACCGACAGATTTCTATAGTTGAAAATATCTTGCATCTGCGCATCCCATGCCGACGCAACACATTTCTTCTGAGACAAGCACTCATTAAAGACCAGAGCATATATATCCTGCAGGGCTTCGTTCGATTTCTCTGTCCCTCCAACTAAACCAAATGTCACCATGAAATCATCTGTCATTGTATCCCAGTGGCAAGTGTGTTGGTGAAGCTCCACATCTAAATACCAGGTGGCGGGGATTGGCCCTAATGCGTGAATAAACACATGGACCCACTCATTCTAGGTCCTTTCATTCCATACCTCCATCCACATAGCCAAGTGCTTGCGCAGATCCCCACGACCAGAAAAAATATCCATGGGTGGGTTGACTAGGGGTTCAAAGCACAGGATCATCATATTTCAACACTTTCCCTAGTCCTCGAAAGCCCCCTTGTGTGTTTCCCACCAGCGCGCAGGGTTTGCGCGCATGGCCAAGTCAAGTGCCCAGAATCTTTGTTCCTCAAGGACATCTTTTTCTAGATTTTTAAGAAATTCCTTAACACTACCAAAACCATCAAAGTAAGGCAGTTATCTTACCTATGAGGAGATGCAGTAGAAGCTCTTTGTGATCTTGAGGCAGCATAACACAGATACGCCATGCAACCGGTTCTCCCAATTCTCCATCTTGCAGCCATTCGAATCTGAGAAGCATGAGATGTCTTTTTCCCAATTTAACATGCCATCAGTGGTAGGGTTGACCCAATCATCATCCCGTGCAATTAGTTTGTAATTATGGTCAATGTCCTCCTCATCGAGCACCAGCTCTGTATATAGAGGGACTATTATGGTCAATGTCCTCCCTTGAGCTGGATCTAGAGGGACTATTACCCGCGTACCATCATTTTCAAAGATCATGCTCCTCCTTTTCAGGTTGATGATACCTCCCATGTCAATAGCCCAATCCAATCTGAGTAGCGTAGGGTAAGGGTCTGCATCATCCAAAATATGGATTACTTCGAAGTCTGTATATACTTTAACTCCTGCAATGTCTACAACAACCTTAGGCAACCGTCCCAATGGAATGATCTTTTTCTGGTTAGCCATCCGTAGTTGAATGGTGGACCACTCCAATTTGGGCTCTCCCATCCTTTGCTAGGTTTTTTTGGGCAGTACATTGGCATTGGATCCCATATCCAAGATGACCCGATCCATATTGTATTCTCCAATCTGCGCAGTCATACGCATCTCCCGACCAGTCCTCTTCTTGTTCTTATAATTTTGTTCACATTCTTAACCTCCCGTCAAGGGGTTTCTTTTTCTGCGTTACTGTATATCAATGTTTGGAGGTTCTCTATAGCCTTATGGTTGCGTAGTAACTTTATACACGCTTGAAGGAATGGATTGACTACTTTGTTGACTTTTGGATCCATAACAGCTTTTGATGTTAATGCTTCAGCCGTAGAAAAATATTTTCTAGCATCTATAAAAATTTCTTTTCTTTGTTCAGGTCCAGGCCTTATTTCTTGTCGAATTCCTTTCTGATCCATGACTCTGCAGCAGTGTGCTACGCAGTTCCTCCAGTTTCCACACCACTCCGCGTTATTGTGTTTACACTAGGGCCATCATCGCGTGGCTCGGATTTCACCATTTTCATGTTCTGCGTAGGTGGCTACTGCTTCTCCCGCATCTTACCTAGTAGAATTAGACATTCCTCAATTACATGATAAAGTTGCCTACAATATCTACAGGATTTCTGCCTGGATCTCCATAGTTATAGCAGATTAACTGCCCTCTAACTCATCCTACACCTCTAGCTCTCCCTCCTCCTCTTCCCCTTAGCGGGGATCCTCCACGTCTAGAGGGAGATACTGGTGAAGAGGTTTTGGCCTGTACCCTGTATATGTTTGCATTGTCCATCATTAAGTCATATGTCCGATAGTGGTGCTCATCATGACCAACCGAGGAACATAATAGTCAATATTGTTGCTTTACTTCTGGCACATAGGCTCCCAACCGTCAGCAGTGGTCAGTATCACACTGGCCATATACCCTACAATCCATGCGCCATAGGGTGGGGTTTCTAGGCCCGCCCCCCCTAGGGCACAACGGATTTGGTCCTCTAGCTTGCAGGTATTCTGTAAATACAAGGCACTGATCTTTGGTGTGGTTCGCTCCCTTGCAACGAATGCACTAGACATTTGCGCCAAACTCTTGACCCTTTTCTCTTTGGAGGCTTTGTACCTCTAAGTGCATGGATTCCAACTGAATTTGGATTTGCAGAGTCCCAAGGGGAATATATTCTCTGGGTGCAACCTATAGCTTCATAGAAATCTCCAGAGCCTCCTCCTGAGTAGAAATATTCTACTCTCCCAGAGGGTCGCGTAGATGGGGTAACAACATGGCGATGAACCATTCCTTGTGCTGATCATCATCGTAAAAAAATCCTCCGTCACTGATAGTTTGCTTGAGCCACTGATCAACTTCCGAGACTGATTCTTTTTCTCCTTTCTTGAAGTATTTTAGCTCTACCACTAGTTGTGAAAATGACTTCAACTTTTTGAACTGTAGTTATAGTTCCTTCTTGGTATCGTCGATGGTAGGAGCAACGTTTTGTTTCATATATCCCATAAACCAATCTAGCGTGAATCCTTCAAAAGCCATAGACAACTACGCTCTTTTTACAACATCCGTAGTAAAATTTTGTGGAGTCTATACTGCATTAGTTACAAACCAGAACCAATCCATGTCCTCATCCCTCGCACCCTTAAAAATGGGTAGCTTCATGTGCACAGCCATATCGTCTACAGGTGGAGGTGGCGATGGGGTAGGAGATGTCTAAGTCCTACGTGAGTTTGAGTATGGTGTAGCAGGAGGTCTACCTGTAGCGTGCGTAGTCTCAGTTTCTCATAGGTCTGATGAATCCCTTAGAGGGTTGTACGTAAATATTTTCCTGCTCTGATTGACTCGATAGTACTTTCCGCTGTGCGTGGTGTTTTCAACCTATTCCTAACTCATTCACTCGGTGTGGTTGCACAAAACACCTTTTTCGCTCAATAGCATTTTAATCAGCAAGGGAAATGTTCGCAAGAATTTACCTCTAAAAACTTTGAAAAATCTTCTTTCAGCTTCAGAATATGATACAAACTGATATACCACAAAATTTGTCACAAATCCTCCTAAGATACTATCAACCTAGTGATCTACGGTCTGGGTGATTTTGTTATCATCCTTTTCCAATTTCCGTATCAATTCAGGGGTCCACTACGCAACCTTATCATCCTTCCAACATGTCTGAAACTCTGCTAATCTCGATAACCACTCCTGGAACTCATGCAAAAAGGTCACAAAGAAGATCTTGTGCACCTCTGTGAAGATATACTTATTCTTCCACTCTTCTGTAGACAAATTCTTACTTCTATTTTCTTTTAGGGTAAACTCCTGGATCTACTTTTCGAACCAATCTTCAATTTCATATTTTTCTGGATGCCATAAACCTTAACTCATCACCTGGTCTCTCTCTCAAAATTCTCTCGGTCCCGGAAACAAAACCATTTTTTGGTTTGAGGGGTCTTGACCTAGGTTCAAATATGAGGTTAACCAATAAACCCTTGTACTATTAGATCTTTCGTCAATGGCCTGCTTGTTTAGGTGAAGGTCTCACCCGAAGTAGTATGGGAAGGTGATGGAACCAGGTTTCTGCACCCTAAGAGAGAGATATTTAATGAAGTAGGTGCCTTCAGATCTAAGCAGGCTTGGGCTGAGAAAATCCCTAACTAGAAACCCTTAGCAATGTACATAATATAATAAATTGTGTGCAGCTCATACCTTGTAATGTAATCAATTAATAGGAGAAACATGACTAACCATCACAAGATCTATGAATTAATTACTATTTAAAGCATTTCATCCACGTGCGTTATCAATTAGCTACCAATATTTAATATCATAGAAACAATACAGAAATAAAAAGGAATTAACATGCACTGTAACTCATAACAAAATATAGATATGTTAAATAGCAGCAAAATGTACTTCCATTTGTTAATCACTTCAGATTCTCCTTACAGACTCTTTCATATACCCGCACACACATCCAGGAGGGTCCACACACAATAGGACTTAGGGTCTCCGTGCACATAGCCAGAAAGAGCCCTTACCCAGACAAATTTGCACAAAATCCTCAGAACAAATCTATCATTAACCAACTTATAAAAAATTTCCAAAAACTACTTTCTTTGACTCATCCTAGACCCCTATTTATACTTTTAGTCTGCGCTACACTAGGATCCAAAAACCATGGTTTGAGACCCCTAGATCTACCCTTTTTTCCCAACAATGCATGAGGGACTTTGTCCCGCCCCAAAGTCCCTTAACTTGTGCTATGCATGACTAAAATACTCAAAATATTACAAAATTATATCAAAATTGCATTCAGGGGACCCCGCTCCAACACCCCCTTGGCCCCACACAATAATTATGCTACTCTCATGGCTACTCCCCTCCATTATGACTGCGCTTTCATCCACTATCTCCACTACCTCCATGACTATGCTGTTGATTTGGTCAAATTGACCCCATCCACATGCATTGACCTAGATTCACACCAAGGATTGGTTTATTCATGTTAATCCTATCTAGATGCATTGATCCACATTGAAATTATAAATGGTTTATTCCTACTAAAGAGATTTATGGGTCCCTCTACCCTCTTATTCATCTATCTTATTGACAAAAACAAAATTTAATATTCTAACTAGCTAAAAGTTAATTAGGAATATTACAACAACCATGCCTCCAACTGATGCATCTCATCACTACTGTAAAAGGTAGGAAATAGTGATATGCCAATGGACATATAAAATGCGATGTCTTGGCCATACTCTCCCAAGAGTAGCCAGCGTAGCCATGCCTCCTACTTTTGCATCACCTCCGTACTGTGCAAGGCATGAAACATACCAATTTGAAATGTCGAGTGGTAACCATACTCACCGAAGAGAAACCAGCGCAACCATGCTTCTTGCTACCCTATGTCATAGATTTGCAAGTATCTTTCCAGCCACTTTCTCATCATATCCATCCATCCATCCAACTGTGGGTGATGACTCATATCATGCACCAGCTCAGTATCCACTTAATGGAGAAGCTCCTGCCAAAAAATGCTCATACAATAACTGTCCCCATCACTATCTATGGCCTTGGAAAGACCATGAAGCATGAAGACATCCCGAAAAGATAATTTAGTCATGGGTGAAGAGATGTACTGTGTGAAAATGTTGAAGCAATGGGCATACCTCAACAATGAATCAATGTCGACAACACAATCCTCCACAATCTGATGAAAATATTTGCACTCCATGATATTTCGAAGTGCATCCTCCTTGAGGTATCTCCATGAGAACCTCTCTCTGATGGCCTGGTAGAACCTATGAGGTTCAGAATATGCTACATGCAGAAAATTCTCTTTGAGATGTGAGGTGCTCATTAAGAAGGCTCTGCCCTGATAATGGAAAATGTTATCCATTACATGACGTCTACCATCTACCATCTGCCCATCCAATGCTTCATAAACGAAGTGGTCATCAGAATGCTCAAATAATAACTGGCCCCTCAAATCATCACTGCTCCTTAGTGAAAACACTCCTGATCTCCTTGATAGTGCATCGACTATCAAATGGCCCTCTCCATACACAATGTTGAACTTATAGTCTTGCATTGTATTGATACACTGTTGCTACCTCTTCTGCAGCTATTGCTCCTCTTCAAAAAGATGCGAGAGACTATGGTGGTGGGTCTTCACCTAAAATATATTGCCAATAAAAAAATTCCAGAATTCATCCAATGCATGCATAATGGCCAATATCTCTTTGTCATAAATATAATACGATAGCTCATGCGACAGTAACTTCCATATCTCGAAAGCTATTGTATAACCTACATGCATTAGGATTATGCTAATCCCATCCTCTGAAACTCCACACCCCAACACAAAGCGTTGTGTGAAGCTCAACAATGTCAAATTGGGATAACTATACATATTCTCCTTGAACCAGTCAAGGGTCCTCTGTGTAGTGGTAGTCTTCTGCTCCAAATTAGCAATGTGCTCTAACCCTTGGTCATGCAATTGTTCTAATGGAATGACCCCACAAATCTCAAGATGATGTGCTGAAACAATCTGGGGTGGAAATGTTTGCATACCTTGGATCAACTTATGCTTGGGAACATCCTGCAAAGCTACAAGATTTCATCCAACTGGTGAAATTTCTTCTCCAGTTGCTGGTGATGGTGATGGATGCTCCTCTATTGCTATACTAGCACTGGTATCTGCTTCCTCTTCCTCATGCACCTCCTGAATGATGCCTTGGACTCTCAATGTCGAAGTCTTGGGAACATCTTTCCAAAATGCAAGTGCTCCTCCCATTGATGCAAGTACCTCTACTGCAATTGGTGGTTGTGGTAGTTGTTCTTTGCCCAAAGTATCAGTGCTGGCATCTTCCTTTTGCTCCTCATATACTTCCTTACCAATGTAGGAAAATTTTTCAACAAAAAGTGCCTCCACTTTTCTTTTTTCAAACCTCTTTACCAACCTTTGAGTGAAATCTACATACAAAGTCACTCTTGCATGTTTCAATCTGTTGAACCACCAATCGTTTGCTTCTCCCTCAAGGTGCAACACTACAATCTCAATGGTTTCCTTTTCCTCTACTGGGTGTAGCTGGAATAAATAATATAACTTCTCCATCCAAGCCTTTTCCATGATTTTTGATGACCCATCGAATGTAGGTACAAAGAATATATTCTGCATATGCCTTCTTCTCTATTGCTGTTGCGGGGCCTCCGGTTCTCTTTAATCTAGAAAAACTATTGGAAAGTTAGATTCTCTTTGAATGCTCTAGATTGAGATTTGTACTCTGTAAGATAATCACTGAGAGTCTCATGCTCCAAATATCCTCCATCTCCATGCCATTCATTTCCTTCTGCAAGGAAAGTGGGCATAGTAGGGCGTTGTGGAATTTTCTGCACCGCCGGTTGCTTATACTGCTAATAGGAAGTGCTCAGACCTTCTCTATTCTGAAACCCTATTGAGGTTTCCTTTTGCCTTTCCCTTCTCATTTCTTTGATCTCCATGGTGAGATACTACATATATTTGAAGAGAAGTGTGGAAAAACTCAATCCTTCTGCCATTGAAGACTTCTTATTTTTATACTTCTTCGTCTTATTCCTATGTTGTCATGAAATGCCCAAAAGCTGAGCCAAAGATCATGCTCTCATACCACCGTAGTATCCCAAAATGGGAGAAACATGAATATAGAACATTTATAACATTTAAATCAAGGCAATAACCAAAATGTAAGCACAAAACTGTAAAATGCTGGAAGTGCCAGAATATAACATCAATACATTAAAAAATTAGTAGAAATAACTAAGCCACATCATTATGTATCAACATTAATGTAAGTACACAGTGCTCCAAAAGGAATGCACTCAAGCCACCAGATGGCTAAAATACACTACTGAAACCTAGCATTGGAAAGTATAAATTACTGATGTTGGGAAGAAGATCTATGTACAATAGGCTGCTAGAGTGCTCAGAAATATTTTGGATTTTAACCACAGATTCTACTTGAAAAACCCAGAAAAAACCCAAAAATTGTTTGGCTAGATTTTGAGTTTGGAATTTCGGCCCTTTTTGGGTTGCACATTGCACCCCTGCTAGCTGATTTACGCACTCCCTTGAGACAAATGATGATTTGGGGCTGAAATAATGATATATAAGCTGCAATACCACCCACTCAGCTCACTAACTGAAGGGTTGGTCCCTTCTCCTGATTCCCAAGCTCAAAACTTGAGATCTAGCCCCTCCATTCAATATGAAACTGTTGCATGCACAAATACTGGGAAATATTTCACTGTCTAGGAGGGTTGATGATGTATCATGCTGATAGATAATACAATGCTGATCCCAGGGTACTAAAGTGATACCTGGAGTGAAGGATTAATCCCTCACAGGATTCTAATCTAAGTTGCCTGGAAATTCCTCTTCTCCTCAAATCCTCACTGCAGAATTACACAATTCTTGCAGGAAATGTTGCTACATAGGAGAATTATATGGATGGCCTAATGCTAGATATGATAATGAAACTCCCAAAATACTAGAATAGATTCACAATGTGAAGGGTTGATCCCTCCACAGGTTTCTCAGTTGAAGTACTGAGAACAACCTTCCAACTCTCAAACCAAAGTTCAGGAATGCGTAATTTGTGTAGTTGGAAGTGCAGATGAGAGTGGATGAAAGTGGCACTGATTTTCGGATGATGAATGTTGCCCAAGAAAACCTTCACAGAGTAGGAACTCGAAGTCCCTCGTGGGTAAAGGTGGGATTCCTGCTCGGGAACACCTGGTGCTAAACATAACAACATACTTAGCTAAATAGCTTAAGCATGCAAAGAAATGTCTTACGACACTCAACAATAAAAATATAGACTCCCCTCATTTTCTGCCCTCATCTTCCTTTTATTGTTGTGAGCCTTCCCTAGCCTTGGTCCAACTCATAATTACGCTGCACATGTGGCCACTAGCCTCCATAAAGACTGCGCTGTCCTTCATGATCTCCATCACTATTGTAATTACTCTCCACTTCCTCCATCATGTGTGCATTTAATGCACCACTTCCTCCATCCTCTCTGGAATTTCTTCTCCACTATCTCCATCATATTGCATTTATTCCTCTACTATCTCCATCATCTTCATCATTAATGTTCTATGACCTCTACTCTTTCTTTATTATTATGCTGCTCCACCACTCCATAATGCTACTCAAATACTCAATTAACCCACATTCACACTATAGAAGTGGATTTTATTCATCTATTGGATTTATGGGTCCCTCCACCCTTTTATTTACTTAACTAAATAAGAAAAATAAGAACTCTAATATTCCAATTAGCTGATGGAAAATTTGGAATATTACAATAGATTACTTTAGTTTTCCCACTTACCCTATGATTAGACAAAGTCCACTTCATGCCATTTCGGTTTAACTCAACAAACATTCAACATTATCATAATGTTTCAAGCAGGGAAGGGTAGTGAAACTCGTGAGTTTAAATTTGCTAGAGTATATTTTTTTCATCTCTAGTTTTGGTCCGCAGCCAGTAGGCCTAAACAGTACCTCGAATGAGTCACTATAGGAACACAAACATTGCTCCACTTCCAACGAGCTTGAAAAGTACCTCAATGGAGTTTCTTTGTTTACCCCTATGTGATGGAAGCCTTTCTTCTTTTTCCTTTATTTTTTTATTTAAAAGAGGACTGTGCATTGGCACTTATTCATTTTGGGAAGAACAGGGATCCCAACTTGTTGAGAGAAGGATAGGTTGTTCCTTCAGAGAAGTATATAGATTCCTTTGATTTAGTTTTTCTCCTTCTCCCTTTCTACTCATTGGATAAGCATGAAAACACCAAAAAATAAAAGACTGAATATAGGCACAAGGTTTCCCAGATAGACACGATTTCATGGTTTTCCAAAAACTCTTCTTATAGACGGATCATATTTTCAGTCGGAATTTCATCAGCCAAAATACATAACTAACACAAGGAAGATGGACCAAAGTGTGACCAAATGTTTAAGTGTCACATGGATCCTTAGACTTCATCCACCCACAATCTCAGAAACCAACACATGGGCAAGGAAAACACTTATCGAAAAAAGTGGGAAACAAAGTAAATGACAAGAACATGACTAAAGAAAACAAAATAAAAATATGTACATAGTGTAGGGAAAAACCCCTAATTCTCATTGAAAATATTCTTTGAGATATTGGGCCATGGACAGGGAGAGAGTTAATCTTCCCGTCAAGTGATTAAAGATGATAGGTGTGTCAGACAAGCTTCTCATGTACAATGAATGGTCCAATCCACAGGGATTGAAACTTACTGTGTTTTCCTTTGTCTTCATGGGGTTTGTCCCACTTAAATACTAACTCACCCACACTAAAGCTATTTTGTGAGCCCTAGTATTGCACCAAGAGTGCTGCAACTCTTAGGGGCTACCCTAATTTACTTTATCAACCCTGAGTTCGTACTAACTTTGAGGTGACAGTGATATATACACAGCAGATGCATTCTGTTCATGTCATCCTATTCCACTTTACAAAAGGGTGCTATTTCTAAGGGTTCTCAGTGAATTCTGTCGCACTTCAATGAAACTAAATAAATTACAGAAAGGAAATGACAGAAGGAAAATTAAAATTAAATCACTAAAAATAAATGACATAAATGAAACTAATTTAATTTGCAGAAAAGGAAATGGCTGAAAAGAAACTAATATATATTACTGAAAAGAAATGGCAGAAAGGAAACTAATTATAAACCGCACTTAACTTGGCCAATCGACTAAATGCACTCTATTTATCCTATGGTCTATCTATCATGCAACTAAGCTATCCATGAATTAATTCTAATTAAAAAGAGTGTTACTTGGAGGAAAGAAAAGGGCTAAAGAGGCTAATGGAGGGCTTAACGCATGAAATGAGGCTTAGAAGTGGAAAGCAGGGGCTAAAACCTTAGAAAACCTTAGAATATGGCGCAAATGGCTTTGGAGTGGAAAGAATTCAAAAGTGCGATGGCGAAGTGCGATGGAGGACAAAAGCCATGATGTGTGATGTCGCAATCGCAAGTTTAAATGGATAGTAGTAAGGACTTAACAGAATAAAATAAATTGTGCAAAGTGTGACGAGTGACGTGGCGGGTCGTGAATCGAAATATCACAAGTTTAAATGGATAGAGGTAAGGACTTAAAGGAATGAACTAAATTCAACGAAGTGCGATTTGCGATACGATAGAGGTTGTGGGCTACGATCTACAATGTGGTAAGTCCAACGAAGTGCGATTTGCGATGGGGATGACGTGGCAGTGAAAAGAAGAAAGGGAAAAGTTGCGATTTGTGATATGCGATGTCGCAATATCGCAATCACAAGAACAAGTGGTAAGAGTTAAAGGTAAAATTTAAGAGTTGCGAAGTGCGATTTGCGATTTCACAATATCGAAATCGCAACGAACGAGCGGTAAGTGTTAAAGTAAACGCTAAATGTTGTGATTTGTGAAGTGCGACGTACGGTAGCTGGAGTTTCGAGGAGGAAGGCAGAGGTAAGGTTTTCGATGGTTTTCAAGTTTTTTTGCGTTAAAATGAGTCCGGTGACAGTGATCGATAGAACGAAGGAATAAGGCAGGCAATCGACAAAGGAGAGCGGTAAGTCTTGAAGGCAACAGGTAAGCGGTGCGAGGTGTGATTTGTGATTTTGAAATATCATAATCGTAAGGAACGAGTGGTAAGTGTTAAATGTTGTGATTTGCGAAGTCCGACGTACACTAGTGGGAGTCTCGAGGAGAAAAGCTAGAGGTTGGGTTTTTCGGTGGTTTTGAATGGTTTTCACGTGTTTTTCCTAAAAAAGGAAAGGCAGTGAGAATAAGTGGGAAAAAGTGGAGTGTAATATTAGTGTGTAGAGCGTAACAACAAAGATGGAAGGGAGATGGGGGATGAAGCAGGAGGTACTAGAGATCTTCCCTCTGGGCTATGCTACCAGTACCTATTATCAACCTGCCTATTTATGCAAGAAATACAGACAATATGTTCATGAGGATGCAAGCACTGATCTAATCTATTTCCAAGAAATCATAAGTGAGAAAACACTTTTGGTCTGTGGGAAAAGGTCTGCCCTCCTTGAGCTCTATTGACAGAGTTGAGAGGGGAAGGATACCCTCACAGTTTTCTGGAGTTTATCAACTACTCTACCACTCTGTAAGCAGATTCAATCTACAAGAAAATACAACGGTAAGTGAACTAAAACATCAATGAAAATACCAAAAAACTAGCTAAATGACATGAAAGAAAAGCATGAAATGACAGAGAAGCTGAGGCACATGGGTTGGGCCCTAACCCATAGGCCCAGCTCTTTGGAATTAAATCAGTAAAATGGAGTATGTCTACTTATTGCATTCAAAATGAAATCTTATTACATCCTGAGGGAATTAAACAAAAAAAGCCTAATAGCTTGTGGCAAAAGTCCTGAATGGAATCGAATCACTCACTAACAAACTAAATCCTTCCTAGCTCTAGCTCTGCTTTATTTATTTTAAAGTGAAGCTACCAATGGCTCCCTTGAAAATGGTGATTAAGTCCACTTTGACTCCAAGTAAACATAGATTGAGTGCCCTTCGTCTTATTTGCTTGGTTGCCTCTCAGAATTCAATTTGCTGGAGACTCCAAGTGAAGTATGGCTTGAGTGCACTTGGTCTTGAGTTGCTTGGCTACCTCTGAAATCCAAATTGCTCAAGGGTGATCTCATGAGGATACTTTGGTTTCCTGTGAGAGTTAAGGAGGGTGAAAATACCCTTGAATCTCTCCAATATTTCTCCCTAATTTCCTGATGTTGTGCTTATTTATTCTCCAACCATGATCTTCCACTAGTAGGGAGCAAGTCCCTAAATCATCTATTTCTCCAAATCTGTATAATCTGCCAAATATTCTCATAATATTCTACAAAAATAACCAATATTAGGCAAAAATATGCAACTACCTTTAATCCTTCCTAAGAACATATTAAAGCATAAGAAACCATTATTAAGTGTAGAAGGAGAGATTTAATATATCCTTTTATGTGCATAAGGAAGATAGATGGGCCTAAGAAAGGTTATATGGGCCTTATTTTATGTCTAATTTAGAGGCCCATCATCATCCCTCTACCAAAATTGTTGCTCATCCTCTGAGCAACGTATTCATCCTCCCTACCTTATGGTTCTTCCTACATGTTTGCTTATTTCACTTTCTATTTCTTGGGCCATGCGTTGCTCTTCTGCTAATCTTCTTGCTATTTTTCTTACAGCAATTATTCTTATAGGTGCTTCATGGAGGTCCTCAGATGCCTTAATTAAGAATTTTTTCATGCCAAGAGTTGGTTGAACCACCTTTTATTTGATTTTTTCTTTTCATTTCTTTTCTTTTCCTTTTTATTTATTTTTTCCTTTTTTTTTATTGCATGCAAAGTAAATTCACAGTTCTTTTTTTCTGTGAACTGAGTTCACCCTTGGTTACCCCTTGGCACTCCTTGTCTTCTATTACAATGAACTGCTTACTACCCACTTTCTGAAGTCCTTTTTAATTATTTTTTCTTGTTCCTCTTCTTGGTTTAAAAAGTGAGGCTAGTTGCTAGATAAGGCTGAGGTTGCTCTGCTACTGGTTTTGGCCTATATAAAAAATTTCCTTCTCACAATTTTTAATGTTTTATTAAGCTAAAATAGATTTGAAGAAAGGGTTAGATGATTGCATACCTGAGCCTTACCATTGATTTGTTTTTGCATGTGATATTGAAGCTACTGATGTGACTGTTGAAGCTATATTTGGTGGTTCTGAAGCTGCATTTTATAATCTGCTTGAGGTCCTTTTGGAGCTTATGAGCACAGGAGGAGGAAGTCCAAGTTTGACTACCTTTGACTAGAGTGTTGACCAAGTTTTCTTTTTGTGCCAACTTGCTGTTTTCTGCTTATAAAGGTTGGAGAGCACCTGCATTCATTAGAGAAAGATACATGTCTGGAAAGTATATATATATATATATATATACATATATATATATATATATATATATATATATATATATATATATATATATATATATATATATATATATATATATTAAGCCCTACTAGCTATCTCAATGAGGTTTTCCACTAGTAGGTATTCCTAGGCACCTCAAGGGAGGTTTTCACCTAGGATCTTTTATTTTCTTTTTTTTTTCAATCCAATGACCGCCTCATAGAGGTTTTCAATCAACGAGCCAATCTTAGATGCCTCAAAAGAAGTTTTCACCTGAGATTTTATTCTTTCCCTTTTTTGTTTTTTTTTTTTTTTTTTCCACTTTCCTACTCTACTTGAAAAAAATAAAACCTTTTTCAAGTATAGGAATACTTCCAATGGAGCCATGTACACAACAAGATGACAGATAAAATCATGTGTACACTTGGAATACATGCTTTGAAATGTACCTGAATATGAGAGATGAATTGATTTGATTGGGATTGTATCAAGTAATGTTGGAGAAGAGTGTGTTGCTACAACTTAATGGATGTTTGGAACCATATGTCAATATAGTTGTGATGCCCATGGTTCACTTGCTGAGTTGGATCACCTTGGATGTCCTCTTCTATTATGGCAGTCAAATATTCCTCTTTTTGCCGATTATTCTCTTGAACACATGGAGGAAATGCTATTAAACATGAGGGAACTCTCTCAACATCTGATTCTGATATCTTCTCTTCAACAAGTGCAACACTTGATTCTTTGATCTCCTCATTTGGATCTTCTTATTCTTGACGTTTTCCTTCAATGACATTGAGACAAAGTCTTCTTTGCAATACCTTTCTTGATCTAAGATGAAAACCATTTAGATCAAGAGGATATGTTTCATTAGGGGAATTTTGAGGTCTAGAATGGGCCTCCTAAGGAAATTATAAAATAATAGTAGAAATAATAAAACAATATTTGATTATATCATCAAATTTTAGAGGGAAAAAAAGAAAAACTATTTTTTCAACTCATATTTTCAACATATCACCCTATGGTTTTACTCAAATTTCGAGTGGAAACACTCATTGGAAGCAGAATTTGGTTCCTCATCCAAGGAGTACCCATGTTGCATAATTTTGATAGACCCTGTTACACAAAAAATGAGAAATACATGAAAAAACGTGATTGCATTCACGTTTTTCATGTTTTCTCATTTTTTGTGTAGTAGGGTCCATCGAAAGTATGAAACATGGGTACTCCTTGGGTGAGGAATTAAATTTTTCATCCAACGAGTACTCCCTCTCGAAATTTGAGTAAAAACTTAGGGAGATAAGTTGAAAATACGGGTTGAAAAAGTAGTTTTATTATTTTATTATTTTTTAAAAGTGCGATTTGTGATATGGTACAGGTTGCAGGCTGTGAGATCGGATGTGGTAAGTTCATCAAAGTGCGATTTGTGATGGGGATGACGGGCAGTGAAAAGAAGAAAGGGAAAAGTTGCGATTGTGATATGTGATGTCACAATATCGCTATCGCAAGAAGAAGCTGTAAGAGTTAAAGGTAAAAGCTAAGATTTGGGAAGTGCAATTTGCGATTTTGCAATATCGTAATCGCAACGAGCGAGTGGTAAGTGTTAAAGTAAACGTTAAATGTTGCGATTTGCGAAGTGTGACGTACGATGGCATGAGTTTCGAGGAGGAAGGTAGAGGTCGGGTTTTTGATGGATTTCAAGCGTTTTTGCGTTAAAACAAGTTTGGGGACGGTGACTGATAGAACGAAGGAATAAGTCAGGCAATCGGCGAAGGAGAGTGGTAAGTCTTCAAGGCAGAAGGTAAACGGTGCAAAGTGCAATTTGCGATTTCGCAATATTGCAATCGCAAGGAACAAGCGGTAAGTGTTAAAGGTAAACGTTAAATGCTACGATTTGTGAAGTGTGACGTACGGTGGTGGGAATATCGAGGATAAAAGGTAGAGGTTGGGGTTTTCAGTGGTTTTGAATGGTTTCACGTGTTTTTCATAAAAAGGGAAAGGCAGTGAGAGGAAGTGGGAAAAAGTGGAGTGTAATAGCAGGGCACGGAGTGTAACAACAGATATGGAAGGGATATGGGGGATGAAGCAGGAGGTGTTGGAGAACTTCCCTCTAGGCTATGCTGTCTGTTCCTATTATCAACTTGCCTATTTATGCAACAAAGACATACAATATGTTCATGAGGATGCAAGCACTGATCTAATCTCTTTCCAAGGAATCATAAGCGAGAAAGCATTTTTGGTCTGTGGGAAAAGGTCTACCCTCCTCGAGCTCTATTGGTAGAGTTGAGAGGGTAAGGCTACCCTCAAAACTTTATGGAGTTTATCAACTACTCTACCACTCTGTAAGCATATTCAATCTACAACAAAAGACAATGGGAAGTGAACTAAAACATCAATGAAAATACCAGCAAACTAGCTAAATGTTCAGAAGAAAAACTAGCTAAATGACATGAAAGAAAAGCATGAAACGATAGAGAAGCTGAGGCACATGGGTTGGGCCCTAACCCACGAGCCCAAATATTTGGAATTAAATCAGTAGAATTGAGTCTATCTACTTATTGCATTCAAAATGAAATCTTATTACATCCCGAAGGCCTTAAATACAAAAGCCTAATAGCTTGCAGTAAAAGTCTTGAATGGAATCGAATCACTCACTAACTAACTAACTCCTTCCTAGCTCTAGCTCTGCTCTATTTATTCTAAAGGGAAGCTACCAACAACTCCTTTGAAAATGGTGATTGAGTCCACTTTGACTCCAAGTAAACATAGATTGAGCGCCCTTCATCTTTAGTTGCTTGGCTGCCTCTTGGAATTCGATTTGCTGGAGACTCCAAGTGAAGTATGGCTTGAGTGAACTTGGTCTTGAGTTGCTTAGCTGCCTCTGAAATTTGAATTGCGGGAGGGGTATCTCATGAGGATCCTTTGGCTGCATGTGAGAGTTAAGGAGTGTGGAAAATCCCCTTGAATCTCTCCAAGATTTATCCCTAATTTCCTGATGTTGTGCTCATTTATTCTCCAATCCTGATCTTCCACTGGCAGGGAGAGAGTCCCTAAATTATATCCTTCTCCAAATCTATATAATATGCCAAATATTCTCACAATATTCTAAAAAAATAACCAATATTAGGGAAAAGTATGCAACTACCTTTAATCCTTCCTAAGAACATATTAAAGCATAAGAAAACATTATTATTTGCAGAAGGAGAGATTTAATATATCCTTTTATGTGCATAAGGAAGGTAGATGGGCCTAAGAAAGGTTATATGGGCCTTATTTTATGTCTAATTTAGAGGCCCATCACTATTATTCCCTGTAGACTTCCTATCAAACCACCTCTTGATATGATTTTGATGAAGTAACATTTTTTGTTTGGATTTCAATCTTTCCACCTAGAGTTTATGAAGGGTGTCCATCCTACGCGACACTAATAGACATGAATTGCCTTGGTATTCTTGGGAGAGTTGGAGAGTAGAAAAATAGATATTGGGTGGGAGGATGGCTTCTTTTCCATATACTAGGAAGTAATGGGAGGTGTTCAGGGAAGGCTTAAGCGTGATTCCTTTAGCCCACAGAGAATTTACCAAAGCAGAGTGTCAGTTCCTCTACTCAGAGAATATTATCTTCTCAATAATTCAGATCAGATTGTTATTCGTAGATTCAATAAGACCCTTCTCATGAGTGTAGTAGTTAGAAAAATGCTTCAATACAATTCCATTCCATTTTCCAATGCAAATTCATAAATTTTTAACGATGAGAAATACATTGCATTGTAAAAAAAAGTGAATTAGGAACACCGAACCTGGAAATGATATTCTGCTGCGGAAAGTTGACGATTTCATGATCATTCACCTATTTCAGTAGAACTACTTTTTCCCACCATGTGAAGTATTTTGTGGCAGTGAGAATGTATTGGTGCTTCTTTGATGAGTGTGGGAATATTTCTCCAATAATATCCAAGCCCCACTATTGAAACAATTATTCCATTTTGATAGGTTGCAGTGGGGCGGTTGACTTCTTGTTTCTACTAGCACACCTTTGAAAGAATGGAAATTTGCAGACGTAAGCATGGGAATCCTTGAATAATGTAGGATATTAAAAGCTAGACCACATGATTTTATGCACTATTGTGTTGGTTGCAAAATGTCCCATGGTCGGTCCATCGTGGAGATCATGCAATAACTTATCCGAATCATGTGCGTCCAGAGACCTAAGAAATACTTGGTTGTGATGCTTTATTAAAATCACCCCATGCACCAAATGGTAAGATAATTCTTTAAGCCTTAATTCCCTCTTCTGTAGCATAGAAAAATGGGAGGACACAGTGTCGTGCTCAAGGTATTGGCGTATGTCCACGTACCAAGGATTTGTGATAGTGGTGGGGGTGGCTCGCTTGATGTCGTACATTTCAATTTCTTGATCCCACCCTGAAGGATCTTCTTCTTATTTTGCGTCCACTGCTTCTGCTGCTAGTCAAAAAAGACCATGACCATTTATCATGTGAACTGGCTTTATTTCTAGATCATATTCCTGTAGACCAGTCCTCTAATTCGCTCTCATTTCACCAAGCTCTTGTTTAACAAGCAATTATTTGACTGTTGGTGCAGAACAAAGATAATACAATGATTCTTCAATAAATAGAGCCGAAAGTTCTTCACCTCCTTGTATACTACATAAGATTTTTTATCCATGGTGGCGTGGTTTAGCTTAGGTCATTGTAGACTTGCTCTCATGAAATAAATAGGACGTTATTTTTTTAGTTCATCTTTCTATGTAAGTACATCGGCAAGAGACATGTCAAAATCAAAGGTGTAGAGAAAAAAAAAACGTTGTTGAAATCTAGGTTGTATAATGCGAGTGCTTCTAAGATAACTTGTTTGATACGGAAAAATGCATCCTTTTCCCTTTTTTACCATTTATAGATAACATCCTTCTTCACCATATCATGTATCAATTTTACAATATGAGCATAGCGTTGATGAAATTGAGGAGAAAGTTAGTCTTCCCGAGGAAGGACTGCATGCCTTCTTGTTCACTAGGAAGGGAATCTGCATGATTATTTCGACCCTATCCGGGTCAACCTTAATCCCAATTTTAGCAATAATGTGTCCCAAGAGATTACCCTCGAACACTGTGAAGATTCATTTCTTTGGATTTAGGGATATCACTTACTTGTGACATCGCTAGAAAATTTTATATAAGTGGCGTATGCGATTTGACATCTGTTTGGAAAACACAGTTACATTGTCGAGATAGACCACTACGCACTTCCCAATCAATCTATGGAATGTGATGTCCATAGCTCGTTGAAATTTTGCACCAACGTCGATCAATCCAATTGGCATTCACTTAAATGAGAACGTACCCCACTTCGTTCTAAAGGTGGTTTTTAGTTTTTCAGGTTATGAGACCATAACCTAGTTGCATCCTGAAGATCTGTCAATAAAATAAAATATTTCAGACCCCGATACTATTTTCAATATTTGTTCCGTGGACGATACGAGGTATTTATCCTTGTTTGAGGCATGATTGAGATTTCTTAAATCAACACATAGACATATTTCCCCAAAATTATTTCTGACTGAGACCAAATTTGACACCCAGGTGGAGTGACACATATTTTATATGATCCGACCATCCAAAAAATTCCTTAACTCTTTTTGAATGAGAGGATCAAGCATCAGATGTACTTTTCTAAGCTTCTGCTGAAACAGCTTGGCCCCTTATTTTATTAGTATTACATGCTGGATGATTTGTGTGTCATATGTTTGAAGCTCATCCTATGTCCATGCGAACTCATCTTGGTACTGCTTGAATAAGGGGATAAATACTTGTCACTCTTGTGATGTACATCAAGAACCAAGATTGAAATTTTTGGATCTTTTCCTATTCCCAAGTTAATATGTTCATGTGGCAACGTGGAAGCGATTCTGCAGGTCATACAACTTATCTAAAGATACCACACCATTTGGGATAGTATTTCCTTTACTTGTGTTGGCTGCATCATGCAATGGATTTTCGTGGCCATCCTTATCGATCACTGCATCTTTGAACACATCAGTGTTTTCCATGAAGCACAGTATCTGGTGGTCATCATTAAAAACACACAAATTAGTGATGTTATTAGGGACGGGTGGTTTATAAATAATTTACATAGAAAATTCCTCCCTTAATGGTGAAATCCTAGTAGAAACATTTTCTAATGCATCCGCAACTATGTTACGCATTCTTGGAATGGAAATAATATTAAAATCTCGGAAATGTGAAATTAAATGCCATACGTCGTGTTGATAACTCTTTAGATGAGGTGAAACACAATGTATGGTGTCACATACTTGTCACACCACAATTTCTAAATCACCTATTATTTTTAAGGACATAATATCAAGGTCAATGGATCTTTGTAAGCCCAAGATGAGTGCCTCATGTTCAACAGTGTTGTTTTTGTACTCAGATTCCAAGCGGATAGAGATCAAATGTTTTCTTTGCAGTAGGTATATTAAAATGAAACTAGCTCCAAAGCCTTCATATGTCTTAGAACCATCAAAGTACAAAGTCCACATGTTATATGTACAAGGATCATGAACTACAATAGTACTAGTATTAGTAGCAGTAGTAGTAGTACTAATAAGTGTACAAAGGTCATTTGAACCAGTTGGACTAGGAAGGAGATACAACTGTGTTTCTAGTGGGACTGGGGATGGTTGTGCAAGATAACCCCCCTGTTGGGTTTCCAGGAAGCAGCTGTTGAAAATGAGTTCTACAAAAGCCACTGTTTCGGTGTGTCCATTCAAGGGGGTAACATTATGTTTCATATATATTTCTGAATCCACCTAAATTTTTTTGTTTCTGCCCTTATACGGAATCCATAAGTGTGAATATTTTTTAGCAAAGTAACCTTGTTACTTACTTGACCAGTCTCTTCTTAAAAATAGTTTTTATGTCTCTGGTATATCCACAATCACTATGTTTATGCATTGGTGAATTCATCCATCATATGATAAATAGATGATCACATCTCCAAGTTCATCAACCGCATGGACAAGATTCCTTTCTAGTTTAATGATTTGTGCATCTGTTTTAATCCATTTTTCTTTGATTTTCTTTGCGATAGATAATGGAATTAAATTCACTGATGCATCAAAATAAACCAAGAAATTATTGTGTACATTGAAATTGAAAATTTCAAACGTTAAGAGAAAGGGAGGGAAAAGTGAATTCGCTTCCATTGTTAAAGAATTAAGTATTGACTCAAGGGACCTAAAAGACATACCTGATCCATTGTCTGAAGGGGCGTTGTTACATGCGGAGGATTTCTCAAGTGCGTGTAAGAGAATTCCTGCTAGCTTGTGATCTTGGTTAATTCAAACATTGAAATGTTCACACGAAACTTATTCATATCTTCAACTATGTTATAGTCCACAACGGGAAGGGAGGCCATAGTGCATGGGGAAGTAGCCTGACTTATGATTTTCGAAGAAATGGTCTTGTGTTTGTTGTTTTTGGAAGTGTTTTTTGTTGAGTCTTATTTCCCATAATTTCTCTAAGTGTTCGATGTTGAGTTGACTGGCGAACTGATTTTCCTTGACAAAGCTTCTTTGAACTTCTACTTCGTCAACTCTATTGTAGTGGTCGGCCCTTGGATTTTTAAATTGTATCGATTGGTTTACTTCTATGTTGGAGGGTGACTCAAAGGCTGATTTTGTAGTGTATTCGATGCATGGGTGGACAAAATACACTTTTCTTAATAGGGAGGATGCTTTCCTACAAGCAAGTAACAGGTCAATTGGTTTGTTAGATTGTTAGTGGAACAAAATAACATGTAGTAAACTAAGTAAATAACATAGCATGCTACATCAATGAAGAAACAAAAAAAAAATACTCATGTACAATAACAAGCTCAATCAAGTCAAACACACTAATAATTCAAATGGAGAACTATATCCCTTTATTAGTTGCTAATGGTATAAGATAATAGGATGCTAAATCAATTGCAATGAATCCTTAGAGCTATGGAGCTCTAATATTCAAGACAAGGGGGCCTCTTCCCTTCAAGATTCTTACAAGTCTCTCTCTCTCTTCGAA
Organism: Pinus albicaulis; assembly: GCA_034641835.2. Classification (NCBI taxonomy): domain Eukaryota; kingdom Viridiplantae; phylum Streptophyta; class Pinopsida; order Pinales; family Pinaceae; genus Pinus; species Pinus albicaulis. The sequence goes on from CM076578.1 coordinate 1,558,011,580, forward strand.
GGATGGTAGAATGATAGACAGTTGGTGAAATTATTCTCTTGGATTGAGGTGTTGGGTGGCCAACAATTGAAACCTTCCAATCCTCCTTGTTGCTTGGACAACACAATGTTGGTTTTCTCTCAAGAAATATGGCCAACATAACAATGTGTTCTCCTATTCCTCTTCCCATGACAATATTTTATAGAAAAATTTAAAATTTCCTTCCATCTCTTGGTACAATATGGATGTTGACACAAGAGTGGGAGGATGATTTCTTTGTGTACTACACAAAAGCCTGAAGGTGGCTCCAAGGTGGTTGTACTTGGCTACCTTGAGTAGGAATATTCTTCTTCAAGTGTGCCAAGTGGTCTCATATAGTGAATTTCCACATACTCAGGATGGCATGACTCTTTGAGGGATAGCCGCAATGATATTCGTGGCTATCGAAGAAAAATCTGCGAAGATCACTTTGGGTTAGTGTTTTCTGTGCATAACTTAATAAATTTGCCTGCTTCACCTTAGGAAAAGTTTAATTTTTTAGTCCTGTAATGTATTCCTTCTCTGTAAATCCTTATCTATACCTTCTGCTTGACATTTCATAATTAATTTTTCTTGTATGATTTTCTAGTGATAACAGTTGCCCCCTAATGTGCGAGGTCTAGGAAGAATTGGATAGCCGAAATACATTATAGTTTATTTTTCTATTTAATATGTTTGAGAGAGAGAGAGAGAGAGTAAATTTTGTGAAAACTAAGGTTGGAGATCCCTTTCCATGAGTAAAATAGGTACCTTGCTCTGTGGAGTCATGCCCCTACTGAGGTGAGGAGTCATCCAAGGTACTGCCTCCTTCTTGGAAGATGGTTTTTGAAGTCGATAAGAAGGAAGCCTCAACCGACCGAGATAAATACTGATGCAAGGGACCAGGATCTCTGTTGTAGTAGGGTGGGGTGTGAGGGGTTAAATTAGGCATGATGAAGAGAAATGGTTGTAACTTGTGATGAAAGTTTAGTGGCCCAAGGTTGGAGCTTGTAAATGCAAGTGACGACAGTCATAATAATTTCTGGTGAGGAAATCCCTGGAGTCGGTAGGACGTCCAGGGTGGGTATGTGGTTGTTATGAGTGTCATGGTGGGGTTGGGTAAAGAATGTGAAGCTCCGACCAAGGGTGATTAGGGACTGCTGCCAGGTGAGAAATGTGGATGGATGGGTGGGAGTGCTCTCCTAAAAAATATTTGCACACTTGCAAAAATAATATATAATGGGTTTGGATGTACAAGCAAAGAGACAGGTGCCCTAATAAACATGAAACTAATCCCTCACTATGGTGTGAGGAGGGTGTTTTTCTAAGGGTGTGGGCCCCAATGGTTGGACTCGGTGCGAGGGTGGTGAAGTGGATGAAAAGTGTCGCAGTTGGGTTATGCTAATGGGGGTGCAGTAGGCTAAGTGTGTGACGTAGTGGTTCGTATTAGATATTCTTATGAGAATGGTAGTATGGGAAAGGGGTTTTATTGTGACATGGGTAAAACCTGACTTGATTAATGATAGATGAATGAACATGAAGTGCTTCCCGGAATTGGATGTTATGGTCATGGCTCCAGATTTTTTATGTATGGTCTACTTGAGTGATGGACGCCATGGAGGGTGAGCTCTACCGACCTGCAAGAATTTTTATCATGTGCGAGGTGAGGTGATGATAAACATGTTCGTGTGACTGGAAAATATGGTTGATTTCTGTGGAGAAGTGATGTCAGGATATGTAAAGCTTCTTTGGGGAGCCTATCATGCTAGGGATAGAGTGATACCTGCTCTTGTACCTTCAGTGGCTGGGGAAATAGGTGATTTGTCATGCTTGTAATACCTGCAACCAATACCCCAAGTGAAAGCATAATTTTTTATTCAAACATATCGAAAATAATATTGAATGGAGAGCGATAAGAGAGGGTGTACCTGTTGTAATTGAAAAATTATTTTTTATGAAGCGTGGATGTGTGAAGCCTACGTTGGACATGATGAGGTGCTGATCATTGTGTTTCTTGCAGTTTCTCAATTGGGTGTTCTGAGCTCCCGTTATGGACTGTCGAATAATGAGAAAAGGGAAATATATAGGTAAATATGGCTCATTTTAGTTCATTTGTGTCATTTGAGATTTTGAGGTCAGAGCTGAGCCCCTGTTGCCGAGCCTTTCTTGCCATTGTATTCAACCTGAGCACCTGAGATTCTTGCCGTCAGTGTCAGGTAGGGCCTTGAATGTATCACTTTTACATTTTCTCAGTTTTTCCTTGGGGGGACCATACAAATATGGTTTGTACGGATTACCTACCTCTTTTTCTCCTCGATCGTGCGGGTGATCGAGGCAGAGCTGCACGAACGTCAATGGGAAGGAAATTTTCCCACAAGGTTATCATGCATGGTAGTGCTTTTACATGATGAACCCCACGTCTATTCCTGATACATACATGTGAGAATCACACCTGTGTAGAAAACAAGCCTGATGATGCACCAAAGATAGAAATTTTTTTATTTTTTGATTTTTTCGTCACTGATTTGGTTTTTTCTCTCATAACAAGATATTATGGTGCGAGCGTGATTGCCCTAATATACACATTGTTTTGGCTCAGGATGCAAACGCACGGAAGCTCTTGGCACAGTGGGGTTTGTTAAAGTTCTTCGAGAACGATATCCTGAGATCACAGGATAGTCTGCTGCAGTTCCTGGTCCGTTGTTGGAACAAGAGACGACGAGTGATGGCCTTGCGATGCAAAGACGTCGTCATCCATCCAGAAATGGATGTGTACTTTGTGACAGGCCTATTACCTTAGGGTGAGGCGCTACCACACCCAGTCCCTCCTGGGAGGGTGAGTACCTGGCGCTGGGATGCGCAACATTGTGGCTGTATGTCGCTTACCCAGGGGTGCGTCCACATTGATTCAGTGACTAAACTAGCTAATCGGTGCGCCCTAGCGATGATAGTTCACTTGACGGGGTTGTCGTCGCCCAATAGGGCATCAAGACCTCAGATTGGTGTCTTACGCAAGCTCCGGGATGATCACTTTTATGACCGGGCACACCATGTGTATGATGGCATGGTATCGCAGCTAGGGAAGGTCTGGGGAGGATCTTCCAGATTTTTCACATATGCAAGCATCCTCTGCAATATCATGTTCGAGAGGGTGGTGATGTTGCGACCGATTGTGCCTGTGCCCATTGGTCCTCGCCGAGATCCTCAGATGAGGCGGTGGGTGCCTGTGATTCCTCGTGGTGGAGGAGGGGAGGCATGTCATTACTAGGATGCGACCATGGTGGCATGGTTCCAGGTGAACCCGCAGATGTTTTTGGATTATCCATACTCAACGATGGATTTCCAAGGGGATGCATATATGGGTATTCCTGTTGGTTATGTGCAGGGTCTCGCAGGTATGACCTTTTGATATTTTTCTACATTTTTTGAGTATTTTATGATGTGTATGTTTATATGTCTGCTGTGGTGACACTGAACCTTGGTGAGCCCTGGTATTGCACCAAGAGTGTTGAAACTCCTAGGGGCTGCCCTAATTTACTTTATCAACCCGTGGTTCGTACAAAATTGGAGGTGACAGTGCTATATACATAGCATATGCATTCTTCTCATGTCATCCTCCTCTGCTTTCCGAAAGGGTGCTATTTATTAAAATGTGATAGGGACTGTAAAGTAAATTGCTGGAAGGAAATGACAGAAAGGAAAATAAACTAAATTGCTGAAAAGAAATGACAAGAATGAAACTAATTTAATTTGCAGAAAATGAAATGACTGAAAATAAACTAAACTATATTGCTGAAAAGAAATGGCAGAAAGAAAATAAATTAATTTGTTGAAAGGAAATGACTAGAAAGAAAATAAACTAAGTTAAAGAAAGGAAACTAATTTAAACCGCACTTGACTTGGCCAAATGGCTAAATACACTCTATTTATCCTATGGTCTATCTACCATGCTTCTACCCATGCAACTAAGCTATCCATGACTTAATCCTAATTGAAAGAGTGTTGATTTTGCAGCTTGGAGGGAAGAAAAGGGGCTAAAGAGGCTAATGGAGGGCTTAACACATGAAACAGGGCTTAGAAGTGGAAAGCAGGGGTTTAAACATGATAAAAGATTTATTATAGCACATAAATGTCTTTGGAGTGGAATGAATTGAGAAGTGCGATGGTAGAGACACGATGGAGGCAAAAGTTGCGATATGCGATATCGTAATCACAACTTCACAAAATTGGAGCGGTAAGCGTTAAAGAAAGAAACAAAAAATGCGATTTTCAATGTGCGATGCAGAGTGGTGACGATATCGCAATCGCAATATCACAGAGTTGGAGCGATAAGTGTTAACGAAAGAAAACAAAAAAACGTGATTAGCTACCTGTAATGCGGCAACAATATCGCATTGGCATTCGGAAGTGATAAGTGTTAAAGGAAACATGGAAATGTTGCTGTTTGCAAAGTGCGATGTATGGTAGTGGGAGATTTGAGGAGAAAGGTTGGAAGCCGAGTTTTTTTTGGATGTTTTTGAATGGTTTCTGTGAGGTACCGAAATGTGATTACGATATTTCGCAATCGGGGTTTGGAAGAATAAAGTGTTAACAAGAATCACATGGAAGTGTGATTTGTGATGCGGCGAAGTTCGGAATTGGTGTTTGGAGCGATAGGTATTAAAGAAAAGGTAAAAGGTTGCGATGATAAATTTTCGATGTGGCAAATATCTCAATTGGCGTCGGGAAGTGGTAAGTGGTAATGGAAGTAAACTAAACAATGCAGAGTGCTATGTGTGAAAATGGATTGCAGTAAGTCTTAAGGGAAAGGAAAAACATCGCAATTTGCGAAGTGCAGAAGCAGGGATTTTGAGGAGGAAAGGCGGAGTTCAACCTTGGATGGTTTTTCAAGCATTTTGCGTTCAGAAGGTAAGGCAATTGTGAATAAAAAAAGACAAAGGAATGAGGTGGGCTGAAAGGTTTTTAAGTGTTTTTTGGAATAAAAGGTGGGTGCAACAGTAAAAAGAAGCGGAAAACAGGAGGGAATGGAGGCACAAAAATAGTGCTCAGAAGTGTAACACACATGCAGATTCATGCATGGAAAGCAGACAAAAATGCGTGATAAAAATAGTGAAAGAGAGACTCATAATTGGTAATGAAATTTCTTCCCTAAACTCAAACAGAAAGCAATTTTTGGCCTGTAGGAAGGTCTAACCTGCTCGAAATCTATTGACAGAGATGAGAGGGGGAGGCTTGACCACAATTTTTGGAGTTTTTCCTCTAATCTACTACTCCCAAGAAAATGAACTACAACAACACACATGAAGCAAAACTAAACAACAATGAAACTATTAAAAGTAGAACTAATTAAATGACAGAAAGAAAACAAGCTAAATGACAGAAAGGAAAAGAGAGTAACAACAGAGAAGATAAGGCACATGGATTGGGCCCTAACCCACGAGCCTAGCTCTCTAAAACTTAAATCAGTCGAGTGAAATCAGTCTGCTCATTTCATAAAAGAAGAACCTCATACATCTCTGAAAGTTTGATCACTGAGTAAAATAATAAAAATCTCAATAGCTTGCAACAAAGCTTCAACTAAAATCGACTGGAATTGACTGACTCTTCCTAGCTCTAGCTCTGTTCTATTTATTCTATAGGGTAGCTACCAACAACTCCCTAGAAAATAATGATTGAGTCCACTTGACTCCAAGTAAACAAATATTGAGTGCTTGGCTGCCTCTGGAATTCGAGTTTCTAGAGAGAATCCTTGGGAATCCTTTGGCCGCGTTTGGAATTCGAATCATTGGAGATAATAATTGGGATCCTTTCGTTGCCTTTGAGAGTTAAGGAGGGTGGAAAATCCTGCAATAATTTCTCCTTGCTGTCTCTATAATGTTCCAAATTTTTTCTTTAATAAATTGGAACATTAGATTTTGATAATTTCATTTATAAGTTGAATAATTGGGTAAGGAGGCCCAATGACAATAAAAACATCGATAAAATCCCTCTAGTATGGAAAGGGATTAGCCTTGGAACTAGATTTCACACCCTCATGTGTGAAAGGAGACATTTGCAAAGAGGCTTGGTTAAGTTTGACCAATTCAAACAGCGCAGGGTATGAGGTGGAAAGCACTACATGGGACAACACAGAGATAGGGGAGGGAATATTACTTGAAGGAGGAAACCCTAATAGAGTGGGACCAATGTAGAGGGAGTTCTCATGTGTTTAAAAGGAGGAAAAGGCAACCATTGTTATTCATGCATATGATTATTGATTTCATGTCTACTTAGACATTTTTGCAATTCCGATTGTTTAGCTGAATTGCTGTGCTGCTTAGCACAAGGATTTCCTGCCTAGGAATCCTTCTCCTTTATTGAGAAGCCTCTTGAAGGATTTGTACTGATTTGTCTCACATCTAGGCTTGAGGGCAAGCATCCTCCTCCAAGACAACGTTATTGCTACAACAACATAATTCTGTGTTGCAGGGTGTTCCAGTGAGAAGTCACAACACCTCTTCCATTGCTTGTTTTTTAGAGGGTGAGTCTTTCTTTCCTTTGGAGGGTTAGTTTGGAAGCTTTCAGAGCTTATTGAAGATCTTGGCACTAAGCCAAATCATCCTATTCCACCTACATCGTAATTACCCTCAAGGACTGCATTATTTTCATGGAGGACTTGCAGTGAGGGATTGCAGGTTGATTGGAGGGTGAGATCTCAAGTGTAAGGACCAGCCTTCCACTTAGGAGATCCATTGGAGGAGGTTTACTTCATATTGCTCATCATCTTTAGCCTTCTCTATTCAGTTCCATATTTGAGTTGCAGCTGCTGCCCAGCAACTCCGACATTTTTTCCATTTTGTATATTTCATCCAATCCTTTGAAGGATTTTTGTATTATTGTTTCTAAGAGTTAGAGCTTTTCTCCCCTATTGTATTTGAGCCATATCTTGTCATATATTTCAGTTTTCATGTACATGTCTTGTTGAGGCTTGCATTGCCTTTCTTGAGTGGATGTTTCCTCAAGAACTTGTACTCTCTTTGCTGCTATAAAATTATTGGTTAGCTATCCATAAATTCTTGTCTCATAGCTCATAAAATAACGTTGTTGATCCGTTATATGTGCTTACATTGTTGCAGACCCTCATCGGGCACTTTTGAGGACATCTAGTAGTGGGAGATCTGTTTAACCACTCTAGAAGGATTTATTTGGAGCCTCCTCTTGGATTCAAGTCTTAGATGCATTCATCTAAGGGTTCCAGGTCTTGGTTTCAATTCCTGCAGCTCCCATTCCTGGAAATGCATTTTCCAGTCATGCCTTGCTAGCTATCTCGATTTTGGAACATTACAGCGGTATCGGAGCAACTTTCTTGGCTCAGCCTCTGAGTCTAAGCCCAAGAAGATCAGAATGTTGAAGAAGATGAGAATGCTCTCATAAGTATTCAGATCCAAAGAGGACCTCTCCAAGGAGGTCAAGAATATTGAAGAAATAGAAGAGGAAGGACCATGCACTTCCTATTCTCATCAAGAAGAAGACATTGAGCATGGAAGACACTTGGATTATCAGGTTCTAAGTGATTACCTTGTTGAGTACATATCTCAACCTAGGGATCTCAAGGAGACTCTAGATTTTCCTCATTTCATCCAGTTGAAGGAAGAGAAGAGACCCTGCAGCAGAAGAGAAATCAAAGGCAGTAGATTTTTTTTGTCTACTTTTGATGGGTCATCTATAGCAAGAACTTGGGTGAGAAAGTTGGAGGCATTTTTCCTACTGCATCTTGTAGCAGGAAAAGAAACTGTTGAAATATCAGCACTGCACTTGGAGGGCGAAGCCTATGTTTGGTGGTGCAGCCACTTGAGCCATGCAAGGGTGAAGAATTTTGCAGAGTTCACTCTAAGGTTGATCCAAACCTTTGAAGGAGAAAGCACAAAGGAGGAAAAGCTCACAGCACTTGAAGAGCTTTGTCCTAATGCTGTCACACTCATGGAGGAGCAACCACATGCATCAAAAGTTGGGGCAGCCAACACTCTCGAGGAAGGAAATCTTGCAGCCCTACAAGAAGTTCCAAAATATCATCAAGGTATGAAAATATTTCCACATTCTTTTGTTGCAGCAAATTATTTTGATCAATGTGGATATTTACTTTTACATGACCAAGGGTCAAATCACACTGCTACCATAGAGCAGCTTGGTTTCACTACGCTGTGCAACATGGAAACATTCAAGGAGGAAGCAAACCATCACTCTCATGAGCCATTTTTGGATTTTACATCACACTTGAGGTTGGGGTTTGAAGACTTGAAGGATGATAGTAGACATCTTGGAGTGAGAAACCCTTTCTCCTTTCAATATGACACTTTTTCAATGAACTCCTCTCAGCTCAAAGAGGAACTTATACTTTCAGCAGATCCAAGACCTCTTTTGTTTTGGGGGTCTATTGTTGAGGTCTCAAGGAGAGATCTCATTAGTGGTGCACTTCAACACACCATGGAGTGCAATGATTTCCTTCCTTCCTCATAGGAGCAGATAGAAGATGGAGGACATATTAGGATGGATAACATCTCTCATGCATGTGTTGGACATTCCTTGAGCCATACACATCATGATGGGAGGTTTTTGCCTACCACCTATTTGGATCCTTATAGGGTCTCATTGATCCTTGAGAAGGTTGCATTTCAAATTCCCATGAAGTACAAAGACAAAGATTTGGTTTGGGAGAATGGTAGCCCTCATAGGAGGACTACCAAGATGAAGTGAAGGAAAATACATCCCCAAGTGGTTGAGTGGATGTGGTTGATGAGAAAGGAGCTGGGAGGCTACTTGTAGATTTATGATACCAGGCAGGAGGAGGATTGGTTGCACTGGTTACTCTTGAAAGAGTTTGGCCATCACTTGGCAAACACTCTTCCTGAGAGTAGGGGGAAGGAGGAGAGATGGCAGGATACTTGCATAATTGGGCAGAATAGAATATGGATGCATGGTGTTGATGTGATACTGATATCATTCATTGTGTCTTCATCACATGAGTCATATGATGGAAGAATGGGGAGGCAGCAAAATACTTTGTTGCTTTGCTTGTTCTTGGGAGAGCAAGGGCAGATTTTCTCTCACACTTTGTATGATGTTGCAGGAGGAGGAGATAGCATTACCTCCTTGGCTTTTGATGTTAGGGAGGTACTTCCACCTTGGGAAGAACTTCTTATGTATTGTAGCATTACTAGAGGAGTCTTTGACAAGGAGCATGTCAAATAACAAAGCTTTGTACTGACAATAGCTTATTTGTATGAGCTCACAGTGCTGTCACTTGGGTGTAGAGACTTATGGATGAGGTGTCCCCAGGATCACTTCACTTTGGATCCACTTGGTGAACAAGGAGGAATTAAGGATGCTAGAATAGTGGATAGAGGCATCTATCACTATGACATATTCTTCTTGACTTGGGTTTCCAAGCATGAGGAGGATTATTTTCTTGTAGCACATGGTTCATTCATCTTCATGGCATGCCAAAACACTATGGAGAAATCACTCATAGATCCATGTACCATTTCACTTCTGACATATGGTAAGAAGTTTGTTTATACATTCATCGATTTTCATACTCTTACCATTACTATGCAGTGCATTTCTTCACAAGAGGGCAAGATTTTCATATTGCTCCATGTTCATAGTTGGGCCAATCTATATGATGGAGGCAGCCATATTTTATGTGGCCTTGGGAAAATGTTTTTTTATCACATGTATGTTCAGTTTTTGCACCCAAACATTCACCATATGAAGACATGCATGATTTACCATGTAAAAATAAACATTTTTCCTGGTACTTTTCTCAAGCAACAACTTGTAAATCTGCGCTGTACACATCTAGGAGACTGTTGGTACCATCAAGCACCACATGAAACCATTAGTATTTCCTTCATTTTTTTTTCTGATTATGACTTCATTTTCTGATATGGATCAGATTTGTATGAGAAGCATAATTATGAGAAAGACAGATGAGTTTGATGTGTCCTTGAGTGGGGAGAATTCCCACATTTTCTGCACTACATGTTCTAATGGGAGCATGGGAAGAGATATGGCCACCACAGCCATATGTTTGTTTTATTTTGAGGTGGGCCATGAGATTGTTATTCATCCATTTTACAACCATGGGAAATTATTGGATCATGTACTATTGACACATTTAGCCATTTACTATCCATTAGTAGATGTGATGGATTTTGTACCTCACTTGCCATGCTACTTTCTGATGTTGCAGTGGATGAGACTGCGTTGTATCCTTCCGAGCTATTGTTTGTATCATGCATCATCATGTACAACTTGCAGAAAAATTCTCATTAGGATGTTCTATGATGATCATGTCCTATTCATCTTGGATGGAATATTTTGGGCCAGCTTGTTCTTCAATGTTGGAGGAGAACTCTTTAGAGGATTTTTCTTCACTTTTCCATTTGAGGGAAATATTTTTGCAGCCCAGCATCAGAAAATAATATACACTTATCATAAGTGGAGAGAAGGACAACTTGGGGTAGGATATGATGCTTTCCATGTTCAGATTTTCAGCCCACCTTTATTTCCGGAGCTTGAGGTGGAAGGAGATTTTCAGGAGTTGCCTTGTTGGGAGGTGGCTCATTTTGTTTGGATGATTTCTTGGGGAGGGAGGATCCACATGGGGAAGATGTTCCTCATCACATTTATAACTCCATGCCTTGAGTGGAGGCTTTCCAGTTCTATCCTTGCAGTTGCTTGAGGACAAGCAACATTTGGGAGGGGAGGACTGTAATGTTCCAAAATTTTCCTTTAATAAATTGGAACATTAGATTTTGATAAATTCACTTATAAGTTGAATAATTGGGTAAGGAGGCCCAATGAAAATAAAAACATGGATAAAATCCCTCTAGTATGGAAAGGGATCAGCCTTGGAACTAGATTTCACATCCTCATGTGTGAAAAGAGACATTTGCAAAGAGGCTTCGTTAAGTTTGACCAAGTCAAATAGCGCAAGGTATGAGGTGGAAAGCACTACATGGGACATCGCAGAGATAGGGGAGGGAATATTCCTTGAAGGAGGAAACCCTAATAGAGTGGGAACCATGGAGAGGGAGTTCTCATGTGTTTAAAAGGAGGACAAGGCAACCATTGTTATTCATGCATATGATTATTGATTTCATTTCTACTTAGACATTTCTGCAATTCCGACTGTTTAGCTGAATTGCTGTGCTGCTTAGCACAAGGATTTCCTGCTTAGGAATCCTTCTCCTTTATTGAGAAGCCTCTTGAAGGAGTTGTACTGATTTTTCTCACATCTAAGCTTGAGGCCAAGCATCCTCCTCCAGGACAACATTATTGCTGCAACAACATAATTCTGTGTTGCAGTGAGAAGTCACAACACCTCTTCCATTGCTTGTTTTTTAGAGGGAGAGTCTTTCTTTCCTTTGGAGGGTTAGTTTGGAAGCTTTCAGAGCTTATTGCAGATCTTGGCACTTGGCCAAATCATTATATTCCACCTACATCGCAATTACCCTCTTAGACTGCGTTATTTTCATGGAGGACTTGCAGTGAGGGATTGCAGGTTGATTGGAGGGTGAGATCTCAAGTGTAAGGATCAGCCTTCCACTTAGGAGATCCATTGGAGGAGGTTTACTTCATATTTATCATCATATTCACCCTTATCTATTTAGTTCCATATTTGAGTTGCAATTGCTGCCCAGTAACTCCGACATTTTTTCCATTTTGTATATTTCAACCAATCCTTTGGAGGATTTTTGTATTATTGTTTCTAAGGGTTAGAGCTTTTCTCCCCTATTTTATTTGAGCCATATCGTGTCATATCTTTCAGTTATCATGTAAAATGGAGTAGTACCTTTTATAAATTGCGTCCACTTAGCCTGGGTTTATGCAGAAATAGCAGTGTTCTCATATTTTCATGTACATGTCTTGTTGAGGTTTGCATTGCCTTTCTTGAGTGGATGTTTACTCAAGAACTTGTACTCTCTTTGCTGCTATAAAATTATTGGTTGGATATCCATAAATTATTTTCTCATAGCTCATAAAATAACGCTTTTGATCCATTATATGTGCTTACATTATTGCAGACCCTCATCGGGCACTTTTGAGGACGTCTAGTGGTGGGAGATCTGTTTAACCACTCTAGAAGGATTTCTTTGGAGCCTCCTCTTGGATTCAGGTCTTAGATCCATTTATCTAAGGGATCCAGGTCTTGGTTTCAATTCCTGCAGCTGCCATTACTGGAAAATGCGTTTTCCAGTCATGCCTTGCTAGCTGTCCCGATTTTGGAACATTACAGTCTCCTCCAAGTCTTTATGATAAAATCCTTATACAAATTCTTAATAAATCGTGATTTTCTGCACTCAACCTCATATTAGGCACTCAGAGTATTTTAGCCTTAATCACCACCTATACTAGCATCATAAAACCAAATAATAATAAAAATGCAAGAAAAAGAGATATATGAAGGAAAATAGATGACCATTAAACCCTCCAAATATGTCTAGTGATGGAGCTCATCATCAACCCCCTACTGAATGGTTGCTTATCCTCTGAGCAACTAATCCTCCTCCAGCATTTCCCTCAAGGCTTTGATAGCTCCCCTGATTTCTAGAGGAAGGAGTGTGGGAGTTTCCCAAAGGGGGTAAAAACCATTATTCTTTTCTGCATTCTCTTGTGCATCTGTGTCCTTTTCATCATTCCGCCCTAGCAGCAAAGGTGGGTTGAGCTTTAGTCCCAACCATTGGATATTTTTGGCCTGCATGGCCCTCTTGTATAATTGTGCCCTTTCCAATGCACCCCTCAGTCTTTCTGGAGTATGGTACTCCCTGTTCTTGAGGCTATGAGGGAGGCTGTTCCATCTCCTCTGGCTGGCCATAATGCACTCATCTTCTATCTGCCTAGAAACATCATCAAAGTGGCCTATCACCTAGGTTTGATTTTGAAGGTAGCTTTAAACCAGTGTAGGGTCCCTTTCAATCTCTTAATGGTTAAGAATGACTCCTCTTGGGCGGAACAATTCTGATCGGATATATAAGGGTTCTCTATTTCTTCTTCCCATGACCTTCCATATCTATTTTTCTCTAGTGTCCTCATTCACCATCCAAGATGCTAGAGACATTAACTGCATATCCCCCATTTTAGGATGGGGGTCCCAAATATCCAGATTTGTCAGCACAAGGTTATGCACATAAAACCCTACCATATTTTCCTGATCAACCATGTTAGCTTGCTTGTAGAAATTCATGAATTGCCTACAATCTTGGAAAGGTAGTGATCCATGGGAGGCTAGAGTTTTGATTTAAATAGAAGCCATTTATCCTTGAGGTACAAAACATATGAGTCAGAAGGGAACCTATGCTAAAGGGATTCCATGCATAAGTCTGCCATGGTGGCTACTTGCTCCCCTTTTTTCTATAATTGCTCCTTCAGTGCTACATTCTCTGCTAGTGCCTTCTGCAGCTACTCCTTTAGAACCATTTCTTTGATTGTTTCCTCCTCCCTTAGTGATTCTTCAATGATAATCGGGCTCGTGGGAGGATTTTTTGACTCTATTTGACATATCCTTTGAATCTTGTGAGCTTTGAAATACATAGAGGTTTGCCTTTTTCTCTTTGCACTCAAAGGAGCTACTGTGGCAACTACCTCTTTGTGTTGAGGGGATGTGGTGTTGTGTTGTGAGTCTATTTCTTGCTCACTTTCTGCTATCTCTATGACTTCTATGGCCATCTCTTCTGTTTTCCCTTGGCCCTTTGTCTCTTCATATTATTCATCTCATTTTCCTTGGTTCTTCTTCTAGTTCTTCTTTTGGTTCTTCTTCTTCTTCTTCTCTAAGCATCGTGGGCTTCCGTCGGTCTCTCCCTTTAAAAAATTTCAATTTACTAGTTTGGATGAGACGCCACTCTTTATTACTAGATGACACAACTAATTTTTGGAGTGCTTATGTAACTCGTCCTCAACTTCTAGTTTTCATTAGAGGCCGTTGTTTCCTTATCCCTATTAATTCGTGATGGATTTCATGTTTCCTCCCCTCGTTATCTTGTATTACACTTGATTTAAATTCTTTTCTTTTGCATGCCCAGGTGGTGTGTACTTCCAGTTTTTTTTCAGTAATACCTCATAGCGGTGGCCGAGTTAAATGGCCACCCTTTTGCCCCTTAAACTCTAAGTCTGCAAATTTAATTATTTCTATCTATTATGGATGCGTAGCAAGGGGTGAGAAGCTATACCTGATTTTACCTGTCATTTCCAAGGCATTTGCAGGAGATGGATTGAGGATACAAGCCTTTTAGATGCTACATTCATCACTATTTTCTGTTCTCTGAGTGAGCAGCTCGCTGAATGAGCAACTCTGTGAGTGAGCTGCTGATTTGTCCTTCCTGTTTCTTCGTGTTGTAGATACTATGTGGGGGGTGCTCCAGATGCCATGGGTGGCACTCTTGTCTTTCCTAGGGTTTGCTTCATGAGCTCCTCCATTGTTTTTCTTGATGTTCAAGAACAAATATCGGCATTGTAGGAATTCCCTGATGTTTGAAGCAGTCTGTGTTTTTCTTTCCTTGCTACATTGTGCTCAGGAATGGGGGAATGTGCTGCATGGAGGTGATGGAGGAAGTTATAAAAATGAATGGAGTGAATGATGGGATGGATGGTAAAACAAAAAAGAAAAGAAGATGAATGCTCCCTTGTGTTTCTAGAAACCATTAATGACCTGCAAAATATAAAACACAAAAAACACAGAGATGCAAATGTAATTTATTTGTTTTTTTTTTTTTTTTTTGAGAAAGCAAGTGGGCTACCTCCTTGGAGGTTTTCAACCCACAGACTTGTCTTGGGCACCTCAGAGAGATTTTCACCCATGGATCTTTATTCTCTTTTTTCTCTTTTTATTTTTGAGCAAGTGAGCTGCCTCCACAAGGTTTTCAACCCAAAAGCTTGCCTTGGGTGCCTTAGAGAGGTTTTCACCCATGGATCTTTATTTTTGTTTTATTTTATTTTATTTTTATTTTTCTTTCAGGAAGTGTGGGAAATTATGAAGCTTCCCATAACATACATCTCCCTTATTATTGAATTTATGAGCTCTGCCTTTGACAAAGGCTTCTTGTAAATTTTAATTCTGTGACCATTGACAAGTAAGGGGATTCCGTCCTCATCTATGATTCTGATTTGAACTGCTCCATTATCAAAACATTTTTCCATTGTGTAAGGTCCCAAACATCTTGTCATCAGCTTGCCTTTGAAGTATTTAAACCTTGAATCATACAACATCCCCAATCTCCTTCTTGGAAGGTCTTTTCTCTGATGTTCTTGTCATGCCAGACCTTCCTTTGTAGCTGAACTACCTCCGTGTGAAGAAGTGCTTGAATTCTGACCTCATCCAATCCATTTAGTTGTATAAACGTCTCTTTTTGGGCATTTGATAGATCTATATTTAATTCAGCTTCCATTCTTAAACTATTGAATTCAAACTCAACTGAAAGTAGAGCTTTCTTACCATAGACTAGTTCATAAGGATTGAATCTTGTTGTTGTCTTCCAAGTAGTGTTGTAGGCCCAATTAGCTTCTACCAATCTGTCTGCCCAATATTTTCTACTGCTACTCACAACCTTGGTGAGGATGCTCTCTAAATATTTGTTAGTTACTTCTACTTCGCCATTTTCCTGAGGGTGATAGGAAATAGAAGTTATATGCTTAATCTTGTGCTTCCTCAAAATATTCTCAATGAGGTGAGAGGTGAATTGTTCTCCTTTATCAGTGACTATTTCTCTGGGGTACCCAAAATTGTAAAACACATTCTCCCTCAGAAATTCTGCTACATTCTCCTCGATTGCTACCTTCATTGCTTTTGTTTCAGCCCACTTTGTCAGGTAATCAGTGCAGACTATGATATACTTCTTTGCTACCTCAGAGGATGGGGGCATTAGTCAATTTTCTCTTAATGAGATCGAAAGCCTCTTGACAAGGACCAGACCAAATAAAATCAGAATCTTTGGCCAATAACCCAAATAATGTTGAATGCATATTGCTAAAATCTTTGATGAAACTTCTATAGTAACCAGCTAAGCCTAAGAAACTACTGACATCTTTTTTATTTTGAGGAGTAGGTACCCTTTTGATGATAGTGATTTTGTTCGGGTCTACGTGTATTCTTTCTTGGGATATGGAGTGTCCTAATACAACCCTTGCTTTCTTCAGGAATTCACACTTTTCTAGGGCTCAAGGAGAGATGTATCTCAATGCACCTTCTTAGTACTTCGCCCAAATTAGAGAGTGCTTCCTGGAAGTCATCCCCATATGGTGTGAAATCATCCATGTAGAT
Source organism: Pinus albicaulis (assembly GCA_034641835.2). Classification (NCBI taxonomy): domain Eukaryota; kingdom Viridiplantae; phylum Streptophyta; class Pinopsida; order Pinales; family Pinaceae; genus Pinus; species Pinus albicaulis. The sequence goes on from CM076578.1 coordinate 1,558,027,874, forward strand.
TTCGATAGAGTCATGGAATAACTCAGAAAAGATGCTCAGGACAACTCTTTGGAAGGTAGCTGGGGCATTGCACAACCCAAAGGGTAGGACTCTATAAGAAAAGGTACCCCAAGGGCAGGTGAAATTAGTCTTATCCTGGTCTTCAAGGTTGATTTGAATCTGATTGTACCCACTGAACCCATCTAAGAAGGAAAAGAAATTCATCCCCGCAAGGCCATCCATGAATTGGTTTATAAAGGGTAAAGGGAAATGGTCTTTCTTGATGGCTTTGTTAAGTTCTCGATAATCAACACAAATTCACCACTTCCCATTCTTCTTTGGGACTAGGAAAAGAGGTGATACCCACTCACTATCGGATATAGGATATATGAACCCTGCATCCAATAGTTTATGCAACTCTTCTTTGACTATGTCCTTCAGAGTCAGTTTCATCCTTCTTTGGGGTTATCTCATAGACTTGAATCCTTCTTTGATGTAAATATGATGTTTTCACACTGAAGGATGCACCCCTTTCATGTCCTTGTAATCCCAAGAAAATGCCTCAAGATTTTCTTTCAAAAGATGGCATGGCTGATTTTTTTCTTCATTTGAGAGGTATGGGTTGCTTTTCAGAGACTTGGATGGGCCAAAATCAATAGCCTTGGTGGTTTTAGCGGTCAAATAAAATGAGTGCACTTCCATCCAAGGTTGGCTTTCAGATTCTTTGACCAAGGTTTCAAGACGAATTTTAGTGGAGTACTGGTTTTGAATGGCATGGTCAATGAGTTCATCTTCATCAAGCTGCCTCCCTCTAAGAATAACATCTAATGTACACATAGGGGTAGTGTTATATAAATCATATTATTCATCCTCCAACCATATAGGGAGATAATGATCAATGGAAGGCTGGGTTGAAGGTTATAACACTAGCTGTTTAGACAAAGGCCCATTTTTGATAGTCATGTTTATGGCTCGACAGCTAATATACGCATCTGCAGTGGCTAACCAAGGTCTCCCTAAGATGAGGGGATAACCATTGAACTTGGCTTTTGGTTGCAGGACCAGGAAATATGTAGGATACTCCCAAGAGTCAATGGTAACCATAAAATCCTCAACGTTCCCTTCCAGAGTTACTGTGGACCGATCTGTAAGTTGCATAACTGTTGTGGTTTTCCTCAAAGTCCCTTAGAGATAAAGTTTCAGCATAGTTTCCTTGGTCATGACATTGATGGCAGCCCCTAGATCAATCAAAGCATTGGTGACTATGACACAATTTACATGCACATCAACAACTGGACAACCAAGGTCTAGATACTTTGAAAATATCACCCTTCCCAGCATTAGGTCAGACAGTTTTCCTACCACATTGATGGTGGGGGTATCTTTCTTCCTTCTCCCAGGTTTCTTGAAGCACTTTTCTTTGATGAGCCTATTTTAGATAGGGACATCCTTAATGGCTTGGAGAAGTGGTATCATTACACAAATTTTTCAATTCTCCCGAGATTTCAGTCTCCTCAGGGGTGTGCTCACTAGGGTGGATCAAGCGCTCATAAAAAGGAGGTTAATGGATCTGAGTGTTACATTCTTCCTTTTCCTCCTCAACCTCTACAGATGGAGATGGAGGATGGTTGTATGGGAGTACTCTTCCTGACCTGAGATGAACCTCCTGTATCTCCAAAACATAAGCTGGATAGGATGTTTCTCCATTGGGAGCCTGCTGTGCCTATTTGTTTTTCGGGTTCGGATTAGGCTGTTTAGGTATAGGTAACCTAGGTGGAGCAACACGAGTAAGATGAGGTTGAGGTTGGGGTGGAGGCATTAGAGTAGGTGGTTGATTTTTTTGAGGCCTCCACCCTTGGGATGTGTTAGGGTCTCTGTAATTTGCAATATTGGCAAATACAAACTGCAAAGCCTACATATGAACCACTTTGGGATTCTAGGATCTAGCCCTCCTGAATCCAGAGAGGGATCTCTCTATAAGTGCAAAGATTGATTTATCTTTAAGGATTTTAGTATGATATTAGGCTAGTTATTAAGAACAAGGTTTTTTTTTGGTTTTGGTTGCGCAAGGATATGATGAAGGTGAAGGAAGTATAAATGAAGGGTGAAGGTGAAAGTTGGTGAAAGAATGGTTCAGCTAATAAGATAGGCAAGGAGCAGTTTCAATCCATTGGGCTATGGAGTCATAAAAGGGTTTAAGTAGCAAGGTTCAAGAGTGGTCCATGGGTCAAGTCATCTATGTCAAAGGATCTCTTTAAGTTTATTTTATGGAATGAGAGAATAAGAAATGGAGTGAGGGAAATCAAACAGATGAGAAACAAAGAGTAGCCTAAGATCAAGTAAGTACTTTGAAACTATCCTGCTTTGTAGAAATTTGAATAACTGATATATTATTCATCAAGATTCTCTTGATCACACACTATTTTAACTTCATGCACAATACAAAATCTCTTCTACCATTGATCATTAATTGTGGAAATAAAAACAATCGCATGCGCACATTAAAACCATAAACAATCACACATATGAACACATTATTTCATGGGAAAGCTTAAAGTTGAAAACCCCCAACTATCTGTATATTATATGTCATAGAGATCATGTAACAATCATTGTACAAAGCTCCTCACAAGCTCTCAGCACAACCTACAATTGCTACACACTAATCAAGCTAGATCTAGCAAAACACATGCTCCAATCTCTGCCACCTGATAGCCAGCCTCTATTGCATAATCAATGCTATAGGATGGCTCATTAAATAAATTGAACCACCTGGCTTGTACTGTGCAATCCTCATGGGCTTCTCCAATCATTGGTTGTTGCAAATATGCAACAGTATAGTCACAACTGATAGTTAACCTGCTCTTTCACCTATCTCTGCACTGGTCTCCAATGAAACTGTCCATGCACTGAAGTTAACTGATGTATTATTTAGTTGATTAATGAGTTTATAATTAGTGAATTAATTAATAATTAATTCACACCACTCTCACTAATTGTATCAATCATTTAAACTAGATACAAATAGCTCAACTATGTTTAGATTAGTTAAACTGAACACAACTCCATTAACTCCTCAATCAACTCCACCAAACTTCTTCACATGAGTTCTAACTGAAGTATCCATGCAATAGCTCCACTTAACCCTCAGGAATAGCTTAATTCCTTCTGTCAGCTCCTGTGCCACATCTGTGCACTTAACTAAAGTTCTCCAAGAGAATAAGATAATGTTTATAGTCCAAATATTATTAAGAGCTAATAATATTCGACATATCTATTTTTAGATTGGAAATCTAAAAATAGATTCCGCCCAATATGTCTAAAAATAGAAGTCCATCTATTTTTTCCAACTTGACCAACCATCCACAAATAGCATCCTGCAACTCATAGAACATGATCCATATGTCTAAAAATAGACATAGTCTAAAAACAGACTTTGCGCCAAAAATACCCTGCGGGCCCACTTAGTGAAGGCGACTCCTTTCCACTAAGCTCATCATCTTTTTTCAATCTCAACACTCCCTCTCAACAAGATAGGGATTATCTACCACCTCGATCCTGTCTCTATGGTATTCGAATTTGCTCCTGGTGAGCGCCTTCATCAAAATATCAGCATCCTAATCCTCCATAGGAATGTATGATAGTAACATGATCTTCCGCTGCACACAATCTCTGATATGATGGTACCGGACTTCAATGTGTTTAGATCTATCATGAAATACCGGATTAACCAAGAGTTTAATGCAACTCCTATTATCACAATATATCATAGTAGGATCTAAGTGTGAACCGAACAACCCGACCAAGATCTTCCTCATCCATATAGCCTCGCATGCAGCCAAACTCGCTGCCATATACTCGGCCTCTGCTGAACTGAGTGCCACGGATCTCTGCTTCCTACTGTACCAAGAAACTGATGTCGACCCGATACTGAAAATCCCTCCAGATGTGCTCTTTCTGTCCATTGGGCTCCCTGCCCAATCTGCATCCGTGAAGCCACACAGCCTCACCTCATCCGACTGTCTGTACCATAATACATATCCCGATGTGCCTCTGAGATATCTCAATACATGCTTGTCTGCCTTCCAGTAGAGCTTGGTAGGCTTAACCATAGCTTGTGAAAGCTGGTTCACAGCATAGCATATGTCGGGTCGTGTATTGACCAGATACATGAGTGACCCCACTAACTGTCGATAAACGGTGGCATCAACTACCTCCGCCGAAGTAGCATCCTCCTTCCTCCATCCACCAAGAAGAGGAGTATCAACAGGCTTATAGCCATGCATGTTGAACTTCTCCAGTATCTCCCGGGCATACTTGCCTTGAGAAACAAACAGTCCATCACTACACTGCCAAATTTCCAATCCCAGGAAATAATGAAGGAGGCCTAAGTCCTTCATCTCAAACTCCTTTGCAAGATTAGCCTTGCATGAGTGTATGAACAGTTCATCACCTGTCAAAATCAAATCATCTACATAAAGTACAATGATCAACAACTTCCCCTCCACCACAATCTGGTATAGGTTAGGATCCGTCTCACTCATGGAGAATCCAAGTCCGGTGAAATAACTGTCTATCCGTGTGTACCTAGCACGAGGTGCTTGCTTCAACCCGTAGAGTGCTCTCTTGAGTCTACACACATGCGACTCACTGCCGAAGATCTCGAAACCTTTGGGCTGGTCTATGTACACCTCCTCCTCAATGACTCCATTGAGGAACACAGTCTTCACATCCATCTGATGGATGTGCCACCCCATCTGCGCTGAGAGAGAAAGAATCGTCCGTATGGAAGAATACCTTGCAACAGGTGAAAAGGTTTCCTCCTAATCAATCCCCTCAATCTATGAGAAGCCTCAGGCAACAAATCTTGCCTTTTACTTCTCCAAACTCTTGTCAGCTGCTTGCTTCACTTTGTAGATCCATCTCGAACCCACCACTGATTTCCCTTCCAGCCTTGGGACAATCTCCCATGCATTGTTTCTGACAATTGAATCCTACTCTTCCACCATGGCATCTACCCATGCAGGATCCTCCACGACTTCCTCGAAAGAGGATGGCTCTATCACGATACAATTTCTCACAAGAGCCATGTATCTAGTATACCGGTCAGGTGATTGTCTCTGTCTACACTGTGATGTAGGTGCTCCTACAACCTTCTCTGCATCTTGAGCCAGTCGCTCAGCTTCTGTAGTGCGCTTCCACCCTCTGATGGTTGGCGCTGCCTAAGTGGTCTCTTCCACTCCATGAACCTCCTCTTGTGGCTGATCCACATCTAGAGACTCATCCTTAGGAACTAATAGCTCCTCATCTACATGCAAGTGTGGCTCCCTCTCAAGCGAAAACTTCATGGCTTTCTCCTCATGAAATTTGATATCCCGTCGCTTTACTTGAGTCTTACAATGCTGGGGAAAATACACACGATAGTTGTGGGGCGTATCAGTGTACCCCACAAATATCCCAACCTCTACGGTCGGCTCCAGCTTCTTCCTAGCATCCTTCATCACATGAATGTAAACAGGTGAACCAAAAATCCTCAAATGGGAAATATCGGGCTTCTTACCAGAAAATTCCTCCTTGGGTGTACTCATGCCAAGTATCCTGTGAGAACAACGGTTCTGCACATATACTGCAGTATTTCATGCCTCAACCCACAAGTGTATGGGAAGGCCTTGATCATGAAACATCGCCTGTGCAGCACCCACGATCATTCTGTTCTTCCGCTCAGCAACCCCATTCTGCTGTGGGTTATGAGGTGCTATGAGCTCTCTTCGAATTCCTTCTGCGCTGCAAAAGTCCTTGAATTCACCACCATTGTCGCTCCTAAGAGCCTTCACCTGCTTCCTCGATTCTTTCTCAACCAGTGCCTTGAACTCACAGAACTTTGAGTATGTCTCGCTCTTCTTCTACATGAAGAAGATCCAGCACTTACGAGAAAATTCATCAACAAATATCACATCGTACACGTAGCACTGTTGTCGAGAAAGCTGCGAGAAGGTCCACACACGTACGGTATGAAATTCTCTCAAGGATCATCGTGGCACGACTATCCTTCTCGTGAAAGGTGGCTTTCACAAATTTTCCCAAGGTACATCCCTTGCACTGATCTGACTGCGCAAGAGTACCCTTAGGAAGCCCAATAGAAATCTGCTGCAGTATCTTCAAAGCTCCATGGTGAAGGTGGTCCAATCTCCGGTGCCACAACTCACCATCATCCCGGCTCACCACTCCTTCTGCCTTACCTGCCATTGCTGCGCAACCATCTACCTGCAATTGATAAAGGTTCTTAACTCAAACCCCTATCCTCCGAGGCCTCACCGGTTCCTTCTTTGCGCGGAAGCCTTCCCTCGCTAAAGACAACATCATATCCCTTGTCTTCTAACATCACCACAGAGATAAGATTCTTCTTCAATCCTGGAACATGCATCACTTCCTTCAATATGAAGGGTTTACCAGAATCCCTCTCAAAGGAAATGGTACCAATACCGGTCGCACTGTATCTACCATCATCACCCATCTTGATGTGCACTCCAATATCTTTCTCATCCAGATCAATAAACAAATCTTGATCTCCTGTCATGTGAAAAGACGCACCACTGTCAAGAAACCACACTGAACCCATCACACTTGAGAACAAGCATGCGATCAGTGAAAAATCCAGCTCAAACTGTGAGGCTAAGGCCTCTCCAGCTACAGATCCATCAGCCTGCTTATTTTTCTTCTTTTGTGGACAATTAGTGGCGTAATGTCCATGTTGGTGACAGTGAAAGCACTTCACCTTGGACATGTCCTGCTTCTTGCCTTTCGCACTGGATTGAGAAGATTTCTTGCTCTTCCCCTTCTTTTCTTTGGCAGCCAAAGTGCAATTCTCTTCATCAGAGTGCTTTGATGAAGATCCCTCCCTGGTACTCCACCTTATCTCCTCTTGCACAAGATCTGACCAAAGTCGCTCCCATCTTGGCAATTTCTCCCGACCATTGATAGAGTCCTGAAAGGAATGAAAAATCTTTGAAAGCCCAAGGAGAGCCAATCTCACCAAGTCCTCATCATCAACAGTAACCCCCACACTTCCCATCTCATCCCTACATTGGATGAACTTCGTGAGGTACTTGGGCATACTGTCGCCTTTCTCCATTTTTATGTTCCTGAGTTTATCCTTGAGCGCCAACTTCCTCTGGTCGCTCTCGCTTTGAAATAAATATGTCAAAGCCTTCCACATCAAGAATGGAGAAGATTTACCATGAAGGCTGGACACTCTGTGATCCTTTACACCTTCCAACAGAATCCTTTGACACTTTGCTGTCTTATTTTTCCATGCGTCAAGTACGGCAACATCGCTAGAAGTAGGTTTTGGAATTTCTGCATCTATGAACTCTTTCAACCCATTGTCATCCAGAACCGCCTCCATCATGTCCTTCCATGCAATATAATTCGAGCTACCCTCAAGGGCATACTCCAATCGCAATCCGTTGAAAGACATATCAACTTCAACACCAAGAAAACACTACTGCAAATTCGAATTCCACCAGCTCAAAACTCAACCGCTTCAATGTTCTGCAATTTCTCCAATGATCAATATCGCTCCGATACCATGTATAAATTTGAATAACTAATATATTATTCACCAAGATTATCCTGATCACACACTATTTTAACTTCATGCACAATACATAATCTCTTCTACCATTGATCATTAATTGCAGAAATAAAAACAATTGCATGCGCACATTAAAACCATAAAAAATCACACATATGAACACAGTATTTCATGGGAAAGCTTAAAGTTGAAAACCCCAAAATATCTGTATATTATATGTCATAGATATCATGTAACAATCATTGTACAAAGCTCCTCACAAGCTCTCAGCACAACCTCCAATTTCTACACACTAATCAAGCTAGATCTAGAAAAACACATGCTCCAATCTTTGCCACCTGATAGCCAGCCTCTATTGCGTAATAAATGTTGTAGGATGGCTCATTAAATAACTTGAACCACCTGTCTTGTAGTGCACAATCCTCATGGGCTTCTCCAATCACTGGTTGTTGCAAATATGCAACAGTATAGTCACAACTGATAGTTAACCTGCTCTTTCACCTATCTCTGCACTGGTCTCCACTGAAATTTTCCATGCACTGAAGTTAACTGATGTATTCTTTAGTTGATTAATGAGTTTATAATTAGTGAATTAATTAATAATTAATTCACACCACTCTCACTAATTGTATCAATATTTCAACTAAAGATACAAATAGCTCAACTATGTTTAGATTAGTTAAGCCCGAACACAACTCCATTAACTCCTCAATCAACTCCTCCAAACTATGCCACATGTGTTCTAACGGAAGTATCCATGCAATAGCTCCCTTAACCCTCGGGAATAGCTTAATTCATACGTAAAATCTTTGTGCCACATACGTACTTAAGCGAAGTGCTCCAAGAGAATAAGATAATGTTTATAGTCCAAATATTATTAAGAGCTAATAATATTCGACATATCTATTTTTAGACTGGCAATCTAAAAATAGATTCCGCCCAATATTTCTAAAAATAGAAGTCCATCTATTTTTTCCGACTTGACCAACCATCCAAAAATAGCATCCTGCAACTCATAGAACATGATCCATATGTCTAAAAATAGACACAGTCTAAAAATAGACTTTGGCCAAAAATAGCCTGCGGGCCCACCTAGCGAAGGCGACTTCTTTCCAATAAGCTCATCATCTTGTTGCAATCTCAACATTTGGCATGTACTTAAGAAAATACATAAAAGTAATCTAAGATCAGGTAAGTACTTCTAAACTAGCCTGCTTTTGATGTACTTTCAATACAAAACATTTAAAACACATAGAATAGCTTAAGATCAAGTAAGGACTTTGAACCTATCCTGCTTTCAGCATATTCAAAGGAAAAACACTCATGATAAACATAAAAAGTAGTCTAAGATCAGGTAAGTAATTTGAAACTAGCCTTCTTTCAACATACTCTTAAGGGAACTCTTTAAAGTGACTGTTGGAGATAAAATAGAGGATAGGGCTAACCATAAACTTCTCTAGCTCAGCTTTAATTAGAAAACTTCTCAAGAACATTGAAAAACAATATTTCAAGCTACACTCAGCAAAACATGGGCTAACCAACATTCCTTGACTGATCACACTCTATTGAATTATCTTTAAATAAACAATCAACAGAAAACATAAAGATAAAGCTTATCAGTGAGAGTAGGGTACTTTTAAAAGTAATTCCTAGCTCTATATTTGCTGTTCTTTATCAGAGAAAAATGGAAAATCTAGTGGAAACAAAAATAAAATAACAATTTACAATAAGAAACAAATCACCATTCACATAGACTAGGATCCCATAAATCAGCTTGTATATTGATGTTCAAATCCAGTTACAATCTTCAAGTCCAGTGGGTTTCTACAACTTCAAACTTCTCATCTTAGCTTATGTGTCTTCAATTACAAACAGAGCTACAACAGCTTTAGAAAAATATTTACATGAAACAGATATCCAAAGACCAACCTTTATCTCATCTTCTTCAGAAGTATTTGTAGAAGAAAGAGGAGGTGGGATGAAAGAAAAGATCTTTAGTTCCAATTAATACAAGTTAATGCTTCTCGGCCTTTGAGGGGCTCAATAGAGAAGTTTTCTGATATTTCCTCTGTATTAATTAGTTTTCATTAAGTATTTAGCCACTTAGCAGATTTTATTGACTTTAAAACTCTTTAGGCGGGCTGGCAATAACTCTGGCTTCTTTTAAGCAAAATATCACTGACTAAGGCAATAACTACGCCTCCTTCAATTTATGAAAGCTTGTAGGTGGTGCTTTGGTAGCTAAAGAGGATATTTTGGCCTCTGATGTGGCAGTGGAGGTTGCTTCAACTGATCTAATTCTATAAACAGAGGGATTTGTCTTTGGATCTGTGTTCAGGCTTGATTAAGCCTTAATCTTCATCTTTAACGTTGATACTCTTTCATTAATTGATTCTGACTGTTTATGCTATTTGCAAGTGCGCAGAAGGTTTACTTAATATTAACGATGCTCATAAAGCTCAGGAAAAATCATAGATTTAAACCTTGTAGATCCCTTTTCTTCGTGGATAATTGCTTATGGATTGTCATCCCTGGCCTTTCATTTCTTTTAAAACTATGGAAAAAACCTTTATAACCTACAAAAAACACATAAAAGTTAAGAAAATCATGCGGAAATAGGTCGAGAACTGCTTTGGAGGTTTTTGGGTGCGAGGGCGAACGAGAGCTGTTGGATTAGAATGTTTCAACGGTCAAGATTGCTCGATCAAGTCATTTGGGAGAGGTTTGGGTGAAAAAGCGAAATGGCGGTAAGATTAAGTCAGGGCCGTTTGATCTTTGGAGATCGACGGCGGAGAACTCTCAATGGAGCGTTTGGGAGAAAAGGCGAAGGGAAAATGACTCGGGGTTGGGATATAATGGGAGCCGTTGGATTAAAACAACCGACGACCAAGATTAAAAGTGAAATAACACTGCGGAGGGTAGGTGGTAAGGCGGAAAACCGGAATGGTTTTCGCGCAGCGTTGGGGCGGTTTTAAATTTTGGCCAAAAAAACGCGATACCATACAACATTCGACACGTGGACTCCTGAAACTGCTTATATCGCGCAATTTTGAAACTTTAAACTTCGGGCGCAAAAATCACGCGATATGAAATGGTGGCTGTTGGATCTGGGACCTCAAATCCAACGGTGCAGAAGAAGCGCGATAGGTTGAAAGCTGTGGGTTTAAAAGGCATGCGGGGTAGAGTTAGGACCGTTAGATCTGCGGATCGGATGGTTGAGATTAAAAGAGAAAGTGGAGTTTTGAATTGGGTAAGTGAACGAGCGAAAAGATGAGGGCTGTCGGATCTATAGGAATGGAAGGCTGAGATCTGATCTGCGATCACACATCGGAGGTGAAAAAATGAACGGGACTTTGGATTGGCGATGTGCGATCAAGTGCTAGCCGTCCGATCAGGAGCAAGATCGACGGTGGAGATTTAATCGGAGGGGTGATGACGGAGGATTATGGGTGGAGCGCGATTAGATCCTTGCTGTTGGTTCTTGTGGATTCAACGGTCAGGATCAAATCGGCGGGATTGATCATCGGAGGAGGCAAGGAAAAGGGAAAAAGGGAAATTGCGATTGCCAACTTGCGTTGGAGCGAAGGCTGTTGGATCGGAAGGATGATCAATGATCCAGATTAAATCAGGGATCACATAAGCGGGGGGGAAACAAGATGGATGGGTGCAATGCGATGAGATCCTGGCCGTCGGATGAAGGTGGATCAACGACTGAGATTTGATCGGAACTTTTGAAAGAGAAAAAAAAGGAGGACTCATGCGAACTTGCGATGCGATGAGCCGATGGCCGTTGATCTGCAGAGATCAATGGCCCAGATTTATTTCAAATCATACCGTCGGGTTTATGAAAAAAAGAAGGAAAAAGGGGTTTGGGACAGAGTTTTTTAGACCTTTAGTGCCCGATTGCGGGGCTTTTAGGTCATATGAAACAGACGAAGAGATCGAGGGTTTAAAAGGAAAGGCTTATCGCAATCAGAGTTTTCAAAGTAAAAGGAAATAAGAAAAATAGAAAACCCCGATTGTGATTGCGCGATGGGGGGTTTAACTCCAGGTTATAGCTTCGGGTTTCATGCGGGGAAAAGGAGCTGGGGCTAAAGCCAAAGGGGCTTAAGGCCTTAACGCAAAAATACTGTTTTTTAGGATTTTTGAAGGGTTTTGAGGGTTCCGATAGATGAGGGGAGGGGTTTTTAAAACCAAATAAGGGAAAATATAAGGTTTTAAGGGGTTTTGTAATGGTTTAGAGGTTAGATGAAGGGTTTTTGAGGGATTTTATGAAGAGGGAAAAATGGGTGAAAGGAGGAGTGAAAATGATGGAAAAATGGGCTCTCTTAAGCAATTTTTTCTTGGTAAAACAACAATTTTTTTTAGGATAAAGAGGGAAACAACAGTGAAGATTCACTCAAAGGGAAAAGAACATCATAAGACTTCAAAATATGATAGGTTTTAAGAGGAAACTATCTCTTGAAGGCTAAAAAATATTTAGCCACCATTTGGTATGACAAATTTTTATAGGTGACTAATAGGATGGATTATTCCACTAAGTTTGTTGTGGAATATATTGCTAGAATGGTTGGTTTACTGGTTGAGGATGATATGAAGGGTTGTAAGGCCAAATAGGAGGTGTAGACCAGGATGGAGGAGTGAGGGTGTATGAAGGTTGCATGGGTGCACTCTGATTTTTGTGATAGTAAGAGTAAGGTGCACCTTTAATGCCTTGTTGGTATGGCCGAGGGCCTTGAGGCCTTCTCTAGTTGATGAAACAAAGTTGCTCTGGAATTTATTCCCCACCTTGATATACAACCTTAAGTGTAGGTAAGGAGGGACACTTTTCTATGGCATGATTCTCCTCACAGATTAAGCAAACCTCTATGACATTCAATGGAAATTCATTTCTTGGGTGCTTCCTAGTACATCTAGGACAAAAGATGGCCAAAGCTCTCTCTGCTTCCTCTTGCATCCTTTTGACCTACATTGTGTCCATTTGCAAAGAAAAGGTGTGCAACATGTCACTCTTGAAGTCCTCTAGCATGTTTCCAATCTCATATTTTATGAAGGTGGAAGAGGAAGGGTTATTGGATGTAGTTTGGCTAGCTCTGGCCTTCTTCCTAAATTCCCTAGAATGGATCTAGAAGACAATTTTGATTGCTTCATAGGGTTGTTGGTAGATATATCCTCCTGATAGTATATTCAAGTTTTTTATCAACTCTTCACTGATCCCTCGAAGAAGTACAAGTTTAAGTGAGTCAACATCAAGAGTATAGTTGGTTCTCTTATAGTTCAGTTGAAACCTCTCTTCATTGTCCTCTAAGGATTCATCCATCCATAGAGTCATCCTAAATATCTCATCCTTAGTTTCCTTGGACTTACATTAGTCTTTGTATTTGCTGTTGAAGGTATTCTATTTGTGCCCAGGTAGTGATGGTATCCCCAGGCAGACCCATGAACCAATGCAAGGCTGCATCATTAAGGGTGGATGGGAATAGCTTCAACTTTTGATCATCAGAGGTGTAGTCATAAGTCCTACAAACAACAAAAAATTCAAACATGAATGTGTCATGGTCCTCAGAGGTAAGACCATGGAAGTATGGAAGAGCTGAGGGGATAATTTTCTTCATCTTAGTTTCCCCATCTACCTCTCTTATGGGAAATTCTCTCTGGATCCTAGCCATGGTTAAGATAGGTGACATAGGTCCCTCAGTTGAAACAAGGTCTTATTATTCTTCCCCAATATGATCCTCAAAATATTCAGAAGGATCTCTTAGAGGGGGTTTAGTCTCACTGCCACTGAAGAAGAGTGAAGGGTGGCCAGGAGATGATGTGGGGGGTTTAGGTAAGATTTTTCTTTGAGTATTCCTAGTCCTACGAGGCATGAAAATAAAATCTTTTTTTATTTTTTCAATATTTCTGAAATGACATGAAAAGAAAGGAAAGCATAAAAGAATGGTAAAAACAAAATCAAAGCATCTACTAGAAACCTCCCCGACAACGGTGCCAAAAAGTGGTGAGCCCTGGTATTTCACCAAGAGTGCTGCAACTCCCAGGGGCTGCCCTAATTTACTTTATCAACCTGAGGTTCATAAAAAATTGGAGGTGACAGTGCTATATACACAGTAGATGCATTTTTCTCATGTCATCCTCTTCTGATTTCCGTAAGGGTGCTATTTCTTAGACTATGATAGGGAATGAAAAGTAAATTGCCGGAAGGAAATGACAGAAAGGAAACTAAACTAAATTGATGAAAATAAATGACATGAATTAAACTAATTTAATTTTCATAAAAGGAAACGACTGACAAGAAACTAAACTATATTGCTGAAAATAAATGGGAGAAAGAAACTAAATTAATTTTCTGAAAGGAAATGGATGGAAAGAAACTAAACTAATTTGCAAAAAGCAAACTAATTTAAACCGCACTTAACTTGGCCAAAATGCTAAATGCACTCTATTTGTCCTATGGTCTATCTACCATGCTTCTACCCATGCAACTAAGCTATCCATGAATTAATCCTAATTGAAAGAGTGTTGATTTTGCAGCTTGGAGGGAATAAGAGGGGCTAAAGAGGCTAATGGAGGGCTTAAAACGTGAAACATGGCTTAGAAGTGGAAAGCAGGATTTAAACCTGATAAAAGCTTTATTATAGCGCAGAAATGTCTTTGGAGCGGAATGAATTGAGAAGTGCGATGATAGAGACACGATGAAGGCAAAAGTTACGATATGCGATATCGTAATCGCAACTTCGCAAAATTGGAGCGGTAAGCGTTAAAGAGAGAAAAAAAAAACATGATTTGAAATGTGTGATGCGAAGTGGTGACGTGGAGGTGGGGCTGATATCGCAATCACAATATAACAGAGTTGGAGCGGTAAGTGTTAAAGAAAGAAACAAAAAAACACGATTAGCGACCTGCGATGCGGTAGCAATATCACATCGGCGTTTGGAAGCGATAAGTGTTAAAATAAATAGGGAAATGTTGTGGTTTGTGAAGTGCGATGTACGGTAGTAGGAGATTTGAGGATCAAGGGCAGAAGTCGAGTTTTTTTTTATTTTTTTGAATTGTTTCTGTGCGGTACCTAAATGGGATTGTGATATTTCGCATTCGGGGTTTGGAAGCAGAAAGTGTTAACATGAATCACATGGAAGTGCAATTTGCGATGCGGGGGAGTTCAAAATCGGCGTTTAGAGTGGTAGGTCTTAAAGAAAAGGGAAAAGGTTGCGGTGAGCGATTTATGATGTGGCGAATATCTTAATCCATATTAAGAAGTGGTAAGTGTTAATGGAATTAAAATAAACACTGCAGAGTGTAATGTGCGAAAAGGGATTGCAGTAAGCCTTAAGGGAAAGGAAAAACGTTGCGATTTACGAAGTGCGGAACCAGGGATTTAAAGGAGAAAATGCGGAGTTCAACCTTGGATGGTTTTTCAAGCGTTTTGCATTAAGAAGGTAAGGCAATTGTGAATAACAAAATACAAAGGAATGAGGCGGGCTGAAGGGATTTTAAGTGTTTTTGGGAATAAAAGGTGGGTGTAGTAGTAAAAAGAAGCAGAAAAGAGGAGGGAATGGAGGTGCACCAGCAGTGCTCAAAAGTGTAACACACCTACGGATTCATGCACGGAAAGAAGACAAAAATGCGTGATAAAAACAGTGAAAGAGAGGCTCAGACTTGGTAATGCAATTTCTTCCCTAAACTCAAACATAAAATAGATTTTGGCCTGTGGAAAGGTCTACCTTGCTTGAACTCTATTGACAGAGATGAGAGGGGGAGGCTTGACCACAAATTTTGGAGTTTTTCCTCTATTCTACTACTCCCAAGAAAATGAACTACAACAACACACTGGAAGAAAAACTAAACATCAATGAAACTATTAAAAGAAGAACTAATTGAATGACAGAAATAAAACTAGCTAAATGATAGAAAGGAAAAGATAGTAACAATAGAGAAGCTGAGGCACATGGATGGGCCCTAACCCACGAGCGTAGCTCTCTAAAACTTAAATTGGTCGAATGAAATCAGTCTCCTCATTTCATAAAATAAGAACCTCATACATCTCTGAAAGTTTGATCACTGAGTAAAATAATAAAAAGCTCAATAGCTTGCAACAAAGTTTCAACTAGAATCGACTGGAATTGACTAACTCTTCCTAGCTCTAGCGCTGCTCTACTTATTCTACAGGGTAGCTACCAACATCCCCCTAGAAAATAGTGGTTGATTCCACTTGACTCCAATTAAACAAAGATTAAGTGCTTGGCTACCTCTGGAATTCGAATTGCTATAAAGAATCATTATGAATCCTTTGACTGCCTTTGAAATTCGATTTGCTGGAGAGAATCTTTGGGGTACTTTGGCTACCTTTGAGAGTTAAGGAGGGTGGAAAATCCTCCAATAATTTCTCATTTCTGTCTCCTCCAAGTCTTTATGATAAAATCCTTATACAAATGCTTAATAAATCAGAATTTTCTGCACTCAACCTCATATTAGGCACTCAGAGTATGTTAGCCTTAATCACCACCTATACTAGCATCATTAAACCAAATAATAATAAAAATGCAAGAAAAACAGATCTAAGAAGGCAAAATGTGACCATTAACCCCTCCAAATATGTCTAATGATGGAGCTCATCAACACTATCTGTGTTTCTCTTGCAGATGTGGGGGCGTTGGGCGTCCTATTTCCCACTTGGTGGGGCATCATCCATTGAGGAGGGACCTAGGTGGGGCTGATGGGCCCCAATTTTGGGGCCAGGGCAGTGGTGCTAGCCCCTTAGGGGAGGGAAAC
This sequence comes from Pinus albicaulis, assembly GCA_034641835.2. Classification (NCBI taxonomy): domain Eukaryota; kingdom Viridiplantae; phylum Streptophyta; class Pinopsida; order Pinales; family Pinaceae; genus Pinus; species Pinus albicaulis. The sequence continues at coordinate 1,558,044,219 of CM076578.1, forward strand.
AATGATACCACTGCCAGGGACACTTCCCTTCTTTCTCGTGCTGAGGCGATTGAGTTGCGAGTACCAGTAGTCGAGGAGCAACTAGCTGCTGCTGAGGCTTGTGCAATAGAATTAGCCAACTCATGGGGTCGAGTGGAGAGGTTGACCTGGGGCATGTCGACTCGGGGTTTTGTGGATGATTTGTATGACACATGGCTCAAGGTTTTGATGGCTTGAGAGAGGGTGCATCACCCTACCTTGCACCATGTGGCACTTGCTGTTTTGGCTACTATACCTGTACTGGCATCGGGTGCAACTGTGGGTCTAGAGGACCCACCTGGAGGGGCTTAGCCCTAGATATTTTGTGTATTCATGGAAAGCACCCATTATGAGGATGCTTCCCTATTTTTTGATGACATTTAGACATATTTTTTGGCTGACCTGATGGTTAGGGACATGACTTGTATATTGTGACTCGCACATTTTTTTTTATGTATATATGCGAGATATGTGTTTTTGCGGCTCTGAAGATGTGTCTATTGTTATTTTATTTGATGGATGTCGTGTACCTATGATGGGTATATATATATATTTTTTTTTTGCTTTTCTATGGATGATGGTTTATATGAGATGCATTCTAGTCTAGAATGTGATTAGCTATGTGATCAACTGTCTATTTTTTATTTATTGGTATATGTGTGAATTTCATATGATCAAACTGATGACTTAATATTTGTGCATGAAAATACTTTCTAAATAGTTGAGAATCTCATACTTCAAAGTGTTGGTTTAACTGTGAAACCACTAGTTGGGAATCAAGGTAGATATGTAGATGGCGAATTCCTTGGTTGAAGGCATCACTCATTAGCCCGATTAATGCATCGTATACTGCTTGATTATTGGTGGCTGATCCGATGCATACTCCGTCGGTTACGAATGGTGATCAATCAGGATAGTAAATGGCCCAGGAAGCTGCTGCTATATTTTGAGACCATCGCGATGCTCCATAAATGAATCCAAAATAGTGGATGGGGGGATGATCCATCTGTGATAGCAGAGCATTTTTTAGAACAAGTATTTGATGACTGTAATCATCAAAAAAATAGATTATGCTACATGCAACTTATCTATAAGGCTGAGACCCCTTGCCCTTATGGGTGGAATTTTTTGAGGTAGAGTCCATTGACGAGTTTGGCTAGGCATGTACCATTGGGCTCTGACAGGATGTATGCTCCCTTGAGGAGGAATTTTTTTTATGTTGTAGGTACATTTCCATAATGTTTCAAACTTCCCAGGTCTTAGGGCCTCTTTCGCGACATCATAGTGGAGGACTAACTCTCCCTCAGTAAATTAGTGAGGGGTGATGTTGCGATCAAATGACACTTTTACCCATTTTTTTTGTGCCTCATTATGTTGGAATGACTCCCGTCAATTTTCGTCGATGAGTTCTAGCTATACCAATCATTGTTCTAAAGGCTGGGTATCATTGAGGAGTTTGATGGCAGTATGTAAGTTGGGGATTTCGCATTCGATGGGAATCATGCATTCTACCCCATACCCTAGTTGGAAGGGTGTGAATCGCGTTGGGTTTTTAATTGCCGTGCGGTATGCCCATAGGGCGAAAAAAACCATGTGGTTCGAGTTTATCTTATGGTTATTCATCATACGCTGTAACATTGTTTTAAGTACTTTTTTGACAGCTCCTACCTATTCATTGTACTGAGGATAATATGGTGATGCAAATTCGTGTGTGAAACCTAGGCCATTAGGGGAATTTTGAGGTCTAAAATGAGCCTCCTAAGGAAATTATCAAATAATAGTGGAAATAATAAAATAAGATTAGATTATTTCATCAGAGGGAAAAAAGAAAAAACTATTTGTTCAACTCGTATTTTCAACTTATCTCCCTATAGGTTTACTCAAATTTTGAGCAGTAACACTTTTTGGATGCAAAACTTTATTCCTCATCCAAAGAGTACCCAATTGCATACTTTCGATGGACCTTGCTACATGAAAAATGAGAAATACATGAAAAACGTGATTGCAATCACATTTTTTCATCTATTTCTCATTTTTAATGTAGCAGGTTCCATAAAAAATATGCAACATGGGTACTCCTTGGATGTGGAATTATTTTTCATCTAAAGAGTATCCCCACTAAAAATTTCAGTAAAACATTAGGGAGATTATTTGAAAAAAAGAGTTAGAAAATTAGTTTTATTATTTTAATATTTTTTAATATTTTTACTTTTTTACTCCAAAAATGGTGAATCATTCCCCATGGTTGACATCATCATACTAAATTCTATTGGTTTTTATAAATTTTATTTTGGTTGTACATTTTTCTTAGGAGGCCCATTTTAGACCTCAAAATTCCCCTAATGTGGTGAGACAAATCTTGGAATATTTCGTTTTTGAAATGGTTTATGTTTTCGGAGACTATCTTTCAGCACACCCAACCATGTGATGACATGGTTGAACAGAAGTTGTGCCGTGGTTTTTGCCGTGTTGTCATATGTGGGCATGGCTTCTGCCCATTTGGTGAAATTGTCAACGACGAAAATTATGTACTTGTGGTGTCCAGACGACACGGGGTTGCAAGTCATAAAGTTGATTCCCCATTTGAAAAAGGGACTAGTGTAATATTCCAAATTTTTGTGGAATATTAATTTTTGACATTTGCACTTAGGAGATGAATAAAATGGGTAGGAGACCCATTCATTTTATTTATAGGGAATAAAAATCCCCATATCATGAAGGAGGATCACTTTTGGAGTTTGATTTCACACCTCAATGTGTGAAAAGGGACTTTTGCAGGATCACTAGGTCAAGTTTGACCAAGTTAAACAACGCAGTGGTATGAGGTGGAGAGCACATTGTGGGACAGCGCAGAGAAAGAGGAAGGAATATTCCTTGAGAAGGAAAACCCTAATGAGTGGGACCCATGGAGAGGGAGCTCACAATTGTATAAGAGGAGGGCAAGACAACCATTGTTTCTCATGTTATGGATTATAGATTTCCATGTCTGTTTAGACTTGGAGCATCTTCTTGCTATTTAGCAAGAGTTGCTGAGGGAATTCCTATTTAGGATTTCCTCTCCTTCTTGAGATACCTCTTGAGGGATTGTACTTCATTATCCCCATATCCAGGCTTGAGGCCAAATCATTTCATTTAGCTCCATTGGTGGCTGGGTTGTGTTGCTAGATGTTGCAGGGGAGAGTTCCACAACACCACTCCGAAGATTGATTTTCAGAGGAGGGGATCTCCATTTCATTGGGAGATCATTAAGGAGTGTTCTTGGATAGATTTTCATATCTTGGCATCAGGCCAATGTTTTCCATCTCACCTACAACACAGTATCTCTCCTAGACTGTGTTATTCTCATTGTGTTTTTGCAGTGAGGGACTACAAGATTGATTGGAGGGGAAATATTTGGTGAAGGGATCAGCCTTTCACTTTAGAGATCCATTGGAGGAGGCTATTTTAGATTGTAGATCATATTCAACCATCTCCTTCTATTTTGTTTATGAGTTGCTGCTGCTACCCAACAACTCCGACATTATTGTATTTTCCCATTTTGTACATGTATTGTAGCCAATCCTTCTAAGGATTGTTGTAATATTGTTTTCAGGGGTTGAGAGCTTGCTCCCCCTCATTTCTTGAGCTATCATTGATATATAATTATATATCCATTTTACATGTCGCAGTGTCTTCATATAACAGTGCAGTCCTAGCTTGGGCACACTTGTGCAACAGTATTTTGAGGCAAGGTTTTGCTTGTCTTGAGCAACATTTTCCTCATGATATTGTATTCATTTGTTGCTGCTATTATTTAATGAGATGGCTATGGATTTCATTCAAATTTCTATGAGATAAATGTCACTGCTGTTCTATTGGTGTGTTTGTATAACGCTGATGGTCCAAGTCTTGTGCATGCATTGTTGCAGCCCTTTCACTGGGAAATTTCTGAAGAGAACTAGGTGTGGGAGGCTTGTCTCACCACCCTAGAAGAATTTCCTTGGTCCCAACTCTTGCATTTTGGTATTAGACACATTATTATAAGGGATCCAGGTCTTGGTATCAAATCCTACTGCCTCCATTTCTAGAAAATGCATTTTCCAGCCATGGATTTCTAGCTGTCTCAAATTGGGAACATTACAGTGGTATTAGAGCACCTTTCTTGGCTCAGCCTGTGGCCTTCAAGCCCAAGAAAGAAGAAGAAGAAGATGATGAAGAATATGAGCTTGATCTAATATATTTTCAGAACAAAGAAGAGCCTCCCCAAGGAGGAAAAGCGAAGAGAAGAATAGGAAGGTCCACGCACTTCCTATTCTCAAAAAGAAAGAAAGCATGAGAGATGCTTGGATCATCAGGTTCTAGATCAATACCTGAGTGAGTATAAATCCCATTATGTAGCATTCAAGGGAGCTACAATGTTCCCAAAGTTTATTCAACAGAAGGAGGAGAGAAGGCCCTATGGCAAAAGAGAAATCAAAGGAAATAGGTTTCTATTGTCTACATTTGATGGGAACACTTCACCTAGAGCTTGGGTGAAAAAGCTAGAGGCATTTTTCTTGCTACATCCAGTGGCAGAGAAAGAAGCAGTGGATATTGCAGCACTGCACATGGATGATGAAGCTTCTGTTTGGTGGTTCAAACCCTTGGTCCATTCAAGGGTGAGATATTTTGCAGAATTTACTCAAGGGTTAATCAAGACCTTTGATGGAGAAAGAACAAAGGAGGAAGGGCTCACACCATCATGGGAGGAGGATTGCACCAACGCTGCTACAGATTTGGAGGAGCAGCCTTCTACATCTATGGATGAGGCAGCCATTGCATTGGAGGAGACAAATATTGTAGCCACACAAGAATATCCCAAGATCCACCAAGGTATGAGTGGATTTCCACTTTTAATTTCAACAAACAATTTAAGAGAATGTGGAAACTCACATGTAGAGGTCTAAGGATCTACACACTTTGCTATTTTAGAGCACCATGATTGCATTGTACTGTGCAATGGGTTCAAAGAGGAGATGAACCCTCATCTTCATGCACTTTTGATGAGTTTCATTCAGCCCTTGAGGTTGGGATGAGGACCATTGGAGGATGAAACAAACCATGGCACCTTCATGATAAACAAGGAAACATACTTTGAACCAGAGGTTAAAACAACTACTACACCATTGGAGGAATTAGCAGTGCTGTTAAACATGGGTGGAGAGGAGATATTACCTCCATCACATTTGGGTTCTTGTGGATCAAACATAGTCATGAGTGAGAGATATTTTCTAAGAGGTCTCCAAGGAGCTGCATTTCAAACTTCCATGAAATGCAAAGGGGAAGGTATGGCTTGGGAGAATGGTGATCCTCATGAGAGGGAAACCAATGGTGGAAAGAGGATGAGACATCCATAAGGAGTTGAGTGGGTTTGGATGAGGAGAAATGGGCTAATCAGCCACTTGCAAACATATGATACCGGGCAGCAGGAGGCTTGGCTACGTTGGCTCCTCTTGAAGGAGTTTGGCCATCACTTGGTGTATCCTCTTTTCAGGAGGATGGGAGTGGAGAAGAGGTGGTAGGATGTTTAAATAATTGAGTAGTAGAGAGTAGGGATACATGGAGCCGATATGGTATATATATCAGTCATGATACCTTCATCACATGAGTTACATGATGTGAGCATGAGGAGGCAACAAGCACTTGGATTTCTTGAACTATCTTGGAGAGAGCACACGCATATTTGCTCTCATATGATGTATAGTGTTGTAGGAGTAGAGGAGGGCACTCTAATAGTGCAAAGGGATTACTCCTTGGCTTGGAATGATCAGGAGGCTTTTCCATCTTGGGAGAAGCTTCATATTTGCAGCAGCATCACCAGAGGTGTTCTTGACAAGGAGCCTGTCAAGAGACAAAGATTGGCATGGACAGGAGCCTTTTTGCATGAGCTCACAGCGCTGACACTTGGGAGCAGGGTCACATACATGGATCCATCTATAATCTTACTTCCAGCTTATGGTAAGAGCCTTGTGTTTACATTTTCTGATTTACATACTCTTATCATTATGTTGCAGTGCATGGCTCCTCAAAGGGGTAGATTTTTCATGTTGCTCCACGAACAAAGCTGGGCCAACCCATATGATGGAGACAACCATGTTTTACATGGCCTTGGGAAATTTTTTTTCCATTCTACACATGTTCAGCTAATTCATATGATTAAAATTGTATTTCAAAACATTTTTCCTTGTACATTTATAAAGCAGCAGTTTACAAAACTGCGTTATGCACCCTTGGGAGACTGTTGGTACTTTCCAGCACCATATGAAACCATTAGTAATCCCCCTATTTTATTGTTGATCATGATTATATTTTCTGTTATGTCTCATATTATTATTAGAAGCATGATCGGAAGATTGACACATGAATTTAGTGTGTCCTTGAGGGAAGATGATTCCCACAGCTTATGCATGGCATGTTCTAAGGGGAACATGAGGAGAAACATGGCCACCACAGCCACTTATTTGCCTTCTTTTGAGGTGGGCCATGAGTTTGATGATGATATCCATCCATTGTATATATATGGGCATGTATTTGATCCTTTATTACTGATTCACTCATCTATTTACTATTTAGTAGTAGAGGTGATATTTTCTGTACAGTACTTGCCATGTTATTTTTTGTAGCAGCAATGGATGAAGTTGCTTTGTAGCCCTATGAGACATTGTTTGTACCTTGCTGCACATGGTATAACCTATATAAAACATTTCATTGGGGTATTATATGATGATCATTTCCTACTCATCATGGATGAAATGCCTTGGGCCAGCCGGATTATCATTGATGGAGGAGAGATCCCGGGAGGATTGCTCTTCATTTTTCCCCTTGAGGGCCATATTTTTGCAGCCCATGATCAGCACACACTCTACACTTATCAAAAGTGGATAGGAGGATATCATGGGGCAAAATATGAGACTTTCCATATTCAGATTTTCAGCCCACCTTCATTTCTGGAGCTCAAGGTGAAGGGAGATTTCTATGAGTTGCCATGTTGGGAGGCAGCTTATGGTGTATGGATGATTGCTTGGGGATGGGAGATTCATATGGGGATGATGAGTCTCATTATATACCAGATCTCATGCCTCAAGGAGGCCCTTAGACAACCCATTGTTTCCTTCATGGATATTTGTTTCTACATGATAGCTATTTGGGGATGTTCACCAAAAGGCTAGATTACATATGATGGAGGGACAACCTGGACACTTGATTGATGATATGGAATCCTTTTCTTAGAGGAGTTTATAATGAAAGGATGCTACAGGGAAATTAACGGGAAATAAATCAGTTTATCCTTGTACTTGCTTGAGGACAAGCAATCTTTGAGAGGGGAGGACTGTAATATTCCAAAATTTTGTGGAATATTAATTTTTGACATTTTCACTTAGGAGATGAATAAAATGGGTAGGAGACCCATTAATTTTATTTATAGGGAATAAAAATCCCCTTATCATGAAGGAGGATCAATTTTGGAGTTTTATTTCACACCTCCATGTGTGAAAAGGGACTTTTGCAAGATGACTAGGTCAAGTTTGACCAAGTCAAACAACGTAGTGGTCTGAGGTGGAGAGCACATTGTGGGACAACACAGAGAAAGAGGAGGGAAGATTCCTTGAGAAGGAAAACCCTAATGAGTGGGACCCATGGAGAGGGATCTCACAATTGTATAAGAGGAGGGCAAGGCAACCATTGTTTCTCATGTTATGGATTACATATTTCCATGTTTGTTTAGACTGGGAGCATATTCTTGCTGTTTAGCAAGAGTTGCTGAGGGAATTCCTGTTTATGATTTACTCTCCTTCTTGAGATACCTCTTGAGGGATTGTACTTCATTATCCCCATATCTAGGCTTGAGGCCAAAGCATTTCATTTAGCTACAACACAGTCTCCATTGGTGGCTGGGTTGTGTTGCTGGGTGTTGCAGGGGAGAGTTCCACAACACCACTCCGGAGATTGATTTTCAGAGGAGGGGATCTCCATTTCATTGGGAGATCATTGAGGAGTGTTATTGGGCAGATTTTCATATCTTGGCATCAAGCCAATGTTTTCCAGCTCACCTACAACGCAGTATCTCTCCTAGACTGCGTTATTCTCATGGTGTATTTGCAGTGAGGGACTGCAAGATTGATTGGAGGTGAAATATTTGGTGAAAGGATCAACCTTTCACTTTATAGATCCATTGGAGGAAGCTATTTCAGATTGTAGATCATATTCATCCATCTCCTTCTATTTTTTTTATGAGTTGTTGCTGCTACCCAGCAACTCCGACATTATTGTATTTTCCCATTTTGTATATGTATTGTAGCCAATCCTTCTAAGGATTGTTGTACTATTGTTTTTAGGGGTTGAGAGCTTTCTCCCCCTCATTTATTGAGCTATCATTGATATATCATTATATTTCCATTGTACATGTTACATTGTCTTCATATAGCAACGCAGTCCTAGCTTGGGCACACTTGTGCAACAGTATTTTGAGGCAGGGTTTTGCTTGTCTTGAGCAACATTTCCCTCATGATCTTGTATTCATTTGTTGCTGCTATTATTTAATGAGATAGATATGGATTTAATTCACATTTCTATGACATAATGTCACTGTTGTTCTATTGGTGTGTTTGTATAATGCTGATGCTCCAAGTCTTGTGCATGCATTGTTGCAACCCTTTCACTGGGAAATTGTTGAAGAGAACTAGGTGTGGGAGGCTTGTCTCACCACCCTAGAAGTATTTCCTTGGTCCCAACTCTTGGATTTTGGTCTTAGACACATTTTTCTAAGGGATCCAGGTCTTGGTATCAAATATTGCTGCCTCCATTTCTGGAAAATGCGTTTTCCAGCCATGGATTGCTAGCCATTCCAGATTTGGAATATTACAACCAGCTACAATGACCGGGTGCAGAGGAGCGGGAGGTGCTCTTGCCTTGTGAGAAAAGTGTTGGCATCGCTCACATATTTTGACTATTTTAATGCAATAATGGAATAAGGTGGGCCAAAAATATCCTTCCTGTAGAAATTTTTGGGTGGTATCCATCCTAGAGAGGTGGTCACTGCAAGCTCCACTATGACAGTCATTGAGGGCTTTTTCAGCTTGGTCGTGTGTGAGGTATCGACATAGGATATTATCGATGCCTTGCCGATAAAGGATGTCTCCCATGAGGAGGTATCGGGGGGCCTGGTGGCATATGTGCCTTCGGCCGTCACGTGTGAGTTTTAGATTGAAATTTTGGGTTCGTAAAATAAAAGATATCACCATACCAAGGATCGTCAATTGTCACTAAAAAGAGATGTTCGTTAGGTAGTGAGTCGCTGATTGGGGATCCTTTATCATGAATTGGGAGGTCAATGATGAACTCAAATAAGATTAAATATTTCTTGATCTTGGGAGATCTAAATTGCAGGTTAAAATCCTGCAGTATGACTACCCAGCGAGCATATTTTTGGTTCATGAAACAGTGGGTCAGCAAGTATCTCACGGGGTTGATAGCTGTGACGACTGTTGTAGTCCGTAAGATAATGTAGTGCGAAAGCTTTGGACTGTGTGTATCAGGGCTAGGGTAGTTTTTTATTCGGGTTCATATCTTAAGGCGGGGCCTGATAAGTTTTACTTACGTAATAAATTATGTGTTCTTTACCATCGGGTCCATCTTGGATTAACACCTCGACTAAGGAAGTTTCTGAGGCTCATAGATATAGGGTGTAATATTTTTTAATAATTTGGTGGGATGATCAATGGGGATGAGGAAAATGAGTCTTTTAGCACCTCAATTTATTTTTGGGATTGATCATCCCATTTAAACGAGATATCCTTATGAAGAATGCGTAGGAATCCTTGTGCACAAGTGGTGTAATCTGGGACAAAGCGTCACATGAAATTGGCTTTTACCTGCAAGCTTTGGAGTTGCTTGAGGGTTATTGGTGGTGGCACCTCTTTTATGGCCTATACCTTGAGGGAGTCCACTCTGATCCCTTGTTGGGATACTATAAAACCTAATAGTCAACCTGCGTTGAAACAAAAGACGCACTTGAGAGGGTTCAATCATAGGTTGTAATGTCAACATATTTGGAATACCAACCATAAATATTCCAGATGATCGCTTCGCTTCTTGGATAGAATAGTGAGGTCATCCAAGTAAGCGAGGATAAGGTGGGCTAGGTCATGGAAGATATATTTCATGGCCCGCTGGAAAGTGGCTCCAACGTTTTTAAGACCAAATGGCATCACTTGGTATGCGAACGTGCCCCAAGGGGTGGTGAATGTTGTCTTGTATCGATCGGTATGTCAAATTTGAATTTTTTTATACCTTGAGAATATATCTATGAAGGATAAGGCTTCGTGTTTAGTGCAAGCTTCAATGACTTGGTCAATGAATGGGGTAGGGTAGTTGTATTTTGGACAAGCTTTGTTCAAATCTCGGAAATCAGTACAGATGCGAATGGTACCCCATTTTTTCATGATGGTAATAGGGTTGGAAACCCATGATGTGTAAGTTATTGGGTAGATAAACCCAAATTTATTAAGCTTGTTGATTTCTCGCTTGATTGGTTTGGGCCAAACGGATCTAGTCGACAAGCATGAATAGGATTCCATAGTTGATGCTGTGGAACCAGACGAGGTCGATAGGGTGCAGACGGATTGATTTTTCACTGTCAATGGTACAACTAATTTTGTAGTTGTAGCAGTATCGACACCAATGAAAAATGAGCAAACAACATGATTCATGGTTCCCATGCATGATGATATGAATCATATGTAGTGTTGTGTATCGTTGACATTGGATGGTGGAGGAATTTCCATTATGGTGGCTTGCATGAGAGCAAGCTGATGTTCCTTATTCAGCGTACTAAGGGTACTTACACTTTCCTGAATTTGGAAGCTATGCTAAGTGTATAGGTGTGTAATTTTCCCACTTAGCCTTAGCTAAGAGGAACATTCAATTTTGTTTTAATTTCCGTTTCATGAATAAATGAATAAAGGAGGACATGTAAAACTCCTAAAAAGTCTAAATAAATCAATGCCCATGTGAACAAAGACAAATCTGGGCCATGTAAATAATCACTTGTAGGTGTGAAAGAGGTTTGAGCTAAAGACTGGGTCAACCTTGACCAAATCAACAACGCTGTCTAGGTTCATTGCATCTCCAAAAGGGATAGCGTAGTTCTAGAAGCAAGTCTCTCATGTGAAAAGGGCTAACTCACCAAGATGGTTTAGGGTTTGCAAAAGCTTTCTCATCTTATAAAAGGAAAAGGAGGGTAGCAAGAGAAGGTTGTTGATTGATCATATTTCTGAGTATTTGTCTGCTTAGACGAATACCATTCTCTGCTGTTTAGTGGAGGATTGTATCTGGAATTCCTATGCAGGGATTTCACCTTTTCCTTTGAGGATTCAAGGAGGAAAGTTTTCTGAATTTAACCACTATCAGGTTTGAGGCCAAGCTCCATCTTACATTACAGCGCTGCTCATCTTGAGGGTTGAGCTATCTTGTGAGCTGCAGCAAGTGGGAGTCTAGATCTGTAGAGATCTAGTGTATTTTTGGAGCCTCTTTCTCATGGAGTGTGTTCTTTAACCTCCTGAAAGAGTGTATTTTATTCTTGTACTTCAGATATGCAATTTACAGTATTTTTCTGAGTCATTTGAGCTACAACGTTGTTCTCTCATCTTGAGGGTTGAGCTATCTTGTGAGATGCAGCAAGTAGGAGTCTAGATCTGCAAAGATCTAGTGTATTTTTGGAGCCTCTTTCTCATGTAGTGTGTTCTTTAACCTCCTAAAAGAGTGTCTCTTCTTCTTGTACTTTAGATCTGCAATTTTAAAGTAGTTTTCTAAGTCATTTGAGCTACAACGCTGTTCCCATGAGTAGACTGCGTTATTTCTATATGAGGGTTTTGATGGTGTCTTGCTCATAGTTTAGATTAGAGATCTCTAGTGCTGGGCTTTGCCTTCCACTTGGTGATCCATGGATTAGCTTGCTGATCTATGTTCTATTCAGATCTGATCCATTGTAATGAAATGCTATATTCAGAAATTTACTGCAGCAGTTTCCAGATCTGCAACTTGTTTCTCAGATCTACTCTTATTCATGCATGCTTTTGTCAAAATTCCAAGTGGATCCTGAAGAGAAAACTATATAGTTTCCAGCTATGAAATAGATCGGGTGTTTTGTCTACCGATCTGCTCGAGATCTGAGTTTTAACTTCCAGCTACTGAATCTCCTCAAAAATAATGTTGCTGAGGCATTTTTGCAAATATACATGTGTTCTAGCTCTCTTTTCTGAAGATTTATTGCTGTATTGACTCATGCCTTCTACTGTATAATGAAAGGGCTTCATCATAATACTTATTTGATGTTGTATTACTAAAATATAAGTATCCTTGCTGATATCCACTGAACATCTGCTAAAACTGCGCAATTCCTGAAGCAGTGCTTGCATTTGACTGCAGCCTTCCTCTTTGGGTGCTTTTTAGCTAGTCTAGTTTTTGGGAGATATGTTTAGTGAGTCTAAGCTGATTTTTTTTTATGAAACTCCATATATAAGTCTCATACAACATAAATAAGTGGAAAAAATTCCTGATCTGCATTATTTTTGCACAATTTTACTTATACAACGTTTTCCTTAAGCTCATTGTTGATAATCCTAAAAAAGGATCACTACAGTGGTATCAGAGCTCCACTCTTGGCACAGCCTATGCTTGCCTTGGAGCACTAGTCATGCTGCATTCCAAAGAAGATGATCCTCCCACTAAGAGGGAGAGGAGGTACCAAAATAGAAGTCATAGAAAGTATGACTACACCATTGATGATCTTGACAAGGGTCAAGACAAGGGGAAAGCCCCTGAATCTGTGAATGATAAGGATAAGGAAGCAGAGGAGTTTGCAAAAACTCTCTTGGAGGCTATGCAAGATATTTCCAAGGAGATAAAAGAGATGAGGGTGGATAGAATTAGGGAATCCCTTGGGAGATTCCATCAAGGATAAAGTTCTGACATGTCTCATTATGGGACTAGTCAGCCTGTGAGCTTGCCACAAGCTCCACAAGCCTCAAAATGCTCTACTATGCCTACCTTCTTGGCTATAGAGAATGAAGTACTACAAGAGCAAACGTCCGTGGAAGGTTACTTTTTAGAATATGACTCACAAAGTCAGAGGTTCAAGGATAACTGGAGCTTCCAAGACTTTTTCCATCTCAAGGACTGAAGGAGACCATGGCAGTAGTATAGAGATGGTGGTTTCTTTCATGGTAGACACCACCCTATGGGTAGGTTATTTTTGCCCAAGTTCGATGGATCATCCTCTTGTTCTACCAAAGCATGGGTGGAGAAGATGGATATCTATTTCTAGTTGAATAAAGTCCCCAAAGTAGAAGCCATCAAGATTGTTGCACTACACTTTGAGGGTGAAGCCCACAACTGGTGGTTCCATGGACTATCTACATTGGGACACAACAATGTGTTTACTTATGTTGAGTTCACTAGAATACTAGTGGAGAGATTTGATCGGAAGGATCTCGAGGCACCTTTTATAAGCCTGGAAAAGCTGAAGCAGACAGGAGATACAGAGGCCTATATCTCTGAATTCCTGAGATTGCCAGTAATGGTCCCTGATCTATCGGTAGTAAGGAGGGTCTACATGTTCATTGATGGCCTGGAGGAACCTTTGCATGGGTTGGTTAATTCTACCAAGCCCATCACTTTGCATGATGCCATTGAGAGAGATAGAGATCTCCAAGATGCCTTGCCAAGAGCAAAGGCAACTTTCCAAAGCAAAGCCCCTCACTCTTCTAAGGGGAAAGAAGGGAAAGATGCTCCACCCAAGGAGAGCTCATTGAAGAAACCTCTTGACATTGATCTCCGAAGGGAGTTGAGGAAAAAGAGATTGTGTTTCACTTGCCAAGAGCCTTGGATATCGGGACATAGATGTGCTGCTGGAAGGGCACACTATATAGAAGTCTTCTTAGATTTTGAGGAGGAAGATGGGAATGATGGAACTAGGAGGGGTCACAGTACTGGTGATGATGAGGAGGAAGATCAATCACCATCCATAGGTGAAGAGGGAGCCTTTGCTCCAACAATTGGGACTCTTGCTTCTTTGAGAGGAGTGCCCAAATACTTGACCCTAAGAGTACAAGGTTCAGTCATGAACCAGAGAGTGTCTATTTTGATTGACAGTGGGGAAACCCACAACTTTATTGATGCTCACCTTGTGCAGAGGAGAGGGATCCCCACTGATACTTTTGATGGGTTCTCTATTTTGGTCCTAGGAGATAGAACTATGTAGTGCATGCAATATGTTCCATCACTTTTTGTCACTATGGGGTCCTACACTTTGGTGGATCACTTCTTTGTAGTTGACATACCAGACACCAATATCACCTTGGGTGTCCAGTGGTTGATTACCTTGGGGAAGGTCACCACTGATTGGAAGGCCTTGCAGATGGAGTGGTTGGACTTGAAGAGTGGGAAACCACAAATCATTCAAGGCATGCACACTTATCCTTCACCTGATGTTTCCACACAAACAACAGATATGGATTTGCACAGTGGGAGCAAGGACCTCACAGTTCCTTCTCTCATGTTTATGAGGAGGCTGTAAGAGACATTCTTACCTCATGGCAAGCCACATGGAATGTCATTAGACTCTGACCTTGTGGGGAAAGCCTCACAAAGTGCTGCTCCAAAAATAGATCAAGCAAGGATTGGAGAGCAAGCTACAACGCTTTGGGAGGAAGGAAAGGGGAGGATCAGCCTTCCCACAAACCATTTTGGCATGTGTAATGTCAAAGAATCAATCAACAACAAGGAAAGCACCACCATAGATGTATCAACAATGCTGTCATTTTTGAGCTGTGTGGATCCATATTGGAGATCTCAAATCCTTATGGAGTACTCCAAAGATCTACACACCAGGATAATATTAGATGGCATGAAGCAAGAGGGAGGCTATTTGGTCCATGAAGGGGTCATCTATCATCTTGGTAAAGTATTCTTGTCTCAAGCCTCCAAGATTAATCAAGAGATACTATAAAGAGCACACAAAGAGTTCCTTTCTAGCTATATGCAATCAGCAAAGATCTACACCCTAATCATGAGGAGTTTTGATTGGGAAGGTATGAAGGAAGAACTACATCAGCACTATGATTGGGAGGAACTACATCAGAAATTACAAGAGTGCAATGATTATGAGGAGATGGGGCAACCAAATGGATCTATGCAAGAGTCATTTCAGCCATCTCTTCCTTCTCTTAAAAGAGGAGAAATACCCATGCCCAACTCCATGTGTGTGGGAGACTTGAATGGTAAAGAATCTGATCTTATGGAGCATGTTTATTTTTCTGATTTGACATATTCTCTTACCATATGTATGTAGGCCATGGATCCTAAAAGGAGTGATATTACATGCAGATCTCATGGCATTTGCGAGGCCAATAAAAATTCTAAATCTGGCCACTCCCTTGAGGTGCAAAGGGAGATTCTCTATCATGATGGGTGCTTCCCAAAGGCACTTAACTTGGGTATCACTTTCAGCCATGTCAAAGTGACCCATGCAACAAATATGTGGTGGGAGTACCACTTACCACATTCATATGTACTCAAGACAAGGAGTCAATTGCGTTGGTATCTTATGTGGGATTGTGACCCACCTCCTCAAGTGCAAATTTCAGTTTGCATATATGTAATTTTGCTTCCATACATAGATGATATATTGGTATTGTTTATGGGTTTGTATGGGCAAAGAGTGGGCAGTGTATATGTACCACATGGGATGTAACTTCATCTTGTACTTCATGATACATGTTTTAGATGTGACATTTCTTCACCCATGTTCATTTCTGTTGAGTTTTACACTCCTGGAGGGATGGACTATGCCCCTATCATGTTAGCCTTGGAGGAGAATTTTTTGATGTATTGGATTAATGAGAACTTGGCCCATGATGAAAGCTTGATCCTTGATGGTGCCATCAATGGAGAAGGAGAAGAACTACAACTCTTACCCTATCAGTTGCTTGAGGACAAGCAACATTTTGGAGGGGAGGACTGTAATGTTCCCACTTAGCCTTAGCTAAGAGGAACATTTAATTTTGTTTTAATTTATGTTTCATGAATAAATGAATAAAGGAGGACATGTAAAACTCCTAAAAAGTATGAATAAATCAATGCCCATGTGAACAAAGACAAATCAGGGCCATGTAAATAATCACTTGCAGGTGTGAAAGAGGTTTGAGCTAAAGACTAGGTCAACCTTGACCAAATCAACAGCGTTGTCTAGGTTCATTGCATCTCCAAAAGGGACAGCGTAGTTCTAGAAGGAAACCTCGCATGTGAAAAGGGATAACTCATCAAGATGGTTTAGGGTTTGCAAAAGCTTTCTCATCTTATAAAAGGAAAAGGAGGGCAGCAAGAGAAGGTTTTTGATTGATCATATTTATGAGTATTTGTCTGCTTAGACAAATACCATTCTCTGCTGTTTAGTGGAGGATTGTATCTGGAATTCCTAT
The DNA here is from genome assembly GCA_034641835.2 of Pinus albicaulis. NCBI lineage: Eukaryota > Viridiplantae > Streptophyta > Pinopsida > Pinales > Pinaceae > Pinus > Pinus albicaulis. The sequence continues at coordinate 1,558,060,733 of CM076578.1, forward strand.
GCAGAGATTTCACCTCTTCCTTTGAGGATTTAAGGAGGAAAGTTTGCTGAATTGAACCACTATCAAGCTTGAGGCCAAGCTCCATCTTACATTACAGCATTGCTCATATTGAGGGTTGAGCTGTCTTGTGAGCTGCAGTAAGTGGGATTCTAGATCTACAAAGATCTAGTGTATTTTTGGAGCCTCTTTCTCATGGAGTGTGTTCTTTAAGCTCTTGAAAGAGTGTATCTTCTTCTTGTACTTCAGATCTACAATTTTACAGTAGTTTTCTGAGTCATTTGAGCTACAGCGTTGTTCCCATGAGTAGACTGCGTTGTTTCTGTATGAGGGTTTTCATGGTGTCTTGCTCATAGTTTAGATCAGAGATCTCTAGTGCTGGGCTTTGCCTTCCACTTGGTGATCCATGGATTAGCTTGCTGATCTATGTTCTGTTCAGATCTGATCCATTGTAATGAAATGCTTTATTCAGAAATTGACTGCAGCAGTTTCCAGATCTGCAACTTGTTTCTCAGATCTACTCTTATTCATGCATGTTTTTGTGAAAATTCCAAGTGGATCTCGACGAGAAAACTATATAGTTTCCAGATCTAAAATAGATCTGATTTTTTGTCCACAGATCTGCTCGAGATATGAGTTGTAACTTCCAGCTGCTGAAGCTCCTTAAAAATAATGCTGCTGAGGCATTTCTGCAAATATACATGTGTTCTAGCTCTCTTTTCTGAAGATTTATTGCTGTATTGACTCATGCCTTCTACTGTATAATGAAATGGCTTCATCATAATATTGATTTTCTGCTGTATTACTGAAATTTAAGTCTCCTTTCTGATCTCCACTGAACATCTGCTAAAACTGCGCAATTCTTGAAGCAGTGCTTGCATTTGACTGCAGCCTTCCTCTTTGGGTGCTTTTTAGCTAGTCTAGTTTTTGGGAGATCTATTTAGTGAGTCTAAAATTATTATTTTTTGATGAAAATCCATATATAAGCCTAATAAAACATAAATAAGAGGAACCAAGTCCTGATCTGCATTATTTTTGCACAATTTTACTTATACAGCGTTTTCCTTGAGCTCATTGTTGATAATCCTGAAAAAGGATCATTACAAGGTGCCTAAATGTTCCCATTAAGGGGCACAAATTTGTTTCTTGATTGTGACCTATGAAAATGGTGCACAGTGTCATGATTCTTATTGAGTAGATGGTATGAGAAGCAACGCTACTCTTTTTCCCTGAAGTGGACGCTCAGAGATGCTTGGGAATTGAAGCATGCTTGTGATGTTGCCATCTCCGAGTTTTTGGTTTTAGATGGTCTATCTCCTTTGAGGAGTTTACACTTAATGCTACCCTTTCCACTCATAGCCTTGGGAGGTACTCACAATCCATTGCATGGTGGAATTGTGAGAAAAACCTGCAATAGTAACGTGTGATATTCTCTTGATTGGAGAGATTGATCTGTGGGATGGGGGTGACCATGAGAAGGCTGTTAGTAAGGTTATTTAGTTCCTTAAATTGATTGACTCGGTGGTTGATTTTATCACATAGCTTGCATGCTGTCCTTGGCTAGTTCTGGGCCCTGCTAGGACAATGGGTTGTTTTAGCTATCCTAACGTTTTAGTAATGATGTGGGGGTAGGCTACCTCAAGGCAGGTTTCCTTTCGTTAGGCTCTCTTGGCTCTAGACCAACTATATCTGGGTATTGGGCATAAAATGAGCATATGATGTCTATTAAAGGGCGTACTTGGGAGATGTACGTATAATGTCGAGTCTGATGGTTGCCTTGACATACTAGAAAAGACTGTCTTTCCTTGGTACTCCTTTCCCTTTGGACCGCTGGAGTGATTGGATACCATTTGCGGAGAAATTCTAGATCTGGGCATTGGGCGATCAAATGGTTACGTGCGTTGCATAATTACCCTTTACTGGCTGTTTTTCTGATGACACAAAGAAAATGGACCTGCTTGTCACGTCTTCTTGCATTGTCGAACTTTCCATGGATTCCGAATTTGATCTGTCTGCTACGGCGAGGTGTACTATGGCTACGCGTAAATTGTTTAACGTTGAACATAATCAAGGGATATAATTGCAATGAAGAACTAGGTGGTTGCTAGAACACATCCGATGTGAATACTGGATTTCTCATAAGTCATCGTAGTATACGGGGTTGACAGGATACCATTTCTGAAACAACTCTAGGGCTACATAGTCAGCAATGAAGTGATCACGTTCATCACAAAGTGCGCAGAGTTGAATAGGAGTTGGAGGGCGATAACGGGGGGGAGGTGGTCATTCAGGTGAATACCTCTCTCGACCACATAAAGTATGGTCCTTTCTATTTCCATCCCTCGAAAGGTGGTGATATTTGTGGATTTCGTGTTTGAGCTCGCTAGGTCAGAATTTTCAGCGATGAATCGTCGCATGAAATCCAACATGGACCAAAATTGATGGATGTGTGAACATAAATGCACGTGATGGTTGCTGAGGAAAATATGGCACGTATGTTGTCGATGCAAAGCTAAGTTTCTTTGGGAAATGTGAGGGATTTGGTACCAACGGGTGAGCGCCCTTAATTCGAGACACTGTGTGACTAAGTGGTCAGGCTTGTCGCATAGTGCACAAACTAGGGCTGGCTGAGTGGCCTCCATTTTCCATCTTTGTTCTGATGGGGTGACTATGTATGAGCAGGATGTAGTCTCCTCTCGTAGGCACAATATGGTTCTAGGTTTTACCTCATCCATCTGTATGGGTGGATTTTAGGGATCCTGTTGGTATGATTGCTTTAGGGCTTGCAAGGCATCCTATATTGTGGCATCTCTGGGCAGTGATGAGTGTAATTCCCATAACAGTTTCATGTGGTCCATGCTTGGTTGGTGCACAATGATTTCCCTTGATTTTTTGTGGTCTATTCCTTTTTATGGGAACTTGAGGCCGTGGCGTTTCTTTTAGTGCTTAGAAGAGGTTTTAATTCATCTAATTCCAGGAAAATATTGGTAGGATGGCCTATGATATCACATAATGCACAAGGTTGTAATGCCCTAGGTATGTTGGGATTTTCGATTTTCTTCCCTTTTTTGCTGATTTTCTTGGTTGCTCTAACTGGCACTACTATGGGAGTTTCTTTAACCGGTGTAGCCTCCTAAGGCGTAATATGGGTTATCTCTATAGAATTGATGCAAGGAATTCCCAGCATGGCTGGTGGGACCAAATACCATACAGGTATTGTGAAAGACATGTTTGGTAGTGTTATAGTTTCCAAGACTTGCTTTGACACAAAACCAAGTGGAGGGTATAAAAATGGGGTTTGGGAGATAGCGTAGGGTGGGAAAGACATGTCAGCAGTTTCGGTTTCCATACTACTAGTCTCCATCTCTGGGCTGGTCTCAGTGTTTGATGATAGCATCATGCACACTGGTGCCCTTGTGAATTCTAGGGATGCCTTTGGTATGGTAGGGGGATCTCCTAGGAATTATCCTAAGATCGATGATGGTTTGAATTGGCCAGGGCCATATTCTTGGTACCGCATGAGTGATTCCGTAGTTGTGTCTACATAAGGTAGAACGACATCGAGAGCCATCATGGGTTTCTTATCATAGTATGTAAGTTGGTCTACAGTGATGATTAGATCCTCATGGGGGAACATCATAACCCGGAAAATAGAGGAGGCTATGGTAGTCATGTCATACATATAACTCCGCCTGAGGAGTATATTGTAGTCAAGCTAGGCGTCCAAGACTTCAATGTCTATGAGTATCATTTTTCCGATCAATTTTACAGGGACATTATGATATAGAAAGACGAGAGCTAAAGGTTGACCGTCATATGCTTTGAGCATGATGTTAGATGGCTTCAGTTCGGGTGATCCCAAATTCTGCCAAATGGACTTGAACATGATTCATGTATATGCACCTTCGTCAATGATACATCAGTGTATGGTGATATTTTGGATTGAAACCGGTATCTGAAAGGCGACCAATGAAGGAAGCCTGGGGTGGCTTTGTCTAGGTCAAAATCCATTAGGTGCGAATCAAAAGGGTCGATTGTGCCTTATGTGGAAAGTAAGGATTTCCACTGTTTTGGGCAAGATTGTAGGACCTCTAAGGCTGACATGGCAGCGGGTGATTGTGATAAATTGTCCATGATGCTGCAGTTATGGGCAGATTTTGAGTGGTGTTCTATGCACCTAGTGAGCCCCTTAGCCATATTTGGAAGGGGCTCAATAGGTACTTTGGATATGGTCAACGGTGCAGTAGGTGCACTTGTGCTCACCCCTAAAGGGTTAGTGTCTAGGGGGGCGTCATAGTTTCGATTCCTTGTCTAGAAAAACATTTATTCACCATTCATGTAAATTTCATGGCTTCCGTTCCTGAAATATTTTTGGGGTGGTTGTTGTTGTTGGGTATTAACCACTCCTTGGTGGTGGAAGGGCTCCTGCATTACAACGGTCTATTGTGTAGGTCCCCCTTGTCCATGGTTACCCTGAATTTTTTTCAGTTCAAGGAGTTCATGACAATGATGAGTGTAATGGTCATACTCACCACATATGGCACAAGAATGGTTTTTCTCAGACTGGACCTCTTGTTCTGCCCTTGGGAGTTGTTGTTTGGCTCTTGGTTTTGATTTCAGTTGGGGATTCTCCCAGATTGAGGTTGTGGGGGGGCGTTTCTGGTTACTGCCCCCTTGTCCAGAGTCTCCATTTTGTTTATTCTTAGGATTTTTCCTTGCAGCGTTAGGAGGATTATTATAGTTCTGCTGGTCATAGGAATGGCACAGCTGAGCCTGAGAAGCTTGCACAAAGTTCACTGGCGCGTTGTTTTGCGGTGGTGGGTTTTGTGCGCGGCAAAGAGAATATTGGTTTCCTTGTCCTTGGTTGGTGTATGGTTGCTGGGGGGAATCTATTTCATTAACATTCCTAGATGAGTATTGGGTCCCTTGCGAGGGAGGGTACGATCCTCCCTGCTGTTGATGGTATGATGACACCCTTTTTGTCATATTCTGTAGAGGTGTAGATTGAATTTGGTGGTAGCTGTTGGGTCTCATAATTTTCCTTAAAAATACATCCACTTTCACCATCATATCCATTATATCACCTCCATTTCACCTCCATTTCACTACCATGTCACTACATTCATTTTACTTTCATCATACTTTGGGTTACCCTTGTGTTTTACAAACATTATTAATTTCTAGTGTTTTTAAGTGAATTTGTGATCAAAATTTAGGAAATAATATGCATATGCTTATACCTTAAAAGTGGAAAGAGTTTTGTGACATGTGTAGGTTCAGTGGAAGCTTCTAAAGCCCTCTCACGTGGCTCCCAAAGATCAAACTCGAAATTATCCTCATGATATGAAGGAGATTTGAAGAAGAGATATGTGGCTTATGGTTAGCAAATTGGTTGAGAATATTATGGATCAAAGGAGAGGAAGAAGGATCCTCATTAATGAGGAGGTTGCTTAGGAATTTGTATAAATAGGAGATCTCTCTCCTTTATTTGTAATCTTGTTAATCTTATTATTTTGTACTTTGTAATTTTGGAGAACTTGAATAAAGATTCGAGGTTCCAAGCATGGATGGAGATGTGAAGTAGGAGATATCATGGAGCATATTAGAATGTAAGATAGAGTAGTTTTTATTTTGCAATTTTGTTTTGATATTAGTTTTTATTTCATTCAAGTATGTCATTTCATTTTAATTGTTCTACTGTTTCATTTAATTGAAATTTTGATAGTTTAGATTTTCCATTCATGCAAGTGTGTTCGACCAATCGATTGTAGATTTACTTGGCTGTGTAAACTTGTGCTCTCTAATTCGTCTCAAGAAAGTGGTTTTATCATTTTCCAATTGGATCAGATTTGGGCATTCAATTATACAACAAAGGCTTAGATTAGAATTCAATTATCCAAGTAGATTAAATTTTAATTTCTGAATGTAGAATAATTAGTTTTTAATTTCAGTTGACTGTGTAAAATTGTGCTCGCTAAGTTGTCTCAAGAAAGTGTTCTATTATTTTCCAATTGGATCATATTTGGGCATTCAGTTATACAAGAATACTAGATTAGAATTCAATTATGCAAGTAAATTAAATTTTAATTCCTGAATGTAGAATATATTTTCAAGTTAATATGAGAATGGTGTGATTAGGTTAGTTTTTAGTTTTCATAAACTGATCCCTAGCATATATTGTGCATGTATGTCTCACAAGTCCTACGGATCCCGGATTGATAATTTATGTTATTAATTTAATACAAATGATTTTTCTCAACATTTTGGCGCTGTTTCTAGGGAGGCGTGCATAGGGATTAGTGTTAGTTTAGAATGTCAATTCATTTGTTAGATTAGTTTCAATTTTTCATTATTAGATTAATTTTTCATTTTACCTAACAATTTCATTTTTTTTATGCAATTTCATTTCATTTTTTTCAATTAATTTATTGAATTTATTGATTTTTTTTTGTTTTTACACTTGAAAAAATAAAATTATTTTCTAGAATAAAATATATATATATTTTTTCTCTTCAAAATCAAATAAAAGTCAACGATGATAATTTTTTTTAATAAAAATTAAACAAAAAAAAAATCATTAAAAAAAAATAAAAATAAAATATGATTATGGGACACCCCTATGTCCAGGAAGCTCGATCCCTCAAATCTCTTCTATATTGTTTCTCTAAAGCTTCTGGCATAGAGGTCAACCCTGACAAATATCAAATCTTCTTCTTCCATACTTCCCATCACCCAACACAACATCACCCGCATATTAGGCTTCTCCATAGCTACCTTGCCCTCCAAATACCTTGGAGCCCCTCTCAAAGACACAACCATTAATCATTCCTCATGGCGAGCACTGCTGGATAGAATGGAAACCAAGCTATCCAATTGGACCCACTGCTCTCTCAAGATAGTGGGCAGCTTGGTGCTCATCAAAGTGGTTCTTTAGTCTCTCCCCATCTACCTCTTTTCAATTCTCGTAGCCCAAAAATTGGTCCTCAAAGCTATGTGCAAACTACAACGGACTTTCCTTTGGGGAGGAACTAAAGAGAAAAATAAATGGGCATTAGTCAATTGGAAATAAGTTTGCAAGCCAAAAGGTCAGTGTGGGCTAGGGCTGCGAGACCCAGAGCACAGAAATAGTATCATGGGTGCCATTATTTGGTGGAAATGGGTCTCCAACCCACATATAATGTGGGAAAACCTATGGGTAGCTAAATATAAGAGAAACTGACCCAAGGATGACCTCATCAGATTCAACCCAGAACGAGGAGGATCCCAAATATGGAAAGCAACCAGCAACCAAAAATAGCTGATGCAAACCCACAGTTTCTGGGAACGACGCAGTGGTACTCAAGCCAGATTCTGGGAGGATTCCTGGTAGAAAATGCCTTGTCTCTCCTCAATTTTTCCCAGACCCCTATGGAGCATAGTATTACAGGCGAGGTAGAGGTAATGTGTATAGGATTTCTGGACCAATGACACAAATCAGGGCTACAGGAACTGGATTCATACTGATAGTTGGCAAGAATATTGGAACACTAAAAATCATAAAGAAATTTGGGAGGAACTAATAAATAAAAGAAAAATCAGAGCCCAACCAGGACTTGATATTTTTCGATGGGGTCGCACGCCAAGTGGAAACTACTCCTCCAAGGAAGCCTACAATCTCTTACAATAGCAAAACCCAGATCCATCCAATCTCATCTGGAAGAAGATATGGTACGCCAAGCTCTGGCCCAAAGTAGCCACCTTTCTATGGCTACATAGTAAACAACGCATTCTCACCTTGGATAATCTATTGAAGTGAGGGTTTTTGGGACCCTCAAGATGTCCTCTATGTCAGGAATATCTTGAAACTATCGACCACTTGTTGGACCTCTACCCTACATCCAATGCTTTGTGGGACATGATCACAATTATATGCAAACACAACAACAAAGAAAGGGGCAACATCATCAACACTATCAACAGGTGGACAGAAAACCCATACTCCAAAAACCTTTTGAGCAGACTCTAGTAGCTGATTCCGGGCCTCCTCATCTGGAACATATGGAAAGAAAGTAACAATAGGATCTTTAAAAAAGAGGCATCCAATTAAGAGAAAATTTTGTCAAGGATACACAGAAACCTCATAGAAACGCTTGCCATAAATCCTTGGAGTAAGGAAGATCTTCCGACATCTATTGTAGAGCGTAACATATGGAGCAACTAGCATATGAGAATAAATACCCCCGTGGACAACTCCCCAGGTGTTGGTGAGGTAAATCCCCTCTACGGACAGAGGCGATCCCACTAGCTGTAGAGTGGGTTTAGCCACAAACAAGACACGCTATGAAATAAATTCCTAGTTAACGAATGGACGGAGACTTGATAGATAACTTACTGTATATCCTGCGCTATTGTTGTCGTCGAAAGAGTGGCTAACTCTTGCTCCTAGTTCGACAGTTCATGATCTGCTCATTCTCACGCTCGGATACCTACACATACACAAGAAACAAAGACGATATACAACATACTATTTTGCATCCGTAACTATCAGTCAGTCGAAGAAGACTAAATCAATGCATCAATAAACACAACACAAAGATGTAACTAATACCATAGTCGAGTATATTATTGAAAGGAAGGAAGAGTACAACCAAGCTTCGACTTTGCGGTCTCCTCCAATAGGGTTCCAGTGGAGCGCGTCTTACAAATCTCGTTGGGAATTCAGACGGGGCTCTCTCTACGGAATTCTCCTTGGTTCTACCTTATCGATAGCGATTACTCAGCTATAGTATCTCTTCTCCAAGTTCAGCTTCTTGGCTATATGTTTAGCTAGCTTTTGTAAAGGGAGAAGGCCTGTTTATATAGAGGGAGAAGGAGAGGTTAGGATCCCTATAATCATGGAGGGGAGTCCTATCTTGAAAGAATGTTCTAAGAACCACTACCTAAAGGAAGAGATCTGCGGCTTATCAAGTTTGATGACTTGCTGTGACTCATCCCTGAGGTGGTTAAAGGAAAATTCCACCTCTAATTTGTTAAAAAACATTCCCAAAAAGGCTAGCGCAGGCACAACAAAGAGATAGAGCGCCAGCTGGCACGACCTCTAGTGTACATCCTCCACACTGGCACGAGGGGTGAACTGGATACCTGCGCCAATGCCAAAACATAGGTTTTTATGGGCTTTATGAGGAAATGTTCAATAGGAGAAATGATTTCCTTATGCAAAAAGATGCAAAGAAGGTGTTTGCAGAGTATGACACTGCTCACAGGTCATGGGAATGTCCCTCAAATATGCGGGGTGAGGGATGGGAGGGATGGTGACAAAATGTTGTGTAAAAAATGCCCCCTAAAGCATGAGGTCCGAGAGAGAGGGAGGGTTGAAATTATTTATGAGAATGCGTTCGACCCAAACACTACTTTCGGAAGACCTACAAGTACAAGTACAACTGATACATCTGATACATGACATGTGGCATGGGCACAACCATCCATAATAAAGTACATAAACAATGAGATTCGAGGTATGGACACAGCCATCCAGCAATAGGGATCAACAAATAGACTCAGGTATGGTCGCAACCATCCAATTAGAAGAGTCATATAATAAGTCATAGTAATCCACAAAGAAGCCGCAGCCTGGATTTCATCAGAAAAAACCCAGGGTCTTGCGCTCCATCTCGACCCGAACAAAGTAAAAATTCGAGCATGCGAATATGTGAGCTGAAGTCAAACATGCAAGAAAATCGTCTGATTACTAGCTGATGATGAAATCTGTTAATAGACACGAGAGAAACGACCAATAATGACAATGGCTCTCAAGGTACAAAAGATACAATCCACAGAATGTGAACAGTGACTCGACGTCACACACTCACAGAGTCAGTCGATCGAAGGCCAATGATGTGGACCTTACGTCGAATGCAAAGAACCTTCCATTGAGGCATGCAGGCTCCAAGATACCTGAAGGTAGCCTCTAGATCAACTTCCTGGATAATGAGCTGGAGTTGACAGGAAGGGACCTTGATCGAAGGTGGGCCATAATGTTTCCCACATCATCGACACGAGACAGAGGAATATGATGTTTGTGAATCAAGACCAACAGAGAATCAAAGGGAGGTTGACAACTTTAGAGGCAAACTTCTCTTGAACATATCAACGGCACGCCACTGGATTTGGCAGTATTTTACATCAAGGGATTTGAGGTCATGGTGACGTGGAAAAGAGCAGATGAGAGGTCAAAATAGATTACCCATACCCATGGAGGCAAAAAAAGAACGAGATGAGATGTCCCCAACCCGACACGAATGCAGACAAGTGCCATGTTCAAGAGCGACATACTGCCAACACGACTATAATGTGGTTCCATTTTCCCCCACCATTCTGGCGAGTACCCTAATTATTTTTGAAAACAAGCTTTAAGGGGATAGAATATGCTTGCGATGTAAGTTTGTCCTTTGGAAAAATCCAACCTAGTACATTTTACGAGCCCTAGGAAGGAGGAACTCGACTAACGTCATGACAACGGAGTCCGATGTCATTAGGTTTTAACGAGTCTAACAAAGGGAGAACTCGACATCTTTTCATATTTAGAGAGTTTGAAAAGAAGGTGGAAAAGAAAACTCCAGCAGTCCCTTTTCATAAATAGTCTCTCAGATCCGAAAAGATATAAAAAAATATCTAAAAGAACCTCTTAGTTGCGATTGGCTAAGGTATTTCGTTTTCGTAAATAATCTATCCCAGCCCGAAAAAGGGGTAAACGTATACTGGGTAGATATCGTTTCATAGCCAATTTAACGAGTTCAAAACGACAAGTGACTCAGCGATCTTTTCAGTTTTAGAGAGTCAGAAAAGAGCTGAAAGGTGACTCCAGTAGTGACTTTTTCGTGTTTTTACCGAGTCCAAAAAAGTATAAAATACAACTTGTTTCTTCGTCATAACCTAGTGAAAACCTGTTTTTGCACAAAAAGACACGTGTAAAATGTATTTCTCGAAAATAACATGAAAATATAGAGACAAATATGTTTTAAAACCTATTTTAAGATTTTGAAAAGTTATAAATGACCATAAGTGGTAAATAATATTTAATTTTCACTTTTACCTCTTTGCAGAGCAACAGTGACCCATTTTCCTTGTGATCTTCTGGCAACGATTGTGAACAATACAGTGAACCAATCCATATCTCGTCAATTTCAGGTAAGAGCCGACACCATTTTCTATCTTTCGAGCTATATTTAATTACCTTTAATTTTCATTTTGAATCCCTTAGGGGAGGATTTGTAAAAACTAGGGAATTGCGGTTGGCGCGGGTTTTGGGCAGGGACCCGCGCCAATTGACCCCTTTTTACACAGGGGTCGCACCAACCATGCAACCCAAAATCCACCTTAATTTCAAGAAAATTCAACCATTTGATTACAAATTTTAATGCCCAAGGGGACTTACAATGTTCATATGGACAATGCATGTAGGTACCAAGCAGAAAAGATGGTAATTGAGTGGAAAGAGAGAGAACACAGTGAGGAGGATGAACAGGCCATGGAAAATGAACAATGCATGAACGCCCTAAAAAATTGTGGGATCAAGAAGTTCTTCTTGACACCATGTCTCCAGGCTCAGCCCGAATTGCTTCAATATTTGATAAGCATTTGGGATGAAGATCAGGAGAATTTTGTTCTTCGGGATCAGGAGCTTGAACTCAAAGTTTCTGATGTATATTTCATCACCGGATTGTTGCGTAGAGGTGAAATCCCTATCTTAACTAGTACTTGTCCTTCCGCGGAAAGCATGGGAATGGTAATTTATAGGCTGTGTTGAGGGGCATGAAAAGGAATAGGGAGTGGAAAAGTGGACATCTAAACCGTCCCTGATCTAGCACTAAGAGTAGTGTTGCACACTATCACGCGGGCTGCGAGATCGCAGGCATTGCATGAGGCCACGAAGACACAACTACTTCTTTCCTCAGAGTGCATGAACCCAACTATCTTCAACTGGGCCAAGGCCATGACCATCAACATCAAACGACAACTCACGAAGTGCAAGAAGGCCAAACTAAAGCAGTTTGGGTACGGATCGATTCTGGTATCGTTCTTCTTGGAACGATTACCCATATTCCAGCGTCAGGAGGTTATTTTACCGATGCCACCACCCAAAGAGCCACGGATGGCCCGATGGGCCACACTGATGCCTAGAGTAGGGGGTGACCAACAGATGTCCTGGAGGCCAGAGTTTTTTGATTGGCTCCGACGACAACTGATTGTCGTGGAGGATTGGCCCTACGTCGGCACAGAATTTTTGAGGTACAACCTATTCTTGGGCTGTGCTAAAGGATACCCTTCATAATCAATAAGCTCATAAGCCCCATTCTGTAAAACACATTTGACGATGTAGGGCCCATGCCACATGGGTTGGAATTTTCCTTCCCCCAGCTTGTCATGAGCTTGGTCATAAAGGAGAATGAGATCGCCTTCGATAAAAAAATGAGGGGAAACTGTTTGGTCGAAATGAGCTTTGACTCACTTCTTCTGTGCTTCGATGACCAAGGCAGATAAGCGATGAGTTTCATCCAATCTCTCTAAGTAGAGGAGACGTTCTTCCTCAGGCGAAGTATTAGGAAATAATTCCACAGCTAGTTTGAGTGAAGGGATTTCACATTCAATTGGAAGAGTGGCTTCCAAACCATATACCAACTGGAACGGGGTAAATCCGGTTGCATTCTTAATCGATGTTCGGTAAGCCCAAAGAGTTGAAAACAACATGAGATGACAGTTTGATTTATGGATCCCAATTGTTCGTTGAAGCATTGTAACAAGGAATTTGTTTATGGCTTCAACTTGGCCATTATCTTGAGGATAATAAGGCGTTGAGCTGCCGTGACGTAGACCCAACTCAGCCATCAGCTCCGCCATCATATAATCTCAAAAACGAGAAACATGATCGTTAATGATGGCTTGAGGGACACCAAACCAAGAAATAACGTGATTGAATATTAATTGTGCCACTGTCTTATCGTCTGCAGCCAGTGTAGGCATTGCTTCGGCCCATATCGTAAAATAATCGATGGCGACGATAATATAGGCATGCCCCCCGGCCGAACGAGGGTTACACATCATAAAATCGATACCCCATTTGGAAAAATGACTAATGGTAATGATAGGGTGTAAAGGAATAGGTGGCGCACACATCTTGCGTTGATATATCTGGCACACATGGAATTTGCGTACTACGACAATGCAGCCTTTAAAAATGGATGGCCAGAAATAGCCAGCACAAAGGATCTTCTGTGTGATGGCATAACCAGAAATGTGACCACCACAGGCGCCACTGTGGAAGTCATTTAAAAATTTCTCAGCTTCCTCCAGGGTCAGTCATCGGCGGAGTATAGAATCGACTCCAACATGATAAAGGGTATCTCCAACAATGCGATAAGGTTGCGAATGACGCCGAATGTGGCGTCGGGCATCGTTCGTTAACTCAGACCTGAAAGTAGACTTTTGGAGATACACGATGATATCACCGTACCACGGATCGAGGGTGCTAATCAAGAAAAGAGTTTTTTCCGGAATATGATCCTCGGAATGAGAAGGAGCAGAGTTTGCGGGGAGAGAACAAATCAAATCAGAAAAAACAAGTGATTTATTTGATTTGGTGGTAGTAAACCCCAAATCAAACTCTTGGAGGATAACGATCCACTTCGAGTATTTTCCCCCCAGCAACTACCGAGACATAATATAGGTCATGGTATTACAATCAGAAATCATGGTCACCGTGCGTAAAAGGATATAATGACAAAAACGCTGGACGACTTGGACCGTAGCCAAAGCTAACTTCTTGACATGTGCGTAACATGTTTCAGGGTCGAGAAGGTTTCAAGACAATTAGTAAATGACATGCTCGTTACCGTCATCATCATCTTGAACCAAAACCATGGCGATCGTACTGAAAGCGACAGTTAGATAGAGGGTGAAATAACGATGGTAATTCAGAGGACGTAATAGGGGAGCGTTGACAAGCAACGTCTTAAGCCTATCAAAAGACTGCTGAGCAATCTCATCCCAACATAAAGGGATGTCCTGCTTTAAAATTCAAGTGAATCCTTTGGCTACTTTGGATAAAACAACGTAAGAAATTCACTTTCCCTTGGAGACTCTAGAGCTGGTGTAACGAGGATGGGGAGGGGAGATTAACAATAGCCTCAACCTTAAGTGGGTCAAGGCGAATTGCGTCTTTAGATATGATAAACCCTAAAATTCTACTGGAGTCGACGCAGAAGATGCATTTATGCGGATTGAGCCAGATGTTGCAGCGTCTACAACGAAGAAAGATCTAGCGGAGATGGTCCGGGTGGTCTTTTCGCGCAGTTGAATGAGCAGGAAGGTCATCTAGGTATGGTTGAACAATATGACGAATATCGTGAAAGGCATAAGACATCGCATGCTGGAACGTAGCCCCATCATTATTTAAGCCGAAAGGGAGTTTCTTATACGCGAACATTCCCCAAGGACAAATAAAATAGGTCTTGTGTTGATCGGACGAGAGAATGTTGATCTAATTATAGCCAGAAAAACCATCCATAAAGGAAAAAATATCACTCCCAGCACAATCGTCAATGATCTGATCGATGAAAGGGGTGGGATAGTTATCCTTAGGACAGGCCCGATTGATATCGCGATAATCAACACAGACATGAATTTCTCCCTGCTTCTTATCCACAGGGACAATGTTAGAAACCCACTCTGTCAGAGGAATCAGATAAATGAAACCCGCTTTGATAAGTTTTTCAACTTCAGCTTTTATAGTGGCGGCTTTCCGAGGATGCACTGGATGAAGACGCTGACGAACAGGCTTCACACCTGGGTAGGTGGGAATCTAGTGCACCACAATACTAGGGTCGATTCCAGGCATCTCTTCATAAGACCAGGTGAAAACATCACAGAATTTGTGAAAGAGGCTGGTATACACTTGGACTTCCTCGGAAGAGAAAGTGACTCCCACATGGATGTTCTCAACAATTCCCGATTTCAAGGAAATGTTGATAGGCATCGTTTGAGTAATGTTACCCAAGTTACCTTCAACGAGGACTTCATGAGTCAAAATAGGCATTTGAAGTGGCGAAGAAGGAACTTGAAACGAAAATCTCTCAAGACAGTTAGACAATGCCCCGAGGCCAGGCATAAACGAGGAACGATGATGCCCATCGCTCCATGGTAGATATTCGAGAGACGTGGTTTCCATGATAGCCTCGTCGGATGGAAGCACTTCTTTCAAAGGATCAGGTGAATCCACATCGCCGAGCCAGGGGGATTGAGAATAAACGTCGAGAGACACGCTCAAAGGAGCAGCTTCAGGAGGGGGAGAATTAGATGCAGTTGTAAGCTCGCAATAATTTGTTTCAATTGGACTAAGTGGCATTGAATTCCCAAATGAATCAACCTGTTCAGGTAAAGGGAATATCCATGGGTCATCTGACCGGGAGAACATATTAACTTGAACGGTATTTGGTGGCAGAAGGGGAAAGATACCCATGAGAGCGAAATCTTTGAAAATACTCAACCCTACACTGTCAAGGGGAGAAGGAATCTGATCCACGTATGGCACGTTGTTCTCGGAAGACGAGGTAAAGAATGACAACTGATCGACAGTAATGATTTTTCCCTCATGTGGAAACTTTAGAAGTCGGAAGAGGGTGGATAGAATGCACATCATAGCATGAGTCCAACTGTGACTGAGTAGAAGATTGCAATTAAGTTTGGCATCAACGACTTCTACTTCAACATTGATCGTCTTTCCTTGCAACGTGATCGGTAAGCTAGCGAGAACACCCAAGGGTTTTGATTCCCTTCCATCAAATGCCTCAAGGGAATTGGGTGATGAAGTCAGGGCTGGAGAGCCAATAGCCTTCTAGCAAGCAGATGACATGACATAGGTAGATTCACCTTCGTCCACTACGACTCTATGTATGTTGAGACCATTAATGCCGACTTGTATAACAAGCACAATCTGGTGTGGAAGTTGGGGGACAAAATTCTCTAAGTCGAAAGAGAGAAGGATAGAATTAGCAGGATCAATCTCGCCCATCGCAGATAATAATGCTCTCCGTTGAGATAGGCAACTCTGAAGCACTTCTAACGCAGACATCACAGAAGGCGCCTGTGCTAAGTCCTCAACAATACTATAATGCTGGGAAGCACAGGCGTTAAGATTATAAGAAGATTTCCGGAGAACACCTTTAGAAGGTGGCCATACAACGGGTTCAGCACTGGGCCTTTCAATTTCAAGAGGACCAGAGGTAGGTGGGGGGGAGGACCATCAACGACCTCTTTCCTGGTTGCCTGGCATGATTCGGCATAATCCTTTGACCAAGTAGCGATGGAAACGGGTGCAGAACCGTTCATCATGAATACTTGAGAGCCAACCGACGCAGATGGTGGAGGTTGCTTGACCATCTGGGTATATTGAGATGGGAAAGGTTCTTTAAGGACCGTCGGATTTCCCTTAGCGCTTTTGAGCAGTTGACTAACCTCAGATCGTTTAGGAAAATCTTTAGTGTAGTGGTTCTCATCACAAATCGGACAGGGATACTTCGGGTTTCGCTATGAACCATCATCAACACGAGGTTTAGATGATTATGGCTTTGGGGCATCGGCTTTGGCCTTGCCTTTGCCCTTCTTTCTCCCCTTGGAAGCCTTGTCTACAGGATTGGCCTGAACGACGTTGACCTTCGAGGTTTTACCAGAATCCTGGGTAGCCTGAGGAGTACAATTATTTGAAGAATTTGATTTCTGCTTCCCATTGGAAGACTTTCATGAAGTTTGAGACACAAAACCAATAACGTCATCGACTGATGGGGTAGCCAACGCTTTAGAGGTCCCAGGTCATGGAGCCTCAGTCAAGATGTCATACAAAATGCCCGATTGAGAGTACACTAAATCAAGGTACTGGGCACGAGCAATGGATTGCTCCTCGATTACACATGCCCCCATAGTGATGTATTTCGCAATCTGATTGAAAAAAGAGGTAGTGAACCAATGAGTAAGAAGCTTATCAAGAATTTCTAACTTGATCAGGTGACGACGCCATCTCCATTTGTGAATGTGGTTCGAGATATGGGTAGCCCGGTCCTATTTCAAGGATGTTGGGAGATGCGTCCTAACTTCATAATGAACCGAAAACTGGAAATGGGTATGGAATGCCATAGTGAGAGTGTTTAAATCTTGAAAGATGCCACGAGGTAGTTCAATATACCACTTAGCAGCAGCTCCAGTGAGAGTGCACTGGAAAAGATGGAGTCGAGCAGAGTCATCCACCCAAGAATTGAAAGAACACCAAAATGGTATGTCATGACGTGTGCTTGGGGGTCTTCTCTAGAGTTGCCCTCAAACTTGGGAAAATCACCTGGAACCTTCGTTGGAACTGGAGGCCAAAAAGGATTATGAAGAATGGGATCATTTGTCAATTTGGACACATCCGGTAACTCCAACGTGGTGAGAAAAGGTAATTGAGGGTTAAAAGGCATAGCAGGTCCCCGATAAGGACCCATACCCATACTCCATCCCGGTTGAGTATAAATCTGCCCCCATTGGTTCTGTCCCAGAGGATTCAGACCATAAGGGGTATAAGCCGGATAATTTTGTTGATATGGCGGCTGAGGACTAGGATACGGGGTTTGGAAACCAGGATACTGATTATGAGTATACGAGGGTCCCGATTGAGCAACATAAGGATTTTGATACAGAGTATAAGTATAGCCTGGAAGTTGAGGGTAGTAAGCAGAACCTTGAGGCGGGTTGTAAACCGGTTGATATTGACCTTGAGGAAAATAACCACCTTGGGGTTGAACGGGCTGTTGATAAATGGGGCCCTGCTGAGATGAATAGGTCAGGCACACAGGTTGATTCAGCTGCGGCATAGAATAGAGCGGTTGCTGAGCAGGGTTAGTAGGTTGTGCAGGTTGGCCCGGGTGAGTAGGTTAACTTGACTGATGAGGGCCACAAGGTTGTCCCTGCTGAGCAAGTTGGCCTGATGGTTGGGGTGGGCCAGGTTGTGCCTGATAACCAGGTTGACCTGGAGCAGGACCATAAGATGGCCCTGCTTGTGCAACATTTGGACCAATAAGAAGATATGGCTGTTGAGGTTGCACCAAAGGTTGATATGGATGGATCTGCCCCCCTAGGACCGTATGAAGGTCCGAGTTGATATACTAGCTACCCAGCTGGTCCTTGAGGTTGCCCTGGTTGGATCGTAGGCTGAGCTTGTAAAGGTTGAAATTGAGGATTGTAAGGCTTCCCTTGTGGGCCATAAAAAAATCCCTGCTGGACCGAAGGTTGTCCCTATAAGGGTTGCCCTTGTGAGTCGTATGCATACCCTTGCTGGGCTGAAGGTTGTCCCTGAAAGGGTTGTCCTTGTGGGCCGAAAGAATACCCTTGCTCAACCGAAGGTTTTCCCTGAAAGGGTTGTCCTTGTTGGTTAGAAGGTTGCCCAGGCAAGTTAGGTATAAAACTGTTAATGAACTGATAAGCCTCAGGAGAAGGCAAATATATAGGGTTGTCGTGCTCATCATATTGAAATGGAAGTGAATAAATCGGGGTACCATCCGCTCCATAATGAGAGAAATAACACTGATAAGGATCCTGAGGGGACTGATAAGTCTGGGAGCTCTACTGCTGAACAGCCAGCCAATACTCCTCAAAAGAAAGGCCGCCAGGGATTTCCATGGAAATCGAAGTCTCTATCGACGTCGAAACTCCTGACGGTTGAGCGGTGACAACCGACGTCGATGCAACCACACAAACAGTAGGCCTAGTGGGGACAAACGTAACAAAAGGCATCGATGAGACAGGTGTCTTCGGTGACATCGCTAATGATGGGATAACTGGCCCCCTTGACGGGGTTGATGTTTCCATGGAGGAAATACCGGCTATAATCTGATCCAAAGACCTATATCCGGCTGGAAGTGACACCGATGGTGAAGATGGGGCAGGCTCTTGATGGATGTCTTCCAGGAAAATTTGGTATTCTTCATCAGAAACTGGAATACCCTCACTTCCATTAGGACTAGACGAATCCATGTCTGAATCCACCATGATATCTTGTAAAAGACTACGGGAGCTAGGAGGTATGATAGCAGCCAAAAATGGTGATCCCGATGTAAGAGGGGGAAAATGTTCCCCAACCCCAAACCCAAACCAAGCGTTTGAAAGAGGCCAATGGAACTCAACTGGTTCTCCAAAGGGGTACTCTGATGGGATGATAGGCTACCAAAGCTCAGCAGACCTAGAGGTCTGAGAAGTCTTAGATGAATGTAATATCCCAAATTAGGGAAATGCTACAACCATGATAATATCTTAAGATATTCTAAAGTTGGAGATCCAACAATATGAAAATACAACAATGGAGTAGCAGTGACACTCAACTCATAGAAATGCGAGGAAGATCCATAGCGATCTTATTAAGAAATAGCAGCAACAAATGAATACAAGGTCTTGAGGAAAATGCTACTCAAGATAAGCAAAGCTCAGCCTCAAGTGACAAGTACATAAATCATGATAAAACACTGCTACACAAGTGTGTCCAAGTTATGAATGCATAGTTTTATAAGAGAAAATACATGCTAAAATATGTAAAATACATGGATATACAAATACATGGCCCATACAACATTGGGAGTGAAGATCTCAGCTCCCAATGGCTACCTCAAGTCATTCCTGGAGGGATTGTCTATAATATACAAAATCTACAAAATGCTGGAGTTGCTGGGTAGCAGCTGCAACTCAAGAACTGGAAATAAGTTGAGAAGGCTGAAGATGCTGCATCCAATGAAAATATCTCCTCCAATGGATATCTAGAGTGAAAGGTTGATCCTCTCACCTAAGATCTCACTCTCCAAACATATTTTCAAAGCCCCACAACTATTGCTCACTAGAAATAACGTAGTCATTGAAGAAAAATGCACCGTAGGGGCATGGGAATGAGTTGGATTGATGCTAAGGTCTGAAATAAGTTCTGAAACCTTCCTCACTAGCTTCCCAAAGGAATGGAGACTCCCTCCTTTGAAAATCAGCTCCGGAAATGGTGTTGAGGTCCTCCACTACAACACCCTACAACACAACGTTACACTTGAGCAGGAATAATACTATAGCTGGAGGAGGTGGCTTTGGCCTTGAGCCAAGAAATGTGGAGAATGAAGAAAAATCCCTCAAGAGGCCTGTCAAGAAGGAGAAAGAATCCTAAACAGGAATTCCCCCGACAACTCTGCTAAACAGCAGGAGAATGCACAATGTTTGCATAGACAATGAAATCAATAATCCATAACATGAGAAAAAATGGCTGCCTTGCCCTCCTTTTAAACAAGTGAAGGCCCCATCTCCATGGGTCCCACTCATTTTAGGGTTTCCTCCACCAATAAACCCTCTTCCCATTCATACTACGATGTTTCTCTAAGTGTTCTCCACCTCTTATCCCATCGCTGTTGACTTGGTCAAACTTGACCTTGTCCACTTGCAAATGACCCTGTTCACACATGAGGGTGTGAAAACCAACTAAATGATGATCCCATTTCATACTCTAAGGGATTTCATTGAGATTTTCATTATGCATGTGCCTCCTTACCCATTTATTCTCCTCCTAGGTGAAATCAACAAAAATTAATATTCCAATTTATTGTAGGAAAATTTTGGAATATTACAGTCCTCCCCTCCCAAATGTTGCTTGTCCTCAAGCAACTGCAAGGATAGAACTGGAAAGCCTTCTCCCAAGGCATGGAGTCTATGATGTGTTGGGAAACATCTTCCTCATGTGGATCCTCCCTCCTCCAAGCAATCATCCATGCAAAATGGGTTACCTCCCAACATGGCAACTCCTGAAAGTCATCTTCCACCTCTGGTCCCGACAATGTAGGTGGGCTGAAAATCTGATCTTGGTAGAAAAAATAGCCTACCTCACACTATCCTCCTCTCCACTTAGGATAAGTGTAGAGTGTATGCTGATCCTGGGCTGCAATGATATTTCCCTCAAATGGCAAGATGGAGATTAGACCTCTAAGGATCTCTCCTTCAACATTATGAAACATGTTGGCCCAAATCATCTAATATGTGATGAGTTGGAAGTCATCATCATATGGCATCAAATTCCTCATATGGATCACCTCATAAGGAAACAAATGTGCTGTTGCAGTGGCCATACCATCTCCCATGCTCCCTTTAGAACATGTAGTGCAAAGAGTGTGGGAGTTCTCTCCCTCCAAGGACACATTCACCCAATGTGTCTCTCCTCCAATCATGCTCCCAAGAAAAGCTTTAGCAATATCAACCAAGGGAACCATAAGGAGAATCATGCTGGATATCATGTGAAGTAAAGGAGAAGGACAATGGTCCCTCAAATGTAGCCAACGCAGTTTGACTCTCCACTGCCATGGAAAAAAAAATGATGGGTGGCCTCCCCACCATTTTCTTGCTGCCCCAATCTCTTCACAAGTCTGGAGAAAGTGAATGATGTAATGTGCAATGTGAGTATGTTCTCCATGAGAAATTTCCTCCCCATATCCACTTAGGGAGTGATCAATCACAATGGCCTTATGTAGATCACTAAATATAGAAGGAAGAATATCCCTCCTTTGAGAAAATCCCTGCACATATATGGTTAAGAGATGCATACATATAGAAAAATTACTATGCAAATCAACAATACTCTTACCATATGTTTTTCTCATATAAATGGAGCGGCTCATAGATGAGTCTCCCCTCATCCTCAAAATGAAAAGAGTTAGTTGTGGTACCTCCTCCATCTTCTCATGATCCATGGAGTGCCTCCTCAAGTTCTTCAAGTGGTCCCTTCCACAAGAAGAAAAGAAATGTAATGTGGAAATCATGGTTGGCCCATGGTTCCTCCTGAAATTTACATGTATAGTAGGGAGAATCATGCTCCCAATGGGCATCTTTAGTCTCAAGCCCACTCTCCAATCAAAGCTCCCCATGAACATAAACATATCAACAATACATGGAAGCAAGGTACAATAAGAAAAAGTTTCCAAATGACAACCAGAGAGTGAATCATAGTTCCACCCATGCAACCAGTGCAATGCATCCTTTGCCTGCATCAAAATGAAAAATAACAAGTGCTTTACCAGCCACTTGTTTTTTTCCACAATCATTTTACAAGATATAAGCATGAAAGTACAAAAGGGTGTCAATGGCGCACACCAAAAATCATGTGGCTTTCCCCACAAACCACCAATGAGACAGCCAATCTAAATGCTACAAATGGATTCAAGTATATCATCATACAATATGCAAGAAATAATCCTCCTTGGGACAATATGCTGCTCATAAAAAAATAGGAAGTACAAAACATAAGGTGAAATTGTACATCCTCCATTATGTACTTGAGGACTTGAGCTAAAATGGCTCAACTGAAAATGCTCCCTTACTCCCAATAAGTGGGAAGGTGGCTATGACATCTTCACCATCATCATCCAGGCTATGCATCTCTCCATATGCTGAAATATGTCATGCTGGATGCCCTCCCAAGTGAACTCCTCTGCCAAAGAAAGATATGCATCATAATGTATGGAAAGGAAGTCCTCATGTGCTACATGAAGCGGCTTCTCCTTGAGCTTAGAAGCTCCAGTCAAGAAGACTCTACCATAAGAATAGATGACCACATCATCCACCATATACTCATCATCTCTATCTGGATCATCAAGTATCATACATGTACCTAGATCCTTAGAGTACTCTACCAAGAGTTGAGATCTCTAGTAAGGATCAATCCCCTTAAGAGACAGCGCTGGTGATCTGGCATGTGAAGCTCTAATCATGCTGCTGTCTGCTACTTTGACATCCCTCATGCCAAATTTCTCTTCCAAACTCTTCACCTCTCCAAAATCCAAGAGTGGTGAATCCAAAGAAAAGATGTCTTCCATCAATGCAAGATCTGGTGGCCTCCCCGGTGGAATGCCTCCATGTAGTGAGACATCACTGTCAAGAGGGTACTGTACATATGGTTGAGAAACCTTGCCCTTGCCTTCACAGCGCAATGCAGTCTACCTCTTTTTTACACTAGCTCTCTAAAATAGAGAAGGGTGTGTGCCTCTCATCACATGATGCTGCTCTTCCTCCCTACCTTCTCCTTCCAGCTGTAATGCAGCATAATGATGTTGCTCACTGATTGTGCTTAGACCTCCATGTATGAGATCCTAGGGAACTTCTTGCAAGGATGCATGAATCCCTCTTCTTGGAGCAATAGCTCCTCCTTCCTCTGCATGAGGTGCTAGATCAACTCTAGAAATGACAATGTTGTTGCCCTCAGCCTCCTCAACATGAATGGGCAACCCTCCAATGCTTGGATCCTCTTTTGGAAAAGGTATCTCTTTGCCTCCTTGTGCAAAAATACAAGATGAAGGTCTTGCCTCCAAAAAAGTATAATGCAAGATATTAGCCTCCTTTATGGTTCTCTGAAGTGATTTTGAGTCTATGGTTTCCCCCATCACATGCAAGGGTTTTGTTTGTTTAGATGTGTTTGTTTCCTCCACATGTGTTTCAGAATTCTCCCTACCAAATCTTTCCGTAAAAGTTTTAATGAACCTTGCATAGGAAGAAGTATTTTCATTCTTTAAATTAAAGGACTCAAATAACCACCATGCATAGACCTTACCTCCAAAGTGCAGTGTTGCTGCCCTGATGGCTTCATCTTCGGAAATTTGATGCTGCTGCGGAAAGGTGTCCAACTCTTCCACCCAAGCCCTGGCTGAACATGTAGGGGACCCATAAAAGATAGATAGAAGAAATATATCCATATTATGTTGCTTTCTCCTCCTCACCATGATCTTGAAAAATTCTGGAAAAGTGATATGATCTCTAAACTTATGAGTTTGAGATTCATACTCATGGAAGAAACCAAAAAGAGTTCCCTTCTTTGGCATTCCTTCTTCTTCTCTCTCCCTTATGGAAAAACTTGTCATGTGACTGTGTTGTGCATCATAGGGTGTGGCTGCATGCTCACACTCCCCATAAGAAAATCTAGAGTTTGACTCAGTTTCAAACCCTCTTAGAGATCCTGTACATATCTCCCTTCTTATCTTCTTGAAATCTTCATGAATGTTCTGTACAGATCTTGGAATAAGCTTTGTAAGCTTATCTTCCTTCCCCTCTCCACATATTGGAGTCTTCATCTTCTCTTTTATTAATAGCATCATGGCTGAGATCCACAGGCTGAGCCAAGATTGAAGCTCTGATACCACTGTAATATCCCAAACTAGGGAAATGCTACAACCATGAGAATATCTTAAGATATTCTAAAGTTGGAGATCCAGCAATATGCAAACACAACAATGGAGTAGCAGTGACACTCAACTCATAGAAATGTGAGGAAGATCCATAGCCGTCTTATTAATAAATAGCAGCAACAAATGAATACAAGGTATTGAGAAAAATGCTACTCAAGATAAGCAAAGCTCAACCTCAAGAAACAAGTACATAAATCATGATAAAACACTGCTACACAAGTGTGTCCAAGCTATGATTGTGCAATTTTATAAGAGAAAATGCATGCTAACATATGTAAAATACATGGATATACAAATAAATGGCCCATACAACATTGGGAGTGAAGATCTCAGCTCCCAAAGGCTACCTCAAGTCAATCTTGGAGGGATTGGCCATAATATACAAAATCTGCAAAATGCCGGAGTCTCTTTTAGTTTTAAGCGAGCGTGAAAGGACAAGTGCTCGATGATCTTTTCAAATTTATGGAGTCAGTAAAGACTGAAAATGACTGCTCAGGTAGTCTAGGTAAAAGGGTGTACCAGGTTCCCGTGAACTGCCATATACACCTTGGTTATAAAATGAAAGAAGAATCAACCAAGGACTGGATGTACGTGCAGGTAGTCTTCCCGAATGCTGTGTTCGGTGTATCACAGTTACAAGGTGGCAGACCCAGCTTCCTACGAATAAAAGGATTGCAACCTAGAGGGGTCTCCCTTTATATACTCGATGGTACGGGGAGCACAAGTCCGTACTAGTGTTGTCTGAAGCTAGATGGTGAACGATAGTTGCTAGGTTTTAAGACGCCGGAACATGTATCTAACTTAGACCACTAAATGTTTCATTAAGTTTCAATGTTGCCTTAGGTTAATTGAATAAATTTTAAGTTGACCTTGTATTTATGTTTCAATTCCAAGGTCCTACCATATGTTGGATCTCACAAATCCCTAAATGCAAGCTACATGCCATAAAATACCATTTCGTTCGATGAAAAGCTATCTATGACAAAGTTTAGGAGTTTTCAAGTGATAGCAAATAATGATAACACACAGAAGCATCCACTACAGTATCTGATGCAAGCTAATGAAAGTGAGAAATCTTCCCTAGAATGTCCAATGCTAGTTATGCGAAATATTTTACAATTCCACAATGCAAACAAGAATGCAAGCACACATTTTTTTTTATATTTTTTTTTATTTTCAATGTAATAGAGCAAACAATGCACTAAATGACATGAAAAATAAACCTTCACACTAGTTTGAGAATGTGAATTCGAGATTTGAAACGAAACAATTCAATCAAACCAAAAGCAAACAAAACAACAACTCAAACCAATGTCGCAATCTCTCAAATCGAAGAAAGATGTCGAAACCGACCCATACAAGCAATGTGAGCTATGCTTGGAGTGACAAGAAGCAAAACTGAATGAAAGAGGCAAGAATCACTCAAGACTCATTCCACCAAATGAAATCACTCAAAACAGATCAAGGGAGCTGAATGCAATCAAGAAAATAACGAAGGTGACCGTGAAACAAAAGACTCAAACTCCTACAGGAGGCTCAACATACCCTAGCACTAGAAAACCCTAAGGCTATGATGCTGACAAGAAATGGACAAACAACCAAAGGAAGGAGGCCGTTCACAGTCACAAAAAATCTTAAAGCACTCAAATCAAGTCAAGAAAACACCCAGAGGCACCAGTACTGACAAAAAACTCCAAAACAGGGGAAACCCTAACACCTATAGGAAATGGTGCGACTGGCTGGCTGTAATCCGTGCCAGACAGGGGATGGCGGGTGATGAACTGGAAACAAGCGCTAGTGGGTGTGACTGTCAAACTGGAAACAACGCCAATCAAGCCAACCCTAGAAAAATGAAAATTTTGGAAAAACAGAGGTCAGATTTGATCCTCTAGGGTTGAACAGGGGTCTAAGACTCAGAAAAACAACCAGAAAAGGAAAGTTAATTAAGAAAAGACCAAGAAAAAGACCTAATGGACTAAAGAAAAACTCGCACTAATCCCCAGCGGAGTTGCCAATTTTTTGGTTAGGTAAATCCCTTCTACGGACAGAGGTGATCCCACTAGCCCTAGAGTGGGTCTAGCCACAAACAAGAAATGCTATGACATCAATTCCTAGTTAACGGATGGACAGAGATTCGATAGATAACTTACCATATATCCTGCGCTGTTTTTGTCGTCGAAAGAGTGGCTACCTCTCGCTCCTGGTTCGACAGATCACGATCTGCTCGTTCTCACGCTCGGATACCTGCACATACACAAGAAACAAAGATGATATACAACATACTATTTTGCATCCATAACTATCAGTCAGTCAAAGAAGACTAAATCAATGCATCAATAAACATAACACAAAGATGGAACCAATACCATAGTCGAGTATATTATTGAAAGGAAGGAAGAGTACAACCAAGCTTCGACGTTGCGGTCTCCTCCAACAGGGTTCTAGTGGAGCGCATCTCACAAAGCTCATCAGGAATTCGGATGGGGCTCTCTCTACAGAATTCTCCTTGGTTCTACCTTCTCGATAGCGATTACTAATCTATAGTATCTCTTCTCCAAGTTCAGCTTCTTGGCTATATGTTCAGCTAGCTTTTGTAAAGGGAGAAGGCCTGTTTATATAGAGGGAGAAGGAGAGGTTAGGATCCCTATAATCATGGAGGGGAGTCCTATCTTCAAATAATGTTCTAAAAACCACTACCTAAAGGAAGAGATCCGTGGCTTATCAAGTTTAACCACTTGTTGTGACTCATCCCTGAGGTGGTTAAGGGAAACTTCCACCTCTAATTTGTTAAAAAACATTCCCAAAAATGATGGCGCGGGCACAACAAAGAGACAGAGTGCCAGCTGGCACAGCCTCTAGTGTACATCCTCCACACTGGCATGAGGGGTGAACTGGCTACCCACGCCAATGCCAAAAAATAGGTTTTTATGGACTTTCTGAGGAAATGTTCAATATGAGAAATGATGTCCTTATGCAGAAGGATGCAATGAAGGTGTTTGCAGAGTATGACACTGCTCACAGGTCACGAGAACGACCCTCCAATATGCGGGGCAAGGGATTGCAGGGACAGTGACAAAATCTGTGTAACACCAGGCAACGCAGGAAGAACCACCGCTCATAAACATTGGAATCCACCCCTAAATGGTTTCTTCAAATGCAACTTCGACGACGCCTCCAAAGGAAACCATGGTAAGGCAGGATTCAGAGGTATCTTCAGGAATTCCCTGGGCAAGCCCCTTCTGATCTACTATGGAAATATTGAAGGGGACAACAACAACTCTACGGAGCTAGAGGGACTCATCCAGGGCATCTATAGAGACATTGAGTTCAACTATTTTCCACTGGAAATGGAGGGAGATTCGCAAATTATCACATTGGCGGTCACTCGAATTCTCCATGGCTCTACCTCCACAAAGGTATCCACTATCTGGCAGCTAGCCAATAGGCTCAAATTCCTAGAAAAAATGATACAAAATCACAAGGCAATAAATTTTCACCATGTGCGCAGGAAAGCGAACACTGTTGCGAACCTCCTAGCTAACAAGGGAGTGGAAAGTCACAAAGAGATACACTACTCCAACCTCACCCAGATTGGGGATGATTATTTAAGAAGAGAATGCCAAATACTCATCCAAAAGGACTTTCTCCCCCTGGATGTGGGTGATAGTGGAAGCACGTATGGAAATAGTCTCTCCCACACTCAAGATGACAAAGATCTGTATCGCAGGCCTTCACTTGAAGTGGATCCACAATCCTACAATAATTCACATGAGGTGACAGAGGCAAGGCATCATGAAGATACACAATGCCAACAACCTCCCCTCGGGGGTACCTCTCAGCTGCAATCATTGGAACGATCTCTCGGATAGATATGACGTTTGGCCATAACTCAAAGTACATGCTTCCTTATGAAAAATGTTGTAGCATGCAGTTGTAAGCGAGGCATAATAATGCTTAGCATCTTCACATGTGCCACAGGCCTAAAAAAGGGGAGGTCCTTCCGCACAAAGTTACTCACAGTTTGCTCCTTCTGGCCTTTCTGTTTCATTTTCAGCCCTCCTACGAGCCCAGCATGTTGCACAACCTCCCCCCCAGTGTTGCACACCCCCTTGAATGCATGCCTCTCCTTGGCTCCACCTGCCTTGCCAGTTTCACCAGCCTGTGTGCTCCCATTACCCTGCTTCCCCTACTGCGTATCCTTCACCAGCACACCTCCATGTACAACAACACCTTACTGCACTCTCCTTGTCTCTGGTCAGATCTGCTCCTCCATACCTCTGTGACCCCCATCTACCCTCTGCTTCACCTTTCCATGAATCCCATATTGCGCCAAAGAAAAATCAGAGGAGGCTAGAGAGGTGTGCTCCCTGGACGTTATCCGCGAGGGCTCGATAACCGCTTGGAATCCTTTGAGGGTTCCTCTTCGGGCAGTCATGCCATGGAGCCCCCCCAGAGCCCCGAGCTCGAACAAGAGGAGGAGACCCCCACTCATGAAATGCAGAGAGGCAGAAGCGGACCAAGGAAATCCACCATTGCGGACCAGGAGCACCCCATGCCCCGCAAGACCGAGCTTCTTCCGGCACAAGAGGCATAGGGGGAAGAAACAGACGTTTGGATAATGGATTTGGAAGGCACTTGGACGCGAGTACTGGATGCCCAGTATCTGGTTTCTCCCATCCTCTATGCACCTACTTCTAGGCCTCCATGTCAACCTACTACTGTAGAGGAAACCATTGCGCATGAGTATGCCTATCCTATCGTGGAGGAAGATCCAAATATCGAGGTTGATGTAGAAGACCCATAACTGCGCAGCAACTCAGATCTTATTAGCTTTTTGTTATGCTAGTTATTATCACAGTACCTTTACTTTCATTGGTGCTATAACACATTTTGTAATCTTTTGTTTAATGTTTTTTCCAGGCTAGTTTCCAAGGAGGCAACCCCATACATGCACAACTATGAAGGCTACAAAGGCTGGGATTGGTTAAGTGCAGCTTACCAACTCAGCCTATAGCATATGTAATTTTTTAATTTTTGAATTAATATAGTTTAGCCTCAATTACCAAAAAAAAATAAAAAATAAAAAAATCAACCAAATGTAATGGCCTTTGATCATAAACCAAAGGAGGCCACACATATGCATGAGGCCTACCTTTGGCTTGGCCTTGCAAATATGTGCAGGCCTCCAAACCATTAACTGGCGACCCAACAATGCAACCACATAGGCCATGGTCCAGCCATGTGTCCACGCAAACCACGACTCAAACAAAAACGAAGAAAAAAAAATGACAATAATGGATTAAATTACTTGCAAACTGACAATAATTGAAGCTCCAATATTCTCTATGGTTGCTGTATCAATTTGCACAAGGATATTTTCCCTTTTTTTGTTGTTTTGGATCTAGTAGAAATTGATTTTTTTGCTGGATCAACATTTCCAGAAAACACACCAATTTAGATACACGTTTTTGAAACACAATTTTTGATCGACTAAGGGCAAATCTGAAAAAAAAAAGCATGGGTTTTTCTTAGGATGAGGTGAATTAAATAACCCATAAATGACTTCTTCAATTTCACAACTGATTGAGAGAAATTCGTGATTCTTTGGAGCATCATCTAATAGACTACGTGAGGAAAAACGATTTTTAATGGAAGATTAAAGAATTCAAATTAAAATCAAATTCTGTTGTGGCATTCTTAAGAATGATCAACATGGCACTTGATTTTTCCAAATCAAAGAGTCCAAACTAATTTAATACTCTGTATTCTTCACCCTCTATGCAGTGCACTCTCATTTTGATTGATCAACATCATAATTTTCCAAAGGGAGGGGTTTTACCTCCTGGTATTATGTTTGGTTCAGCAATTTGCAAGAACATTTGAAAAACAAATGGCATATCATTTGAAGTTCTCAGAAAAGCAAGCAAGGAATCCATGGCCTTCTCTATTTTTTTTTCATTTGTCACACTCATTTCACCAAATATGATTAGTTTGGTTATCATGTTTTTTTTAAAAGTCAAAATTTTACGTGAAAATTTAGAGATTGTTCAAAAATTTTAACGTTGGTGATTTATTTATTTTACAACTATTAAAAAAAAAATCCTGTTCACTAAATAAAACAAATAAGGATTTTCTTGTTCTTCTAGAAAATGTATTACTAAATTTAATGATCAGATTGATTATTTGCATAGCTATGTGTACTTAACTTTTTGTTTAGGATTTTAGCTACAAGAATTGTGCACATCCTACAGCTGAGAAACTTCACTTTTTCACTCAAATTTCAAATCAGCCTAACTTTCTCATACGATATCGGATTTCAACGATTCAAGCATCATTGGAAAAATATCAATGAGATCTATACAATGAGAAAGCTATCATCATAGTTTGAAACAATTAAAAAATGAAGGAATTTCTGAAAAGACACAATAGGTAACTTGAGGCACTAGTTTTGACACAAGTATAAATTCTTTTGGTTTTCCTCTGTGAACTTAGTTTATTAGTAACAATTCTCAGTTTTTTTGTGTAAATTTCATAACGAGAGATATTTATCACCTCTATATTTTGATAGCCTTACATTCCATTGTAGAATAAGTACTATTTTTTTTTTGCAGGTTCCAGGAGGAAGGACGGATGACCATAAGAGAATATTGTCTCTCACAGAGACCACATTTATTTCAAAAGAATATGATTAAAAAAAAAGATGAAACATCAATGCATGAGCACATGCTAATGCAGATTAGATCCAACACTTGAAAGCCTTTTAGATGCCATTGTCTCGATTACATTCATGCTTCTTAAATGAATAAAACATTCA
The DNA here is from genome assembly GCA_034641835.2 of Pinus albicaulis. Classification (NCBI taxonomy): domain Eukaryota; kingdom Viridiplantae; phylum Streptophyta; class Pinopsida; order Pinales; family Pinaceae; genus Pinus; species Pinus albicaulis. The sequence continues at coordinate 1,558,091,792 of CM076578.1, forward strand.
CCTCATTTTTGTTCATATTTTCCATTCACATTCATTCTTCATTCACATTCACTATCCATTCACATTCATTCACTTTCATCCACTCCTAACTCATGAATAAAAGCAATCATATCACTTACATGCTGATTAATTTTTTCCTTTTCATGTTCATTTTCCTTTCCCAAATAAATCTTGCTTGAAAGAAAACTGTATATCTATAGTCCTTTTTGAGTTTTAAAAATCTTTTCAAAAAGTACCTTGAGGCTTGCATGCCTTAATGGCAAGTTATCTTGCCGAAAAATAATTGGAATACATTAATGTCCCTTGTTTTATGGATATTCTAGGTGACTCGACATCAGCAAATTTATTCGTACCTAGAAATATGTGCTTAGGCATCTCGACTCTCATTTTCATCAATGGTGAGAGGTCTCGTGTTAAATAGTGACATGCATTAATGGCCACTAATTCAAGAATTTCTTACTATGTTCGACATCAGTAAATTCATTCACATACATATGAATTGTGCCAATGTATGATAATGACATGAAGACTATCAGATCCAACATTATCCAACATTTGTAGCAGATGTAGCAGATATATCAGATGTAGAAGTTTCAACAAATTTAGTAGCAGCAAAAAATACTCACTATCACAACTTCATCCACGATTTGCATGACCAATTGAAGAAGCATCATATCAGATTTTTGCAGTAGCTACATATCCACAACTTATCCATTTCATAGGTATGTAAAGGTATGTTCTTTTCTAACTTTTTATCATGCAATTCCTTAAAATGATAAAGTTATAATTTCTGGAAAAATACTCCACAATCTTCCTTTTCTCACTTCATAAAATTGCAAAAACCATAATTTGGGGGGAAGGGATATCACTCCATATATTTACATCTTATGCCACATCACTTTCATATAACTGACATACAACTACTATTGCATTAAGATTCAAAAAAAAATTATATGTTTTGCAAATCATCAAATTGATGAGCTTATGGCTAATTGAAAAGATAAATTCTCAATGTTTTCAAGACATTTGGATGCAACAAAGAATAAACAAAAGTATTGTTACACAAGAACCAATACTCATCAATTTTGGTTGTCACATAAGAACCAAGCATAAAAACAATAAATTTTGGTTGTCACACAAAAACCAACCATAAAGATGAATGTTGCAATCCAATGTATTTCAAAAAAACTTTGCAAAAATAATGAAGTTGTAATATCCCCAAAATAGGAATTCAACAATGCATAAGCACTATACTGGAATAGCAGAGAGAAATAAAATCATAAAATGTGTTGAGAAACACATTTCTATCAAATGAATGAAACAACAACAAAAATAAGCACTTCTACATCCTCCCAAGTGGGAAAAATGCAACAATTTGACCCTGAAAACGTTATTTCTGGAGATTTAAATTTTAACTGAGAGAAATAAAACTTGTTTCCATTAGAATATAGACTTAGGCCCTCACATAAAAAATAGAAACATAAAAAAATCACTTATGATAAGTTAAACAGACCTCCCGGCCTCAAATCAACTTAAAAATAACCAAACCCCATGACTTAAGTTATGCAGAATTTATGAAGCACATGATAGCATTATTTTTTGAGGGTTTCTACAACATAATGATAGAAATTCATATATCTGGAACTTTATTGAACAATATGCTAAGAAAGTAAAGATTTGGCCTCCTTAATACATTATAAAGACAACTGAGCAAGGGTTTCTTGAAAGCTTGAGTACAAAAAGAGCAGATCTGAATATTCAGCTCTAAAAAACACAATATTACTGCAACATTACAGAAATATAGCTAAATAATACAAAAGAGGGATGAGAAACCCTTCCTCTAGCTTTCCGGGAGAAGGATTTGCCTTTTTCCCTAGGAAACTAGCTCAAAAACAAGGGCTTAAACCCTACTGCAGCAACACTATGCAAAACGATGCAGTTCCTGCAAGGGACTGCACTGTAGGAGATGAAGAAAAGTTTGGCCAACTTCCAATATGTGAAATGAGCTCAGGAATCTTCGTAGCTGATCTCTCAAGAGAAGGAAGGCTCCCTCTACTGAGAAACATACCCGAAAGTGGTGTTATCAAACCTCCACTGCAACATCCTGCAACACAGCAAAATAACACTGAAGCTAGAGAATGATGCTTGGCCTTAAGCCTAGATGTGGAGAAATATAGTACCAAGCTCTCCCAAGAGGCCTCTCAAGGGAAGAGGTGGGATTCCCGCTCGGAAACACCCGATGCTAAACAACACTGCAACCTTGCTAAACAGCAAGAGGAAGCCAAGTCTAAAGAGACCAATATCAAATGATAATATCAAAAGCATGAATAAAAAAGGATCCCACCCTCTTCATATATAGAAAGTGAACCTCTTCACATTGGTTCCCATCCATATGTACCATCAAGCTTGTGCAAGTTGTCCTCCACCCAAACTACGTTGTTCATCAAGGAGATTCAATGTATCTAGACAACTTTTTTGACTTGGTCAAAGCTGACTAAATCAAGATGATCCCATCCCTATTCACACCCAAGGGTGCTCAAATTAGCTTCTTATTCTTCCTCCTTTCATATTAGGAGTTTTATTATTCCTTCTAAAGAGGTTAATGGGCCTCCCTACCCATTTATTCACCTACCTAGTGACAAATCCAACTATAATATTCCATTTAGATGAAGGATAAATTTTTGGAATATTACAGTTCTCCCCTCAAAAATGTTGCTTGTCCTCAAGCAACTGTAAAGGTGGAGAAAAAGTCCTCCCCTACTCTTCTTGTGGCCTCCTCATCAATAGTCTCCACTAATGCTCAATATAATCTGCAACAAATCTGTCCTACAATGTTTCCTCCCAAGTATGCAAAACCACATGGCTCACATCATAGAAAGGTGGAAGGTGTAAGTGGAAACCTCCTTGCTGTCCAATGGCCTCCTCAAGTTAGGAGTGATGAAAAACATGGGGAATCTTATTCCCAATGAGTGACTCCCACACCCATGCTATCATCCAAATGAAATGAGCCATTCTAGGTAGCTCATTAAAAATATCCTCAACCCTCGGTTCATCCAATGTGTTGGGGTTGCATGAAGAGATTGGATCCTCCCATCCAAATGGTTTCTCTCTCCATTTATGGTAAGTATGGGGCTGCTGCTGATCTTGGGCTGAAATGTTGTGTCCTCCAAGAGTGGCCCAAGCTACCCCACAAAACAAATAAGCCATGAAGTGCCTCCTCCAAAAACTCAAGTTCTTCAAATGGCTCCTCCCACATGAAGAAAAGAGATGTAGTTTGGAAATCATGGACTGCCCATTGCTTCCCCTGAAACATGCATCATGTAAAGTAGGGATAATCATACTCCCAATGGGAATCTCCAGCTCATATCCCACTCTCCAAACAAAGCTCCCCATGAACATAAAAATATAAAAAATACATGGAAGTAAGAACCAATAGAAACAAATTTTCATATGACAACCGGAAAGTGGATCAAGGTCCCGCACATGGAACCAGCGCAATGCATCTTTTTCCTGCATCAAATAAAACAATAAAAAGTGCTTTCCCAGCCACTTTTTTGCTACCACAATCATTTTCTAAGATAGAAACATGAAAGTACAAAGTGGTGTCAATGGTGCACAACAAAAATCATGTGGCTTCCCCCACAAACCATCAACAAGATAGCCAATCTTAATGCTGCAAATGGCTTCAAGTACATCATCATACAATATGCAAGAAGGGATAATCCTTCTTGGTACAACATGCTGCTCATATAAAGTAAATAAGTACAAAACATAAGGTGGAATTATACATTCTCCACCATGTACTTGGGACCTTGAGCTGAAATGGCTCAACCAGAAATTCTCCCTCACCTCCAAAGAGTAGGGGAATGGCTGTGAAATCCTCTCTATCACCATCCGGGCTATGCATCTCTCCATATGATGAAATATATCATGTTGGATGCCCTCCAAAATGAACTGCTCTACCAAGGAAAGATATGCATCAAAGTGCATGGAAAAGAAGTCCTCATGTGCTGCATGTAGAAGCTTCTCCTTGAGCTTAAAAGCTCTAGTTAAGAAGACTCTACCATAAGAATACATGACCACATCATCCACCATATATCTATCATCTCCATTCAGGTAATCAAGAATCATGCAAGCACCAAGATCCTTGGAGTACTCTACCAAGAGTTGAGACCTCCAATATGGATATATCCTCCTAAGAGACAGCGCTGATGATATGCAAAGTGAAGCTCTCCACATGCTGTTGTCTTTTCCTTTGACATCCCTCATTCCAAAGTCATCCTCCAAATTGCTGCCATGCCCATCATGCAACTGCTCATGCTAAAAAATAAGTAGTGATCTTTGGAAGTTGGCCTCCCATGAGAAGCCCTCATCCAAAAAGAATCTCCCAATCTTGGCCAATGCAAGCATGAGTGGCCTCCATCTACTCCAATGTATGGAGGATTCCTTCCTTAAAGGAAGTACCCTCTATTTCTCCAAATCCATGGAGCAGCTCCCTTACACCATGAAGGTGCCATCCTCCATCACTGCAACAAATTCTGTCAGCACAATACATATAGTGAGAGTGGGTGGTGCTGAAAATGGAAGGATGTCTCCCTCCTCCTTGAGTTTATCCCAAACTCTTTGCGTTGTACTGGACTCCTCCAAAGTTTTCACCTCTCTAGAATCTAAGAGGGGTGAACCAAATGGCAAGATGTCTCTTACCAACTCCAGATCTAGTGGCCTCCCAGGTGGAATGACTCCATGGAGTGAGACATCAATGTCAAGAGTAGACTATACATATGGTTGGGAAACCTTGCCCTTGCCCTCACAACGCAAATCAGTTTGCCTCTTCCTTGCACCAGCTCTCTGAAATAGATAGGGGTGTGTGATCCTCATCAAATGATGTTGTCCTTCCTCCCTACCTTCTCCTTTCATTAGTAATATCTCACAATAATGCTGCTCATTGATTGTGCTTTGTCTTCCATATGTGAGATCTTGGGGAATATCTTGCAATGACACAAGAATTCCTCCTATTGGAGCATGTGATCCTCCTTCCTCTGCATGAGGTACTAGATATGCTCTAGATGTGACAACGTTGTAACCCCCATCCTTCTCTTCCTCTTAAATATGAATGGGAGTCTCCTACTCAATAAGAGGATCCTATTTTGAAAAAGGAACTTGCATGCCCTCTTCTCCAAATATATGAGACAGAGACCTTGCCTCTATAAAGGTTTTATGCAAGATGTGGGCTTCTCCAATAGTTTTCTGGAGTGGTTTTGAGTTTTCAAGTTCTTCCAACCCATGCACAAGTTTTGGTTTGGTTGGCTCTACCAAAAGTGTTTTAGAATGTCTTCCATCAAACCTCTCCACTAATATCTTAGTGAACTTTTCATATGAAGAAATATTGGCATTTTTCAATGAAAATGACTCAAAAATCCACCAAGCATAGGCCTTACCTTCAAAGTGTAGCGGTGTAACTCTGATGGCTTCATCTTCAGAAACTTGGTGCTGCTAGAAATAAGTGTGTAGCTCCTATACCCATGCTCTGGCTTAACATGTTGGTGACCCATCAAAAGTAGATAGAGTAAATCTATCCATGTCATGCTGCCTGCTCCTCTCCACCTTGATCTTGAAAACTCCTAAAAAGTGATATGATCTCTAAACCTTTCAGTTTGAGATTCATACTCTTGAAGGAAATCACTAAGAGTTTCCCTCTTAGGCATTCCTCTTCCATCCATCTCTCTCATGATATATATGGACATTTGAATGCGCTGTGCATAATAGGGTGTAGATGCATGCTCACACCTATCATGTGCAGATCTAGATCTGGCTCTAGATCCAAACTCCCCTGGAGATTCCATCTTCCTTCTCATCTTCTTAAGATCTTCTTCGATGCTCTACATAGATTTTGGAAGAAGCTTTGAAAGCCTCTCCTCCTTTATGCCTCCAGATAATGGAGTCTTCCTTCTATTCATCTCTCCTTCTCTTGATAGCATAATGGCTGAGTTCCACAGGTATTATGCTCTGATACCACTATAATATCCCCAAAATGGGAATGCAGCAGTGCATAAGAACTATAATGGAATATCAGGGAGAAATCAAATCATAAAATGTGTTGAGAAACACATTTCCATCAAATGAATGAAACAACAACAAAAAGAAGCACTTCTACATCCTCCCAAGTGGGGAAAATGCAACAATTTGACCCTGAAAACATTATTTATAGAGATTTATATTTTAAATGAGAGAAATAACACTTGTTTACCTTAGAATATAGACTTAGGCCCTCACATACAAAAGAGTAATAGAAACAAATCACTTATGATAAGTTAAACAGACCTCCTGACCTCAAATCATCTTAAAAATAGCCAAACCCCATGACTTAAGCTATGAAAAATTTATGAAGCACATGATAGCATTATTTTCTGAGGGTTTCTACAACATAATGATAGAAAATCATATATATGGAACTTTATTGAACAATATGCTAAGAAAGTAAAGATCTAGCCTCCTTAATACATTATAAAGACAACATGGTAAGGGTTTCTTGAAAGCTCGAGTACAAAAAGAGCATATCTGAATATTTAGCTCTGAAAAATGTAGTATTACTACAAAATTACAAAAATATAGCTAAATAATAAAAAAGAGGGATGAGAAACCCTTCCTCTAGATTTTAGGGAGAAGGATTGGCCCTTTTCCCTAGGAAACTAGCTCAAAAACAAGGGCTTAAACCCTGCTGCAGCAACTCTATGCAAAATGACATAGTTCCTGCAAGGGACTGCACTGTAGGAGATGAGGAATAGTTTGGAAAAATTTCAATATGTGAAATGAGCTCAGGAATATTCCTATCTGATCTCTCAAGAGAAGGAAGGCTCCTCTACTGAGAAACATACCTGGAAGTGGTGTTATCAAACCTCCACTGCAACACCCTGCAACATAGCACTATTATGCTACAGAAATAATGCTGAAGTTGGAGACCGATGCTTGGAATTAAGCCTATATGTTGAGCAATATAGTACCAAGCTCTCCCAAGAGGCCTCTCAAGGGAAGAGGTGGGATTCCCGCTCGGAAAAACCTAGTGCTAAATAACACTACAACCCTGCTAAACAACAAGAGGAAGCCAAGTCTAAAGAGACCAATATCAAATGATAATATCAAAATCATGAATAACAAAGGCTCCCATCCTCTTCATATATATCAAGTGAACCTCTTCACATTGGGTCCCATCCATATGTGCCATCAAGCTTGTGCAAGTTGTCCTCCACCCAAACTGCGTTGTTCATCAAGGAGATTCAATGTATCTAGACAGCTTTGTTGACTTTGTCAAAGTTGACTGAATCAACATGATCCCATCCCTGTTCACACCCAAGGGTGCTCAAATTAGCTGCTTATTCTTCCTCCTTTCACATTAGGAGAGTTATTATTCCTTCTAAAGAGGTTAATGGGCCTCCCTACCCATTTATTCACCTACCTAGTGACAAATCCAACTATAATATTCCATTTAGATGAAGGCTAATTTTTTGGAATATTATAGAAGTTATCAAATGCTATGATAGTGCAAAGTTAAAGGAGGATTAATACAAGGCAAAGCTAATTCAAAAGCAAGAAAATTAAAAAATCAAATGTATCAATGTAATAGGTTGCATAAGGACATGCAACAACTTCAGTTGGGGGGTATGTTGGGTCTCAGAATTGTCCTTAAAAAGGCATCCACTTTCACCATCATATCCATTATATCAACTCTATTTCACCTCCATTTTACTACCATGTCACTACATTCATCTTACTTTCATCATCATTTGGGTTATCCTTATGTTTTCCAAACATTATTAGTTTCTAGTGTTTTTAAGTGAATTTGTGATCAAAAGTTAGGAAATAATATGCATATGATTATACCTTAAAAGTGGAAAGAGTTTTGTGATATGTGTAGGTTCATTGGAAGCTTCTAAGGCTCTCTTATGTGGCTCCCAAAGATCAAATTCGAAATTATCTTCATGATATGAAGGAGATTTGAAGAAGGGATATGTGGCTTATGGTTAGAAAATTGGTTAAGAATATTATGGATCAAAGGAGGGAAGAAGGATCCTCATTAATGAGAAGGTTGCTTAGGAATTTGTATAAATAGGAGATCTCTCTCCTTTATTTGTAATCTTGTTAATCTTATTATTTTGTACTTTGTAATTTTGGAGAACTTGAATAAAGCTTTGAGGTTCCAAGCATGGATGGAGATGTGAAGTAGGAGATATCATGGAGCATATTATAATGTAATATAGAGTAGTTTTTATTTTGCAATTTTGTTTTGATATTAGTTTTTATTTCATGGAAGTATGTCATTTCATTTTAATTGTTATGTTGTTTTTATTTCATTGAAAGTTTGATAGTTAAGATTTTCCATTCATGCAAGTTTAATTCATGCAAGTATGTTTGATTGGTCAATTGTGGATTTACTTGACTGTGTAAACTTGTGCTCGCTAAGTCATCTCAAGAAAGTGGTTCTATCATTTTCCAATTAGATCAGATTTGGGCATTCAGTTATACATCAATCCTAGATTAGAATTCAATTATGCAAGTAGATTAAATTTTTATTTTTGAATGTAGAATGATTAGTTTTTAATTTCAGTTGAGTGTGTAAACTTGTTCTCGCTAAGTTGTCTCAAGAAAGTGGTTCTATTATTTTCCAATTGGATCAGATTTGGGCATTCAGTTATAAAACAATCCTAGATTATAATTCAATTATGAAAGTAGATTAAATTTTAATTCCTGAACGTAGAATAGATTTTCAAGTTAATATAGGAATGGTGTGATTAGGTTAGTTTTTATTTTTCCTAAACTGATCCCTAGCATATATTGTGCACGTATGTCTCACGAGTCCTACGGATCCTGGATTGATAATTTATGTTAGTAATCTAATACAAATTATTTTACTCTACAATAGCCAGGTTGCGTCATGTTCTGGTTAGAATCATATGAGTAACCTAGGTACTGGATAATGCTGCCTAGGTGACCTTGGGTCAATGATCCGATCAAGCCATCTGCAGTATTCGATGCACCGGGGCGTTAGGCAAGACATTGTAAATGTATCGTGACTGGGTATAGATGAGTTCGAGTTGCTAAGATTTGCAAATGGCGTCCTCCTCGAAGGTAGGTCATTGTGTCACCACATATTTTGATATATCTGCTGTGAGAGTTTTAAAAAACAAGTCTAGTAAAACTCTATCGTCAAGTTTGGCTTTGCACAAACTACGACGTTGCCGCCATTCATGGAGATGGTCTGAGATATGGGCAGCTGGCATTTGCCTAAAATGAGTCAAAAAATCCATCCCAGAATCATGGTGGATGAGTAGCTGAAAATAAGTGAGGAACATAGTAGCGAGGGCACTAAAGGTTCCATGCGAAGCAGAAGGGTGCTCCACATACCATTTCGTAGCAGGTATGGTCAGGGTGCATTGAAACAATCTCAATCGAATAGTATCATCAATAATACTATTGAACGAACACCGTATGTGGAAAGTCATAATATTATTTCCAAGGTATTTTTCTTGCTTCCCTTCGAATTTTGGTATGTGAGGGGAGCTTCGTAGGCATGGGGGGCCAATTGGGGTTGTGTGTAATGGGATCATTAGTTATCTTTTATGGATATGGAAGGTTTAATGATGCTAAAAAGGGTAATTGAATATTGAATGCCATTATGTACTGTGGAAACACAGGTATCTGAGTGTGATGATGTATGGGGGGTGCCTGGGGAATATTACCCTATGAAATACCTTTTTGTGTGTTCTTTTGACTCCCCGAAGGGGTAGCGCTCCTCTTCCCTCTGGGGGTTGTGGGAGGAGTTGAGTGTGGTGACCCTGTTGGAGTTTCCATAGGTGTGGTGTTGGGTGACCCTTGGGGGTTTCCAACTAAAGATGCCCTGATAAAGGATGAGCCAATAATGGTGGTGGTGTGCTTTATTTGATGCCGAAATGGCCAAAGATATGATACTCCTCCCTCTAATGGGCGGAGGTCCAAAAAATGTATAGATCGACAAGGTCCCGTTGGATCCATTATAGTGTCAACTAGGTTAATTTTGGATTTTTTTGTTTTTGTTTTCTAAGAGAAGGAAGATTATTACCAAAGAAAATATGATCACAATCATAAAACAAAGCAAAAATAAAAGGTAATTTTTCCTTTATATTAATGCTATGTGATCAAGCAAGAAAAAAATATGGCTTGGTTGTTTTGTGTATGATACTCAAAAGCCTAAAAAGACCTAATCACCCTCACACTCTCAAATGTAACTGGGCCTTGTGAAGATATCTTCTGATGGGTACTGAGGCTAACGTCCTGAAAGAGCTGGCAACACATTCCAGCAGCTGAATAATTGACCAAGGTAAAGTTATGAGGATCTAGTGCTGCCTGCACCATCACCTATAGGGAAGGATGCCCTAGATTTGGCCACTAAAGTATCATCGTCCGACGTGAGCATTCAAGTCTTGAGCTTATTGGTATTTAGCTACCAGTACCGAGCACTAGATGGGTCAGATAGCCCCAAAGAGTACCACACACACTGAGCCTAATATTAACACCCTCTTAAATGGGTCTCTATAATGCTCGTGTATTCTGTTCCGTGGGAGGATAGACGGTTTTTAAGCTCCCTAAAAAGTCAACATCTATTTTTCAAAATGTAGAATGACCAAGATGGCTTATTGGATGCCTACCCTCAATGGTCCTAACCTAAACTATGATTTCTTTTGTGGCCCGTGTGGGGAGAATTTAGTGAGTTCAATTAGTGGTTAGTTTTAGAGAGTCTTAATTTTATTAAGGTGTGTCTTGGTGAAGTAACTGTAAGAAGAGGACAAAGGTCCCAACACACTGGGTGCCTTTTAGTCCAATGCTTACCGATGCTTTGTGTGTGCTTTGGAGTGTACAATCACAAGTGTTATAAGATATGGATATGTGGTGATCCTTTACAATCCTTCTCTAATTATGCTATGTGTGATTGTTCCTTGCAAAAAATAAACAATGTGCGGATGATGGGCCACTTACACTTTGCCTAGTTAGACTAAGTTTTTCACTATAGGGAGATGGAAAATTATCTTAAGAAAGATTTTATAGGAATACCCAGGCTCATCGAGAAGTGAAAGGGTGGTAGAGGTTACTTGCCCTCTTTTTGATATTTTGTTCCTCATCCCAAATCCTAATGCAAAAAATTGAACTAAACTAATGTGAAAAATTAAAAAACAAGAAATTAGCTAAAGATGTGTGGATGTATGGGCCACTTAATTTTCCGCTAATTATTCTATGTGTTTGGTATCTTTTATCAGCAAATCATTTGTTCAGATAGCATTTTTGGATTGAAGGCCACTTAATTTCCCCTACTTAAACTATGTGTGATTTGCAATGGTAAAAACCTAAAATTAAAACAAACTATTTTGTAAGCTAAAATCCAGCAAAAAGTGTCCTAACCAGTCATGAAATACTAGAGCATAGTGACAGAAAATTTCTTATGGGGTGCCAACACCTTAATACTTCTAAAAAATTAGAAAAAGCAATGAAAAATGAGCTCATTTCCTACCGTGTTGCTTATTTTGAGGTTCATGTGTCTATTTGAGATGAACGTGTGTAGTTTTACAGTGACATAAAACTCCGCCTTCTCTGAGCCAAATTTCTCACTGAGGGTGACTGAAAAGTGCTGAGAGGAAGCATGAGTGATCTTCAGCAAGTCTGGGCATGAGATAAGACGATATACACTTTGCTTAATAGGGAGGCTGCTTTCCTACAAGCAAGTAACATGTCAATTGGTTTGTTATATTGTTAGTGGAACCAAATAACATAACATGCTACATCAATGAAGAAACAAAAAATAGAATACTCATGTACAATAGCAAGCTCAATTGAGTCAAACACACTAATAACTCAAATGGAGAAATCTCTCCCTTTATTAGTTTTTGATGGTATAAGAGAATAGGATGCTAAATCACATGCAATGGATCCTTAGAGCTATATGGAGCTATAATATTCAAGGCAAGGGTTCTCTTCCCTTCAAGCTTCTTACAAGCCTCTCTCCCTCTCCTTGATGGATGGTAGAATGCCGGATACTTGGTGAACTTATTCTCTTGGATTGAGGTGTTGGGTGGCCAACATATGAATCCTTCCATTCCTCCTTGCTACTTGGACAACAAAATGCTAGTTTTCTCTCAGGAAATTTGGCCAGCATAACAATGTGTTCTCTTGTTCCTCTTCCCATGGTAGTCTTTTCTAGACAAATTTCAAATTTTCCCTCCCTCTCTTGGTACAAGATGGATGTTGACACAAGAGTGGGAGGATAATTCCTTTGTGTTCTGCACTAAAGCCTCAAGGTGGCTCCAAGGCGACTTTAATTGGCTATATTGAGTGGGAATACTCTTTTTCAAGTGTGCCAAGTGGTCTCGGATGGTGAATTTCTGCATACTCAGGACCGCGCGACTCTTTGATGGATAGTCGCAATGATATTCGTGACTATGGAAGAAAAATCCACGAAGATCGCTCAGGGTTAGTGCTTTCTGTGCGCAATTTAATAAATTTTCCTGCTTGACCTTAATTTTTCAGATCCTATAATGTATTCCTTTCCTGTAAATCCTTATCTATACCTTCTGCTTGTACGATTTTCCAGTGATAGCAACTGCTTCTCGACTGTGCCCTTCTGGGCAGTAAGTATGCAATTGAACATATTTACTGTATGCCCAACACTTGGAGTCTCATCAGTTGCACTAGTTTGTTCCTTTTCTTCTTTAGGCTCGGTTCTCTAATTAGCAAGTAGCACATCACAAGTATGCATACTATTGAAGATTTCAACAAGAAACAGTGAAATTGGCATCCAGAAACATCATCCTTGATCCTAGTGAAAAATAAGCACCTACACTAGGTGGGGCCCACACAGGCTATTTTTGGGTGATATGTCTATTTTTAGAATTTGGATCAAAGTCTATTTTTAGCAGTAATATATTTATAGATGATTTAGAAAATTATATGGATGGATGGGCGTCTAATTTTGGAATGCATGTGCGAATTTGTTTCGTGGAATGCATGTCTAAAATTAGAATGCATGTCGATTTTTGTTAAGCCCTTAACAAAAATTAGACAATAAATAATTATCTATTTTCAATGAGCACTTGGAACTAGTTAACTGAAGTGGAAATCAGTTAGCTAAGTGGATTTCAAGTTGAAGTGGTTGGTTGGTGGACCATGCAGTGGACTTCGTTGTAATTGAGTGTGACAAAGTTGTAACAGAGTTGGATGTGTAGTTATGTGAGTTGTTATTTAGTTTAACTCAGCTAAGTGAGTTAGACTCAGTTGTGCTAGCTGTAACTGGTTGTAACTAACGATACACTAGTGCTAGATTAGTGAATTAAATATTAAATTAATTCACATGGAGTGATCTCACATGAAACTGAAGAAATACTACTGTTAACTACATGCATGTCAGATCGAGTGGAGACCCAGTTGATAGATAGGTGAAAGGGCCTAGTTGACTATCAGTTGTGACTATAGTGATGCATTCAATGCATCCACACACACATTGGAGATGATTATGAGGATTGCACAGTCAAGTCTGGCCATATCTAAATTATTGAGAGGTTCTTGACCATCAGGGATTGCGCAGTGGAGGCAAGTTGTCAAGACACAGTAAATTGGTGCATGTGTGAGCCAATTTTTGTATAACAGTGTGAGACAATTGTATATTGTACTGAGAGCTCTTGGAGTAGAGATTTGTATGAGATTGTTTCATGATCCATGATATAAATAATATATTATAGTTGGGGTTTTTAGCTTTAATATTTCCCGGTAAAAACATCTTGTTATGTGCGATTGATTTTTTCTTCATGTGTTTGCAATTAGCGATTTAATTTCTGCAAAGAATTAAGTAGAAGGATTCTGTATTTAACAGTGGCTTTAATTTTTAGACCAGGAGAGTCTGGTAATACATCATAGTATTGTTTAAATTTCTACATGGTATCAAAGAAGAAAACATTGCAATATTGAAGCAGTGTTGAGTTTTGTTGGTGGAAACAATTCGAATTTACTACAATAATTTCTTGGTGCGACAGTTGAATAAACGTCGAAATGGCTTTCAATGGTTTGTGGTTAGAGTATGCACTTGAGGGAAGCTTGAACTACATTTCATGGAAGGATAGGATGGAGGCGGTGCTTGAAGATAATGGCTTGAAGGAATTCATTGACAAAGATGTTCTTAAGCGTACTTCGACAGATGTTGCATTACTTGATGCATGGAAAAAGAAAGTAGCAAGGGTGAGGAGGATTCTGTTAGAAGGTGTGAGAGACCATATTGTCTCAAGAATTCATGGGAAAGAAACTCCATTTTCAATGTGGAAGGATTTTATGGATTTTTTCCAAAGCATCAACGACCATAGGAAATTGGCGCTGATGGATAAACTCAGAAAAATCAAGATGGAGAAGAACGACACTATTCCGGTATACTTAAAAAAGTTTGTCCAATGTAGGGATGAGCTTGGGAGTGTAGGAGTAAGTGTTGTTGATGATGATTTGGTGAGCTTGGCTCTCTTGGGACTTCCTAAGAGTTGGCACAGTTATCAAGACTCTGTCAACGGACAGGAAAAAAATGCCGGATTTGGAACGATTGTGGTCAGATCTAGTGCAGGAAGAGTTCAGGCGGAACATCAGAGATGGCTCTTCATCAATGCATGATGATGAAGAGTATTGTGCTTTGGTTTCCAAGGCGAAGAAGGGGAAGGGGAAGAAATTCCATTATAAATCTGAGGCCGGTGAAGATGGCAAGGAGCACAACATGTCCAAAGTGAAGTGTTTTCACTGTCACGAGTATGGACATATTGCCACAAATTGTCCACATAAGAAGAAGAACAAGATGGTTGCTAGAGCTTTAGCTGGTGAGGCCCTTGCCTTGAAATTTGAGCTTGACTTCTCATTGATCGCATGCATGGTGTCTAGTGCATTGGGATCAGGGTGGTACTTGGATAGTGGTGCTTCCTTTCACATGACGGGAGATGGGAAACTTTTCAGTGACTTGGAGGAGAAAGATATCTAGATGCATATTGAGTTGGGAAACGATGGATGATATAGTGCGATCAACATTGGTACCATTACCTTTCATAGGGAATTAGGTAAAATATTTCATTTAAAATATGTTATGCATGTTCCTGGTTTGAAGAAAATTTTAATCTCAGTCGAAATGTTAGAGGATAGAGGCTATGATGTTATCTTTAGTGAAGGAAAAATTTTCCTACGACATAAAGCAACAGAGAAAGCCAAGAAGGTTGGGATTCAAGTTAAGAATCTATATAGACTTGAAGTATATAGGATTTCTACTGAGCTTCCTACTGTTGGAAAGTGTAAGAAAGCCATGCAATTGACGCTTGAGAGGGAGTAGGATTTGCACACAGGTAAGAGTGAACCTTAGGATGTGGAGCAGCCACAAGATGAGGATCATGGAGTGGGAGCAACCACTCATGCAGAGAAATTTCAATCCAGATGGGCATAGGGAGTGCATGTTGCTATACCAATAGGTGAGAGGTGGGGATATATGCATGAGTAATCCCAAGAAGATATTTCTGGGCAGGATTCATTGAGATGGTGTGGATATAATGAATTGAACCTGGCTATGAGGAGCCCACAATATAGCAGTAGCAGGATCATTTGGATTGATGCAGTCTGATCAAAGTGACTGTGTTAGATATTGGAGCGCAGATCAAAGTTGACAGCAAGTGCAGAGTGCATGGGTGCAGAGTTCAACAACGCAGTGGTTCCTGAAGACATGTGCAGTAGCTAAGAAAAAGTCATAAGACTTTGATGATAGATGCATTATACTAATTCAATTGTTTGGAGGCTATTCAGTTTCAGAAGTGTTGCATGCAAAGGTTGTAGGGAAAATGCATGGAGTTTCATGTCGCATGCAAAAAAATTCATTCTTGTTGAGAGGGAGTGTTGAAGATTGTAACAAGAAACAATGAAATTGGCATTCGGAAACATCATCCTTGATCCTAGTGAAAAATAAGCACCTACACTAGGTGGGGCCCACACAGGCTATTTTTAGGTGATATGTCTATTTTTAGAATTTGGATCAAAGTCTATTTTTAGCAGTAATATATTTATAGATGGTTGAACAAATTATATGGATGGATGGGCGTCTAAGTTTGGAATGCATGTGCAAAGTTGTTTCGTGGAATGCATGTTAAAATTAGAATGCATGTCGATTTTTGTTAAGCCCTTAACAAAAATTAGACAATAAATAATTATCTATTTTCAATGAGCACTTGGAACTAGTTAACTGAAGTGGCAAATCAGTTAGCTAAGTGGATTTCGAGTCGAAATGGTTGGTTGGTGGACCATGCAGTGGAATTCGTTGTAACTGAGCGTGACAAAGTTGTAACAAAGTTGGATGTGTAGTTATGTGAGTTGTTATTTAGTTTAACTCAGTTAAGTGAGTTAAAATCAATTGTGCTAGTTGTAACTGGTTGTAAAAAAGGATACAATAGTGAGAGATTAGTGAATTAAATATTAAATTAATTCACATGGAGTGATATCACATGCAACTAAAGAAATACTATTGTTAACTACATGCATGTCAGATCCAGTACAGACCCAATTGAGAGATAGGTGAAAGGGCTTGGTTGACTATCAGTTGTGACTATAGTGATGCATTAAATGCATCCAAACACACATTGGAGATGATTATGAGTATTGTGCAGTCAAGGATGGCCATATCGAAATCATTCAGAGGTTCTTGACCATCAGGGATTGCACAGTGGAGGCAGGCTATCAGGAGGCAGTAAATTGGTGCATGTGTGAGCCAATTTTTGTATGACAGTGTGAGACAATTGTATATTGTACTGAGAGCTCTTAGAGTAGAGCTTTGTATGAGATTGTTTCATGATCCATGATATACATAATATATGATAGTTGGGGTTTTTAGCTTTAAGATTTCACAGTAAAAACATCTTGTTATGTGCGATTGATTTTTCTTCATGTGTTTGCAATTGGCGATTTAATTTCCGCAAAGAATTAAGTAGAAGGATTATGTATTTAACAGTGGCTTTAATTGTTAGATCAGGAGAGTTTGGTAATGCATCATAGTATTGTTTAAATTTCTACACATACTATGAACGTTCATGGCGTGATTCCACTGTGGTCATGTTTTCTTGGAATGAAAGGATTGATGATATTAACAATATATATCCATACCCAAACCTTTGTAATTCAACACAATGTTTGAGATTTGCACAGACTTTACCAGTTGGTTACTGCTGCTACTTGAATTTACAATCCTTCTGAGAAATTTGTATCGTGGAGGAATTCTTCTCACTACAATATCACTTGACCTTTTTTGAGTTCTACCACCTCATTTGACAGATTCTTAACCATGTAGGTCAAATTCTCAAGATCAGACAATTCTTTCTCTTTGGAATTTCTTACGGATGCTTGAGACCTCTTACTTGTGTCTTTAGAGTCCTTTTTTGGTTCATCGTATGCAATGACTCCAATTTCACACAAGTCCTTCTCAACCGTGATAGCCTCTTCATAATTTTCCATTAATGATGGTTTCACAATTTTCCTTGCGAACTATGCAATGCTCACCAACAAAGAAAAAGTATAGTAATCTATGGTGATGGAGTCATGAGGTTTGATATATTCTAGAAACATGTTTAAGATTCGGTTGAACCTTTGATTGAAGTCTTTCAGTTTCAGTTTCTGTTCCATCTTTAGACTACCCAACTCTTTTAATAACGTGGTGAGGGTCTTATCATCAACAAAATTTTCAACAAAAAATTTCTTAAAATCCCTCCAATTCTGGATGGAGTTCGAAGGAAGGTTGTGATACCATATAGTTTCTTTACCATCCAAGTTACATGGGAAAATTCTACATGCAACATCATAGTGACATACCTCAAGTGTTTTCAGATGTAGGTAAAATTTGTCTATGTAATCTTCAACGTTCATTTTTTTATCAGGGTCATACTTTGTTAAGAGTTTCTTCGAATGATTATGCATATTATGCAACACACCTGAAAGTGAAAGTGGTCCCTGATTCATCCAATCCAGATATTGGTCTTCCATGTCTTCTTCTTCTCTCTCCTCCTCTTATTTGTTAGATTCTTATGGCTCTTCCTCTTCTTCTTCACTGCCCAACCCATGGAAATTTATGCCTGAGAGTATGGGGTTATCTGGGTTGCCACCATTGAAAACTGGAAGTTCTTCTACATTTTCCATAGAATCGGATAACTCTTTAAGGGTACCAAGAACCACATATTCAAGGGAGGAAACCACTATCCCAGTATGGGTGGTTTTTTTTTTTTGTGAATAATATGGAAGAGTGAGTACTCCCGGGATCAATCCAACTGCTTTTGCGATCTGACCAATTATAGGATGGATAACCCAAAGCTGATTATATGGGATTTCACAAGTTCAAGTGGGCTTTGGTTGGTAAGAGTCACAAACTTTGAAAACACAAGTAGGGGAGGTGCATTGAAAATTTCCTCCTTGATCAGAATATGAGATGTTGGGGTTGGTGGGGTTATCAGCCATAAAACACTGGATTCCATCCTTCTAGTGCCAGAATTGTTGACAGTGTTGGACCCTCCAACATTTAGGGGATCTCCCCTATATGAAGTCCCAATTAGAGCTCACACCATTTGGTGTAGGATTCCCATATGGAATAATGACCTGGTTTCCATATTATTAAAGACCTGCCTTGGCTCTGACCGCCAGCAAGAGAGAGGGGTGAAGATGTACTTTCAAAAAGTAAAGGGGGTGTGCTTGGTGAATTTCCAATTGCAAGTGTGTCGAGGTTTTTCTACTGTGGGGAGAGAGATAATTGAGCATCTAAGAGAGAGGTAATAGTACCGCCTAGGAAGAGAGACACATGAACATAAGGATCCGTTTAGCATCCAGAAGAATAGTTTGCAAGGGATACAATGGTCATTACAACCAAAAATTGAGAAAAGCATGCTTAATAACCTACAAAATAGTCCACAAGGATGGGACAAAAATAAAAACCATTACAACACATTATCAACAATATAAGTACTAAAATAACCTAAATAGTTCAAAAATCTTAGCACATGTGAAATAAAACATGAAATACAAACATCTGCAGAATAGTCTTACAAACATTCATAGTCCATGCATGAAGAACGTGCTGGCCTCGAAATTTTTTTTTTATTAAGTAAAAGTTCCAAGAAACATATGTACAATGAACATCTCTAGCTCCAATATTGGAGCATTGGAGCCACTCCTTGCTCCACAAAATAACTAGCTTATATCTCTAATTCTTTTCTGGTGGAGCCAAGGTTAAAAGTATTTTTCTCATACAATGAGGGAGTATATAAAACCAATAGGTGACTTTTTGAATACCCTCACGAGTTTTTGACTTCTTATGGCTTTTCAACTTACATGACTCTTTACATTCCATTAAGGGAATTTTGAGGTCTAAAATGGACCTCCTAAGAAAAATGTACAACCAAAAATAACTTTATAAGAACCAATAGGATTCAAGATGATGATGTCAACCATGGGGGGTGATTCACCATTTTGGAGTAAAAAAGTAAAAACATAAAAAATAATAAAATAATAAAATAATAAATCACTTTTTCAACTCGTATTTTCAACTTATATCCCTAAGGTTTTACTGAAATTTCAAGCAAGAGTACTCGTTGGATGAAAAATTTAATTCTTCATCCAAGGAGCACACATGTTTCATACTTTTGATGGACCCTGATACACGAAAAATGAGAAATACATGAAAAAATGTGATTACAATCACATTTTTCATGTATTTATAATTTTTCATGTAGAAGAGTCCATCAAAAGTATGCAACATGAGTACTGCCCAGATGAGGAATCAAATTATGCATCCAACGAGTGTTACCACTTGAAATTTGAGTAAACCCATAGGGAGATAACTTGAGAATATGAGTTGAAAAAATAGTTTTTTTCTTTTTTCCTTCTAAAATTTGATGATGTAATCTAATATTATTTATTATTTCCAATATTATTTTATAATTTCTTTAGGAGGCCTATTTTAGACCTCAAAACTCCCATAATGCATGTGAGTCCTTTGTACTTCCACTTTACAATACATTTTGAATACAATATACATGGTCCACAATAGTGATGTGGCATATGCCCACTCATGACATGAAATGACATGACACTGCTAACATGGTATGCTTGATGACATTGTAATTTCAAGCCACTGCTACTGCTGAGAGTTTAGTGTCCTTGTAAAAGAATTTTCCTTTTCACCTCTGCATGCCTTGGTGATAAGGAGTCTTTCATGATCTCAAGTCTTGAATAGTGGTCACAAACTAGTGTCCTTTCAATTTCTCCTGATTGATCAACTTGTAAATTTAGCTACAAGAGTGTCTTTGATCATGATTCCTTCCATATTCTTCTTCTTCATTATCTCACTAGGACATGATATAGTACATGATCCTGCAATTCACTCATGACAAGAGGACATCACTTCGAAAACCCCTAGCCTAAGATAATGCATTCTGATCCATGAAACGAGCCTGAAACAAATTACAAACTAGACAGGGAGGCTAAGTGGATACACAGTTTCATAGTTAAGGAAGGAAAGTGGAATCCTTGAGCCTTGATACTATGCAGTTCAAGCTAGGCTGAGGGACATGACTGTATAGTTTCCATAGCTGGTGGGACAGGTTGAAGGGTTGGGCACAGAGAGAGCTTGTTGCGTATTGTTGGGAAAAATACTGAGAGGGGGGGTGAATCAGTATTTAGAGCTGATTGAAAACTTTTTAATTTTTCTTTGAGCAGATTTCCATACGCGGTTTTTATGAATTGAACTAGCATATGCACGCGGAAATATAGAAGGAAACTAGCGTATATTGATTTATCTTTCAGATTTAGAGAATCAGTCTTTTAAACAGATTTATCAGTTATGAATAAGGTTACATAATAAGAATTTATGAGAAGTAAATAATAGTATAAAGCATCACACACATGAACACCAATATTTAAGGTGGAAACCCAAATCGGGAGAAAACCACCACTGCTGTCGTCTCTGTCTTCAATATTTATTATATAGAAAATGTTTTACAACATTGTATTGATGCAGACTTATACCAGTACGTAGGCTTCTACCTGCAGAAGGCTGCAACCTTCTCTCGTTTTCCAGCTACAACTGGAAGGGAGCTCCAACCCCCTGATCTCATTTACCAGCCTCTCCTAGAAGGGTTAAACCCCTTGATTTCAACACCAGCTTCTACTGGCTGAGAGCTTCTACTGCCATACTGAAGGCTTCAACCTTCAGACCCACTGCAGACCATGTTTCATCAATTTTCATACTGGATCAAACAGCTTCAACACAACCCTTCACTTAACATCAACAAACATATTTTTCCCAATACTTCAAACAGAACAGTGAGACCATTGTAACCAGAATATCAGAAATAACCCAGACTTCAAAATAGATATGCAGATACAAACTCAACCCTGAACATTCATTAGTTCAAATAGCATACGCTACTTTTATTCACTGAAGCCGCGTGTATACACGCTTTCCTGCTCAGCAACCTGCGTATGCCTCTGTGCATATTGTTTTTCGTAACATGAAATGCATACACCACTTCTATTCACCGAAGTTGCGTGTATACATGCTTTTCTTCGTATCAACCTGTGTATACTTCTGAGAATACTGTTTTTCAGAATGTGATCAATCTCAGATTCAGATATGAGGCTTTTAGTTAGAAACCTCTTCAGAAATGCAGAAAATTTAGACAGTCAGTCAGATTTAACCATGTTTTCTCACTCATTGATTAGATTCGTTCATTATCAAATCAGCAACATACTCCATATTCAATCAACCCAAAACTTCAAGTAGACTTCATTGACCGACAGCAGAGAGAAAACAGAAATCACAGAAGTAATATCTGTAAATAAGCTTCAGAAACCCTAACTGCCATACGCTCTTTTAATGAAGCAAACCCGCTTATATACGCTCTTTTACCGAGACAAACTAGCATATAGATCTGAAAAAGATAAAATTTGCAGAACAGACCAGATCTATAAACTTACCCAGATTTCTTCAATTTCTTCATCAGACTTGTGCCAGGTCTTCATCATTTCTTTTGCAGATCATCCTAGAGATTCATCATTTCTAGATCTAGAGATCTTGAACCTTCATCATATCCATAGGTGCATCATAGATTCATATCTAACAATTAAGACCAAAGTTCATCCATGCAGATATTCCTTAGAGAGATTTATTCATTAACAACCCTTACACATGCACACCTTTCACTATGATCCTCTTCTCTTTATATAGTTTTAGCCTTTACCAATACCATGATCCAAAACCACACAACTTCCAATGGTATTCTTGGACAGAATCAAATAAACCATACAACGCTCAATACTGTGTGCCAAAACCATGGTAATTCCCCTTGGTATTATAATTTTGGAGCGCAAAAGGGCATACGCGACTTGGGACGTACTTATCCGCGTGCATACGCGACTTGGCCTTTAAAAACTTGCGTATACATTGTGACATATTATATTTATCATTTCTCTAGCATTTACTGGAATTATTTTCTCTGTCACATCTGAACTGAACTGTAGACACATCATTCTTACATCTATAATACATAGGTTGCTATCCAAAGACAACTTCATCAACTTCATCAAGTAGGTTGCCATCAATGACAACTCATTGCATCATATTTCCAACAATCTCCCCCTTTGTTCTTGATGGCAACCATGGCCAGAAATACATTCAGCAACAACATTCTCCCCCTTTGACATCAAGGGCAAAGGGTAGATCAAGATCCTTTGTACCGACAATACCATGCTCCCCCTGAGATCATGCTGCATCTTCAAACATAATTTTTCAATGAAGTACATGACTTTATGACCTTTCCTATCACCAAGGACTCATACTTACATCAATGATCCAACCAAGTGGATTTACATATGTGACTCAAGTACCCAACCAAGTGGGTTTACACATTTTGACTCAACTACCAAACCAAGTGGGTTTACAAATTTGAACAAGTCCTTACATGAATGAATATTACAATTTTTCATCATAGGTCTCAACATGACCTTTTTCATCAAATTATAGAAATGAATTATACAATCAAGATCAAATATTCTCAAGCATGAGATCAGACTACAACAAATAAATAGAATTCCAACAATGCATCCTTTCCATATGACCAATGCTCCCCTTTAGCCTGTGCATCCTGAACAAAAAATCATCAAGGAATCTTCATTAGAAGAATTAGAGAATGAAACATAAGTATGAGAGCTGGAACATCACTAGAGATATCCAACAGCGCCACAGTTGTGCTGAAGAATGCTGACCCAAAAATTTTTTGTCAGCAAACACCCATATGCGGTTTTCTGTGTATAAACTCGCGTATATACGTGACTGTCCTTCAGGAAATCCGCGTATCCAATTTAATATTCTGAATTTAAGTAGATCTAATCTTCTGAGAGGCAGAGACAACTCCCAACTTCTGTCTGAGATATTCGAACGCTTCCCTGGGTAAAGGTTTGGTAAATATATCAGCAACTTGTTCTTTGGAGGGAACATACTCCAACTTCACCTTTTGTTCAAGCACTTGTTCACGTAAGAAGTGATACTTGATGGGAATGTGCTTGGTCTTGGAATCCATAACAGGATTCTTTGAGGTACTGATGGCACTTGTATTATCACACATAATGGAGATAGGAGGTGAACATTTGATTTGAATGTCTTGTAAGGTTTACATCATCCAAAGAAGTTGAGTGCAACATGATGCGGCAGCCACATATTCTACTTCTGCTGTAGATAAGGCAATAGAGCTTTGCTTCTTGCTGAACCAAGATACTAACCGGGGCCCCATATAGAATGCACCACCACTAGTGCTTTTCCGATCATCAACATTTCCAGCCCAATCTGCATCAGTGTAAGCATGAAGAGTGAGATCAACATTATTTGGATACCATAGTACAAAGTCTTGAGTTCCTTGTAGATATTTGAATATTCTTTTGACAACCTGAAGGTGAGACTCTTTTGGATTAGCTTGGAATTGTCCA
The DNA here is from genome assembly GCA_034641835.2 of Pinus albicaulis. NCBI lineage: Eukaryota > Viridiplantae > Streptophyta > Pinopsida > Pinales > Pinaceae > Pinus > Pinus albicaulis. The sequence goes on from CM076578.1 coordinate 1,558,115,828, forward strand.
ACAATCCCAACTGCATGCATAATGTCTGTTCTAGTCCCAGTGAGATAAAGTAGAATTCCTATCATAGAACTGTATTCTGGTTGATTCACCGTGGGAGAATCATCATGAGAAATGAGATTACATCCGGTTATCATTTGTGTACTTACAGGTTTGCACTCTTCCATGTCATACTTCTTCAGAATTTGCTTAAGATATTTTTCTTGTGATAAGAATATGCCATCTGTTGCTTGTTGCACTTGCAAGCCAAGAAATAATGTTAGTTCCCCAAGTAAAGACATTTCAAATTCTTGCTGCATAACAGAAGCAAATTTCTGACTCATAGATTCTTCATTACTTCCAAAAATGATATCATCAACATATACAACCACAATCAATAGTTTATCATTTTTAGTTTTTGTGTATAAGTTGCTATCAACAGACCCTTTTGAAAATCCTTGTTGATGAAGATATTTGTCAAGACTATAATACCATGCCCTTGGAGCTTGTAAGTCTACAAACAAGTTTTTCATCATTTCCCAAAATGAATCCTTCTGGTTGTTCTATATAAACTTCTTCTTCTAGATCACCATTGAGAAAAGAAGATTTAACATCCATTTGATAAACTTTGATTTGTTGGAAGCTTGAAAAAACAAGAAACATTCTTATGGCTTCAAGTCTAGCTACAGGAGCAAAAGTTTCTTCAAAGTCTATACCTTCTTGTTGAGCATACCCCTTGCAAACAATTCTAGCTTTATTCCTTATAACATCCCCATTCTCATTTAAATTTTTTTTGAATATCCATTTAGTTCCAATGACATTTTTGTCATGAGGTCTTGGTACTAATTCCCAAGTGTGATTCTTTTCAATTTGATCAAGCTCTTCATTCATGGCTTGAATCCAACATTCATCTTTGCTAGCTTGATTGACATTATGTGGTTCAATACTGGATAGAAATGCCAGATAGCTAGAAGATCTCACAAGATTCCTTCTTGTTTGTACACTTGATTCCTTTTCTCCCAAAATTTTAGATTCTGGATGATTCTTTTGAACATATCTAGATGGATTTTTTTCAGATAAATCATCTCCAGGTTCTTCATTGGGTTCACTGTCTATATCATTTCTATTTTATGTAGAAGGATATATGTCATCTTCGTCTTCATCTGTTGTTTGTTTTTCTTCTTTTGGAGTTGCAGGGGACTCATCAATAACAACATCAATACATTCAACAATCTTCCGAAGTCTTTTATTGTAACATTTATATGCTCTACTCCTAGAGGAGTAACCAAGAAGTATTCCTTCATCTGCTCTGGGTTCAAACTTGCCAAGTTTTTCATCATTATTTTTGATAAAGCATTTTCTTCCAAAAACTCTAAAATGCTTCACAGTGGGAGGATTACCATACTAGAGTTCATATGGAGTTTTATCACTATTTACACGAACATGTGCCTTGTTAAGAATATTTACCGCTGTATGTGTTGCTTCTCCCCAAAATGGGTCAGGTGTTCCGCAATCATCAAGCATAGCTCTAGCCATTTTTTGAACTGTTCTATTCATTCTTTCTGCTACACCATTTTTTTGTGGAGTGCCAGCTAAAGAAAACTGTCTTTTTATGCCATGTTGTTCACAAAATTCAAGGAATTAATCTGATGTATATTCTCCTCCTCGATCAGATCTAAGACTTTTGATTTTTAGATATAATTCATTTTCAACCAGTGCTTTGAAGATCTGAAATTTCTCAAATGCTTCATATTTGTGTTTAATCAACCCAGTCCAACACATTCTAGAGAAATCATCAATAAATAAGATATAGTATTGTTCACCACGTGGTGACTTTTTCCTCACAGGTCCACATATGTCAGTATGAATGATTTCAAGAGGCTTACTTGATGATCCTTCCTTGGCATTAAATTGCACTCTGGTTTGCTTACCGAATTGGCAAGATTTTCATATGATACTTTCAGGTAGAGTAATATTGGGAAGATCACGAACAGCTTTAAGTCTGCTTGATTTGTTGATTTGAGAGAAGCTCAGATGCCCCAACCTTCTATGCCATAGCCATTTTTCTGAATATTTACTCAAGTAACATTGTTCTTTGCAGTTCTTTAATACATATAGGTTGTTTGGAGTTCTTTTTCCTTTTATAATTGCTTTACCTGTATCAAGATCACGTACCAAACATTCTTTTGAACTAAAGACAACTTCAGTTCCTTGATCACACATTTGACTTACACTTAACAGGTTATGCTTTAATCCATCCACATACATGACATTATTAGCTTTCACCTTTTCTTTTAGAAAAATAGACCCTTTTCCCTTAATGACAACAGGAGTATCATTTTCAAATGTAACATTCTTTTCCTTTTCTAGAGCACTATATGCAAGAAGTTTGTTTTTGTCACCTGTCATGTGTTTTGAGCATCCACTATCAATGTACCATTGATTTTCTTCACCTTCTGCAAATAAAGATATGCCACAATTTTCAACCTGTAATTCCTTCTTTTTCCACACTTTGGAGCTTGAAGGAAAATGCTATTTTGGCTGGACTTTGCTCCTGCATTCAGATTCTTCATGGCCAAAGTTATTGCAATAAGCACATTCAACTTCATTTTGAAGAGGAGAAAAGTTGTTATAGGTATTATTCTTTGTTCCAATATCAATCCTTTTCTTTCTTGCTTCTCTTGTCATGATGGTTTTATATGCAACACATTGAACAACTTTGTGACCAAAATTGTGACATGAGAAACATTGTCCATTGAAGAAGAAATTTCTGCGATCATGAAATATTCTACTTGAATTTACCTGTTGATTGGTGTTTCTTTGAAATGTATTCCTGTTAGTGTTATTTGAATTGAGATGTTCATGCTTTACCTGTAAAGATTCTTTATTCCCTTGCTGAGTGGCAGAATGTTGTATACTAGTTGTACCTGCTTTTAGATAATTTGGTGCTGAAGCCTGAGAAGATTCTCCGATATATCCAAGACCTGTCTTTATAAGAGGAGACCATTGTACCTTGATAATATCATCTAAGGTTTCATATCCTTTAGCAAATCTAAGATTCAAAGACTTCAGTTTCTCAATTTATTTTCTTAGACTTACTATTTCACATTCTAATTTCTCATTGTGTTTCTCCTTTTCTTCAAGCTGATTTTTCAGAGTTTCTATGGATATTTTAATTTCTTCTAAGCATTTTTTGAGTTGATTGAATTCATCAAGAAAATAATTTTCCTCTAAAGCATCCATAAAAGTATCTTTTTCTTCTCTGGATTATTTTTCAAATGCCACGAGAAGTCTAAGATCTTGTTCACATTCTTCCTCACTGTCAGATAACCCATCACTGTCTTCATGAGTATAGTAACTTTTTCTAGTGCTAAACCAATTCTTATTTCCTCTTGCTACTTCCTTCCCTTTTTCTTGTGTTTCTTTATGAGGACACTTAGTAGCATAATGACCAACTCTTCCATAAGTAAAACATTTGAAAGGAAGCTTACCTCTGAACCGTCTTGTGCCAAGTTGGAGTTTCTTTACAAAATTTACCTCATCTTCTTCTGAGATGTACCCTGATCCTTTTGTCTCTTGTACTTCTTTTCCTTTTGTAGAAGCTCGAAAGACGACTTCTTTGACTTCAGATGGTCCTCCTCTTCTCATTTCACATGCATTTAGTATGCCATGAAGTTGCACCACAGTAAGATTTTGAAGATCCTGCTTTTCTTCAAGAGCAGAAAATTTTGACTCAAATTTTGCCGTTAGTGATCTTAAAACTTTCTCAACCAAAGTAGATTCGGTTATTTTTTCTCCCAGATTTATCATACGATTTACAATATCATCAAGACGTAAAAAGAAATTGGCAATGCTCTCCTCATTATGAATTTTTAGATTCTCATATTGAATTCTGAGAGTTTGGAGTTTAGCACTTTTTACCTTTGCATCACCTTCATAACTTAGAATGATTTTGTCCCATATTGCCTTTGCTGTATCCAGCTGCATGAATTTGACAAATTATGATTCAGTTAGACTTCCCAATAGAGCATTGACCGCCTTTGCATTTGTTTCATAATTCTTTCTTTCCGTCGGATCTGTTGGTGTTGCGGCTGGATATTGATATCCTCCTTCAACAATAGCCCATACATATGCTCCTAGAGATTGAAGATAGGATCTCATCCTTGTTTTCCAGAAGATTAAATTGTTTCCGTTGAAGAACGGAGGCCTGATAGATGCTGTTCCATCTTGATTGCTCATCTTGTTTGATCTTCCTTCTAGCGGCTAAGCTTTTTCAGAAGGACCTGCTCTGATACCAATTGTTGGGAAAAATACTGAGAGGGGGGGGTGAATCAATATTTAGAGTTGACTGAATTTTTTTTACTTTTTCTTTGAGCAGATTTCCATACGCGGTTTTTATGAACTGAACTAGCGTATGCATGCGGAAATATAGAAGGAAACTAGCGTATACTGATTTATCTTTCAGATTTAGAGAATCAGTCTTTTAAACATATTTATCAGTTATGAATAAGGCTAGATAATCAGAAGTTATGAGTAGTAAATAACAGTATAAAGCATCACACACATGAACACCAAGATTTAAGGTGGAAACCCAAATCGGGAGAAAACCACTGCTGTTGTCGTCTCTGTCTTCAATATTTATTATATAGAAAACGTCTTACAACATTGTATTGATGCAGACTTATACCAGTACGTAGGCTTCTACCTGTAGAAGGCTGCAACCTTCTCTCGTTTTCCAGCTACAACTGGAAGGGAGTTCCAACCCCCTGATCTCGTTTACCAGCCTCTCCTGGAAGGGAGCTTCAACCCCCTGATTTCAACACTAGCTTCTACTGGCTGAAAGCTTCTACTGCCATACTGAAGGCTTCAACCTTCAGACCCACTGCATACCACGTTTCATCAATTTTCATATTGGATCAAACAGCTTCAACACAACCCTTCACTTAACATCAACAAACATATTTTGCCCAATACTTCAAACAGAACAATGAGACCACTGTAACTAGAATATCACAAATAACCCAGACTTCAGAATAGATATGCAGATACAAAATCAACCCTGAACATTCATTAATTAAAATAGCATACGCTACTTTTATTCACTGAAGCCGCGTGTATACGCGCTTTCCTGATCACCAACCTGTGTATGCCTTTGTGCATATTTTTTTTCGTAACATGAAATGCATACGCCACTTCTATTCACCGAAGCTGCGTGTATACACGCTTTTTTCGTATCAAGCTGCATATACTTCTGAGAATACTGATTTTTAGAATGTGATCAATCTCAGATTCAGATCTGAGGCTTTCAGTCAGACACCTCTTCAGCAATGCATAACCTTTAGACAGTCAGTCAGATTTAACCATGTTTTCTCACTCATTGATTAGATTTTTTCATTATCAAATCAGCAGCATACTCCATATTCAATCAACCCAGAACTTCAAGTAGACTTCATTGACCGACAGCAGAGAGAAAACATAAATCACAGAAGTAATATCTGCTTCAGAAACCCTAACTACCATACGCTCTTTTAATGAAGCGAACCCGCGTATATACGCGCTTTTACCGAGACAAACTAGCGTATAGATCTGAAAAAGATAAACTTTGCAGAACAGACCAGATCTATAAACTTACCCAGATTTCTTCAATTTCTTCATCATACTTGCACCAGGTCTTCATCATTTCTTTTGCAGGTCATCTTAGAGATTCATCATTTCTAGATCTTGAGATCTTGAACCTTCATCATATCCGTAGGTGCATCATAGATTCAGATCTAACAATTAAGACCAGAGTTCATCCATGCAGATATTCCTTAGAGAGATTTATTCATTAAAAACCCTTACACATGCACACCTTGCACTATGATCCTCTTCTCCTTATATATTTTTAGCCTTTACCAATACCATTAGCAAAAACCACACAAATTCTGATGGTATTCTTGGACGAAATCAAATAAACCATACAACGCTCAATACTGTGTGCCAAAACCATGGTAATGCCCCTTGGTATTATAATTTTGGAGTGCAAAAGGGCATACGCGACTTGGGACGTACTTATCCGCGTGCATACATGACTTGGCCTTTAAAAACTCGTGTATACGTTGTGACATATTATATTTATCATTTCTCTGGCATTTACTGGAATTATTTTCTCTTTCACATCTGAACTGAACTGTAGATACATCATTCTTACATCTGTAATACATAGGTTGCTATCCAAAGACAAACTCATCAAGTAGGTTGCCATCAAGGACAACTCATTGCATCATATTGCCAACACGTGGTTCTGCGAGTTAAGGAAGGTCGATTGACTACACATATGCACAATTCAAGGGCTCAGGGGATGATATTTAGGATTGTGGTTACGAAGTGTGCAATTCAAGTCGGGATGGAGGCCATGACAATGCAATTCCGTAGGTGAGGGTCAAGTCTTGGTCACATAAATTGTGAAGTGCGACTATCCTAGGAGGCAGGTACTTCGAACTGTGAAGTGCCAAGTAGCAAGGTAAAAAATAGAGGAATGATACTACACAGTGTATGTCTTAGGGGAGTATGGGTGAAGCTAAGTTGTTTAGTAAGGAAGTTTTCCAAAAAATGACTAAGTGCGAGATTGGTGAGATCGGTGTGAATGATGATGAAATTTGATTTTGATCACACACTTATCATTTTGACAACTCAAACAACATTGATCATCCATGACATACAAAAAACTCATTTCCCTACACGTGACAACTTTACGACTAATTATACGTGTGACACCAAAAAAACACTTTACAAAGACCGTGACAACACTTGTGCTACAATGCTCAAAACTATGGAAATGAGTGCGACAGATACTTACAAGGTTAAAAAAACTCATTACACAAAGGTGACCTTGTGTAACCACTAGAATAGGTTCATAAATACAATTCAACAGCCAACTTGCCAAAATATGACACTTTTCCTATCTTGCGAAAAGGATCACAAACTTCTAAGAAAACTAATAAAATGAACTTCAAAGTTTGCGACAATAATGAAAAAACCGAGGAAGGCTATGAAATTTGGAATATGCCAAAATTTTGGAGGGGTTTTCTAGAAGCTACAACACCAGTTCAACAACCTCAAATGATAATGAACCCTACCTTGAAACATGTTGTTAAGGAAGAACTTAAAAAAGTATTGAAAGCAAATTTATTTTACCCAATTTCTCATATCCAATGGGTATCTCCACTTGATGTTGTTCCTAAAATGAATGGAAAGTGGAGAATTTGTGTTGAACATAGGGAGCTTGATAAATCTACTCAAAAGGACCATTTTCCATTTCCTTTTATTGATCAAGTCCTTGATACACTGTCTTGTAAAACATTTTTTCTCATTTATTGTAGGGTTTAGTTTCTATAATCAAATTTAAATTGATATTGAAGATTATGACAATACTAAATTCCCATGACCTTGGGGTACATATTCCTATAAATTCCTCCCTTTTATACTATGTTATACACCAAAAACCTTCCAACGTGTTCTGTTAGGAATGTTTTTTGATTTGGTTAATGATTTCTTAGAATATTTATGGATGGATTTAAACCTTATGGTGATGAGTTTGATGAATATTTAAATAATCTTGAAAAGGTACTTGAGCATTTTTTGATAGTGCTGGACCTGCCAATAGGGGATCTCCCCAATATGAAGTCCCAATTAGACCTCACAACATTTGGTGTAGGATTCCGATCCAGATCTATGGGCTATTTGTTGATGCGGTGGGTGTTAATGATATGGCTTAGTTGCAAATATGCATCAAGTGATGTACAATGACTTTAGTGAGAGAAAGTGTGTGACCCTGCAGAAAGTCAAGTGCGATGCATGAAGGTTCCAAAACACGATGGGAAAAGAAGTGAGTCCCTTAGAAGTTTGTAATAGTACACAGCTTAAAACTAACTCATGAGCATGAAGACATCACAAGATAATATGTGAAATATTTCACAAGTTAATAGTGATAGATAATAAAAAAACACACATTCAACAAGATTCGTACCAATGAAAAAGGAATAGGTCATAAGAATAAGTGTAAGTTAAATAAAATACATTGAAAATACAACAAGAATAGTCCTACTATATTCGCAACATATGAAAGAAAGTGTGTTGGCTCTGAGATTTTATTAGAAGTGAAAGTTCCAATCATACATACACCATTAACGAAACACTAGCCGCAATTATGGCATGTGAAGTCAACATCGCTTGCTCATCCAAAGAAGTATACTCTATCTATGTTATGGAGAAGCCAAGGCTATCAAAAAACTCCCAAGCTCCTTTCTAAGCATAAGCATAGACAACATATTGGCTCCCAAAAGTCCTTTACATGATTTACTAGGATATATTTATAAAAAAAGAGGGTGAATCTTCACATTCCCCTTTGTGAATCTTGGACTCACCTCATGACTCTTCAACTTCTCTACAAAATGACTCATTACATTACATCATGGCACTTTAGATTCCAATATTGACACTTGGAATTCCAATTTACAAATTAATTACATATAATATTACATTTTACACTCATACCCATGTAAGACAAAATAAGATAGAGATAACTTGATAGCCTAACAAGACAAAACACTATGATGCTTGAGTTTGCGGAAACTCTAGCTCAAAAAATTCCACTCGATGCTTCTTGGTCACATATCGGTGCCAAGATTGGTACTGTGTGATGAGATCCCCAAACTGTGTGATGGTATATGGATGGAAGTGGAATCTAGCCTCCATGGAATCTGGGTAAAATGATTTGGAACCAATTTTAACTTCATTCTCGAGTAGGAGCAACATTTTTCTAACTTGGATAGGACCACCGATGTAGTTTTTCATGTTCTATCTATTGAGCTCCAAATATTCCTTGGTGGAAATCTATATAAGCTGCTCCAAGTACTCTTCGATCTCCTTCTTGACTTGGTTTCTACAATTGGAATCTGTGAGCGAGGAAATTTATGGGATCCTATGTGTGTTCACCAAGAAATCTAGACTGTTGTATAATTGTAAATATGAGGTTTGAATTCTACTAATGTATGAGGAAAACTGCTTGTTTTTCTAGACCAAAATCTGAACTATTACTTTCTCCGCCTCTTCGTGTTGCTTCATTTTCTTTCCTAAGTCAAGTGGTACCCCTTTATATCAAATTTAATAGTCATGCATGGAAACAACGACAAATTGTACATTCCTGAGGGTTTTAATAAATTATTTACACTTCTGCTACAATCCATGCGAGCAGAAAACTACTTTATGTATAGTAACAATCTCCTCATAGAGGTTCCGTATGGTCTCCACAAGTGCTGATACTTCACCAAGTATAGCTGCTCTCATTTCCTCCAAGTAGACCTATGTAGAAGTTTCGTTTTGAGCTGCTACACAGATTTGTTCTTCCTCTTGCCTAAAAACTTGTACGTTCTATGCCAATTTCTTATTCTCAGCCATCAAATACTCAGTGTTTGATATTTCTTCACCTATGAAGGCCAAGTTGGCTTCAGCATTGGAATTGGTATTCTGCCTAGTGTCGGCCAATATCACCCTATCTCTAATGAATGCAGGTGATGCAAGGTAATCTAGAAAGTGATCTGAAATTGTGAGAACAAAGTATTTCTCATACAGAGATTGACTGTAGGGGCATTCACCGGATATTTCACCTTTCAAAGAAATGATGAATCCGGAGGCTACCTGGCCCTTCTACAGACTCTGCCTAAAGAAATAAAATGTAATCACTGAGATCCGATCAATGAAAGTATTTGTTTTAAGTGCAAAGTATTCATTGATCCAGCTTTAATGTGTGAATAGGCAAGTATACATATTTTGCAAATGAAGTGTAATGGTTTGAAGATGAACTAATAAGTTTTGTTCACTGTTTAAACCTGCTTGGGAAAAGTTTTCTTATAAAAATTTATTGTTTAAAGGAGCATAATCTGAAAATATGCAGCAAAATTATACAGTATGAAAACAAATAATTGTTTAAGAGGTTCACCCCTCTCTTGGGCTACCTCCGTTGGGTCCAAAAGCCTCTAATTAGGCTTTTTCCTCTTTGATTAAATGCTCAAAATGTGAATACAACTGTATAGAAGCCTCAAATGGAAAAATACACTGCAAATTAAGATTCATAAGGCTCAAATCATTATAAAATGACTAAACAAACACCTCCATTGGATGAAGGTAGTCCAAAACAGCTCTTCTTCCCTTAGGCCCTAGTGGCTCCACGACCAAAAACGCTGGTAAATTCTCTAATAGAGCACCCTGATGGCTCTTCCAACACTCCCAACAGCTCCAGAATGATCAATTACCCCAAAATAAAAAAAAATTTCGTCCAAAAAGGACTTTCCTAGCCAAAGTTATGGCTAACTGAAGTTTGCCCTTCAAAAGCTCCACTAATTGTGGAGAACTGGAGTTAACTCCAGTTAAAAACGGAAATTGCGCCAAATTTGGCGGGCGCGCTCCAAAAATGTTGGCAACATTTAATGTGACTGTTTGAACAATCCCGCGTTCACATGCGTCGGAACCGCTGGGCCAAACGGTTTTTGAAACCGTGGCATTAACATATTGTAACGTCCGCATTTAAACGGGGCATTTATTATAACCATTTGCAAATGGTTAAATCTGTCATTTAACTCCGCTCCACCACATTTGAATCACGTGTTTTATACCCATGTGTTAAAGCTTCAACCATACGTTATCCCTTTTAAACATTCGCCATAAAAACCTTTGACATATGGGTTTTAAACCTTTTTATAAAATTTCGAATTTGGTTTTAATACATAGTGTGGTTTTAATATTTTAGATTTTTAATAAAGTTTAATTAAAAAAATTAAAATTAATTAAAACATATAATTAATAATATAATATATGATTAATAAAAATCATATAAATATTAATAAATATATAGTTTAATTAATTAATTAAACCTTAATAAAAAATAAAATTATCCCAACAAAATATATTAAAAAATTTTCTTTCAAAATTGAAAGTTATTGGGCAAATTCAAACTGCAATATCTCCTCCATACGGAAACGGATTTGAGTGTCGTTTGCGGCGATGGGATCGTATCACCGAGCTCTTTCTAATCGACCTATTCTGGAGCAATTCTGAGCAACTTCATTTTTGAGCATTTTTCTTCAAGAGACTTGATCTCCTTCTGATCACTCTCCAAAATGGAAGTTTTTAACTTAAAAGCTTTCTATTATCGAACTAATATGTGACACTGATTCTCCACTCTTCCGTCTCTTGAATAATTGAAATCTTCCATTTCATCAAATAGCTTGAGAAATGATAATCTCGCCTCCTGGAATCAACCGATTTCACCATCGCCAGATCGACAGATTATGATAAACAAATGATTAAAATTTGCAGAACAACAATTGTAATTTGCAGAAAAAAACTTTCTCTACATTGATCAAACTTCCCAGAAGACTTAAAATAACCTTCACTTTGCAAATTGTTCCCATGGTGAATTGTACCATTTTGAAACCAACTTTTTCCCATGCTGAATGGCGTGTCCTTCTTGCTTGCACTGCTTTGCTTTGACACTTCATTTTCTGCATTGGCTGACCCAAAAGGTAATTCGGGCAACATAACATCATCTTTTTTCAAAGACAAATTGTTATCAAACTGAGACATATTATTAGCAACATCATAAAAAGGCAAATTCTCAAAATCTGGTCGTTTCAACATCAACAAAGTTAGACTTTGACTTGCATTAACCAGTCTTTTCAATTGACCTGCATGTAGTAAAGAAGATTCCATCTTCTTCTTGTGAGCTCTTACAATGTACTCTTTACCATCTTTGAACAAGTGATACTTGTTTTCATAAGAAGGAAGATAGCCTTCCATAAATAATAAATACACTTCCAAAACAATACCTGATCAGAGCACCACATCAAGTTCCCACCATCAATAAAGTGTGCGCTATCAAGAAACTCATATGTAACTTTCTTGAGATTTTGTAAATTTTAGTATCCATATCCATCCAAGTGGATAAGGCTTCGGATGTGGAATGGTCTCAAGTTTAAGCTACTTGACCAAGTCTTCAGATATGAGATTTGCTTGTGACCCACTGTCAAATAGTGTGTCAATTTTGGTATGTTTTGAAATTACACTCACATGGAAAAGCTCTATCCTCCTCTTTTCATCATGAGTATCTTTATGACAATTCAAAGAGCTAGAACTAGGATTTGTGTCTTGCACCACTTCTTTCCCCTTAATGTTCTTTAAAACCGTGGCTATGCTTTTTGTCTCATCTCCTGAGTCTGACCCTAAATATTGCTCAACTGTTGCTACAGTTTTCTCCTTTTCTTTGGTCTTGTTTTTGTTCTTGAATTTTTCTGCTTTCAGTTCAGGATGAAGCTTCCAACAATGATATTGATCATGACTTGTCTTCGAACAGTTCTTGCAAAAGAACTTTCCTTTTTCTTTTCTTGAATTTTCAAATCTTTTCTTCATGAACATTATCTCATCAAAATATTCTTTCTAGCTTCTAAATGTAGCCCACACACTTCATCGTTTTGTAGGATTTGAAACATGAATTAGTATGAATGATACCAGTAAACTTCATGTATTTCTGTCACTTATGTGTCTTGACTGTGTCTACCTCATAGAAGTACTCTCCTTCTAAACTCTTGGGTATAATCTTGCACATTTTGACCCTTAAGTTGCCTAAAATTTTGCCAATTCATGATTGCTTTCTGAATATGAGCAAGAGGATAAAATTGTTTCTTAATAGCTGTAATAAACTCATTCCATGTTAGAGTTATCTTACCATGCTTTTTAATTTCCTCCTTGGTCTTGGCTTCCCACCAAACCAAAGCTGCTCCATCCATTCTCAAAGAGGCTAATTGGATTTTTGTTTCATCATCATGCAAATTCTGAATTCTTAGATAGACTTCCAGCTGTCTAATCCAGTTATCCATTTTTTCTGCATTCACGTCACCATTAAACATTGGCAACTCAAACTTCACATCAAGCTTTAACAAAGGATTTTTAAGAGATTTTTTTGTTTTGTGTGACTGATTAACAGAAGTTGAAGAGGATGATCTGGAGGAAGAGGATGACGATGGAGATGAAGGATCACCATTTCCTCCATTCCTTTTCTTAGACTCATCTTTGTCTTTCTTTCCTCCTGAAGAATCTCCTTCTTCTTTTTGGTTTCTAGACCCTTCTCCAGCAATCCTATCATTTCTCTCCTGGTATAGGATCATAACCATCTCAGTCAAGTCCAAGAAAGCTTTTCTAAAGACTCTTTCTTCTTCCTTGGGATCCATTTCCTCATGTACTTCTCCTTCTCTGGAAGACATGTTTGTGGCTGACTCTAAGGCTAATGAGGATGAAATGGAAGGTGGATGTAATGGCACTCTAGCCCTCCTTGGTTGAGGATTAACTTGTTCTCTAACCAATTGACCTTCCCCTCTTTGCAATTTCAGCCTAGTAAGCATCAAATTTTACAGAATAATACAATTTACTTGCACAAATTTCACAAACTCTTAAGCAAAACCTTGAGCTCTGATACCAACCTGATCTGAAATTGTGAGAACAAAGTATTTCTCATATAGAGATTGACTGTAGGGGCATTCACCGGATCTTTCACCTTTCAAAGAAAGGATGAATCCGGAGGCTACCTGGCCCTTCTACAGACTCTGCCTAAAGAAATAAAAAGTAATCACTGAGATCCGATCAATGAAAGTATTTGTTTTAACTGCAAATTATTCATTGATCCAACTTTAATGTGTGAATAGGCAAGTATACATATTCTGCAAATGAAGTATAATGGTTTGAAGATGAACTAATAAGTTTTGTTCACTGTTTAAACCTGCTTGAGAAAAGTTTGCTTATAAAAATTTATTGTTTAAAGGAGCAGAATCTGAAAATATGTAGCAAAATTATACAGTATGACAGCAAATAATTGTTTAAGCGGTTCACCCCTCTCTTGGGCTACCTCCGCTGGGTCCAAAAGCCTCTAATTAGGCTTTTTCCTCTTTGATTAAATGCTCAAAATGTGAATACAACTGTATAGAAGCCTCAAATGGCAAAATAAACTGCAAAAATATATTCAAAAGGCTCAAAACAGTAGAAAATGACTAAACAACCACCTCCATTGGATAAAGGTAGTCTAAAACAGCTCTTCTTCCCTTAGGCCCTAATGGCTCCACGACCAAAAACGCTAGTAAATTCTCTGTTACATCGCCCTGATGGCTCTGAAAACACTTCCAACAGCTTTATAATGATTAATTACCCCTAAATCAAAATAAAAATTGTCCAAAAAGGACTTTCCTAGCCAAAGTTATGGCTAACTGAAGTTTGCCCTTCAAAAGCTCCACTAATTGTGGAGAACTGGAGTTAACTCCAGTTAAAAACGGAAACTGCACCAAATTTGGTGGGCGCGCTCCAAAACTGTCGGCAACATTTAATGTGACTGTTTGAACAATCCCACGTTCACATGCGTCGGAACCGCTGGGCCAAACGGTTTTTGAAACTGTGGCATTAACATATTGTAACGTCCGCATTTAAACGAGGCATTTATTATAACCATTTGCAAACAATTAAATATGTTGTTTAACTCCGCTCCACCACATTTGAATCACGTGTTTTATACCCACGTGTTAAAGCTTCAACCATATGTTATCCCTTTTAAACATTCGCCATAAAAACCTTTGACATATGGGTTTTAAACCTTTTTATAAAATTTCGAATTTGGTTTTAATACATAGTGTGGTTTTAATATTTTAGATTTTTAATAAAGTTTAATTAAAATTTAAAATTAATTGAAACATATAATTAATTAATATAATATCTGATTAATCAAATCATATAAAATATTAAAAACTATATAGTTTAATTAATTTATTAAACTTTAATAAAAAAATAAAATTATTCCAACACATAGTATTAAAAAGAAATTTCCCTTCAAAATTGAAGGTTATTGGGCGATTTCAAAATGCAATATCTCCTCCATACGTTAACGGATTTGAGTGCCGTTCATGGCGTTGGGATCGTATCGCCGAGCTCTTTCCAGTCAATCTATTTTGGAGCAATTCTGAGCAACTTCATTTTTGAGCATTTTTCTACAAGGGACTTGATCTCCTGATCAGAAAGTGCTTCTTACGCACTTTTACACTATTCCTTTGAAGCTTATCATACAAAATATTGTATGTGTCCATGAACGGATCATCATCAAGAGGAAAAAATTCCTCTTCCTTGCTTGGAGCTAACTTTTCTACTGGAGGCGGTGGAGATTGAATGGTGACCTATTGTGCACTCATGATTAGGTCAACATCTTTATTTTGTGGCTCTGGTTCCTCCTACATGTCATCAATATCAATCAATAATTCAATACACTAATCAATCTCCCTGTCCTACATTTTTCCACTCTCCACCTCTACTGTTGGTTGGTTCTTTTCTTTCTCTTCAACTCGCTTCTGCGATGTTTCTTCTGCTATTGCACATTACCTTTCTTCTTCTTACTTATTATGATTATCTTCTTGTTCTTACTTCTGATTTTCTTTTGTCAGGTCCCTATATTACTAGTGTAGGCCCTCATTGTTGTTAGTGTAGCCCCCTTATTGTTATTGTTGTACCCTTGTAACCCCCATATTGTTATTATTGTGCCCTTGCATTATTTTTGTTAGGTCGGCTAGGATTATGTTGTGACCCCATGGACTCTTATATATAGAAAGGAGGTTTTGTCATTTCATCATCCAAGAATTGTTCATTTATGTAATGTAAAGGAGGTTTCCCCCTCGTAGTGGCCTATTTCTAAGGCGTTGATCTCTCTTTTTTTCTATTTTTGGAGCTGGTTTCATAACATTTGGTATCAGAGATTTGGATTCTAGGGTTTCACTACTTCAAACAGGTCATTGTGGCATTTTCGCTATAATTTTTTTTCTACGAAGGTTCAGACGCTAAAAAAAAAACCCATTTCGAAGAAATCTTGAGGAACTTGTGTAAAAATTTCAGATATTGGTTCGCAATATTTTTCGAGATATGATCTACGGAGGTTAGGGTTTTTGCAGGCTCCCTAATTTTATCTAAAAGAGGTGAACTTGGGAAAATCGTCATAACTCTCTCTCTGAGCATCAGATTGGAATTCTATAAAAAGTGGCCAAAGTTAGACAGACTATAGTTTCCTGTGTATCAATTTAAGAGCCGAAGGATTAAATAGTGACACATGGCATGTCGTACAAATTCGCTCTACTGAACTAGTCCATAATTAGGTCATTGTGGGATATTTGGCATACCTTTGTCATGAAGAAACCAAATCAGGTCAGACCTATGGCATTCAAAAGAAGATTCAGAGGGCTACTACAAGACTGCGTTTTAGACATTGAAGATCCGAAATCACAGAGATAATTTTGTTTCAATATTGAGATCCTCGAAACCAAGAAAAAGGTGTGTATTTTTTTTTCAAATTGCATAAATCTTGTTTGAAAAGTCAGTTTAAAGTGATTCCAAGGGAATATTGAAGCATATATATCAGTATTGGGTTGTAAAATTCCCCCTAAAAAGAATTCAACATCCATTAAGCCCTCAGAAGGCTCTACTATGACTCATGAAGATGAAGAAATGCAACATGATATATCAAAATTACAAGAGCAAGTTCGTCAAATTTTGCTCTCACAAAGAGAAACAAAAAATGAAATGCAAATTTTGAAGAAAGCTGTAGAAGTTAATATGGATGGTTTGAAGAAAGACATGGAAGCTAAGATGGATGGTTTGAAGAATGGCATGGAAGCTAATATGGATGAAATGGAAGCTAACATGGAAGACATGAATAATGATCTAAACTCAGAGATGGAAGGTTTGAAAAATTTGATACAAGAAATGATTCCTAATAGCGAAAAGGTAGTAGAGGGAACTCATGATGAGAATAAAACAAATTTTGATAACTATTTCATAAAATTTAATGTTGGATGTAAGACCCACCATATTCCAAAGATGGATATGAGGAAGTTTGATGGCAAGGATACCGTAACATGGATACTATAGATGGAGCAATATTTTGATCTCCATAATGTGAAAAACATGCAAAAGGTACACATTGCAACTTTACATTTAGAAAAAAAATACATATGTATGGTATCGATGGCTTTGTTCTAAAAAAAAATTGTCACTTGGTCACATTTTATAGAGGAAATGATAGCACATTATGAGGATACAAAGAGCAACACCTTCTTTAGCCAATTGATAAATCTCAAACAAAAGGGTACAATGGTGGAGCACATTGAGGACTTCCAAAAATTGAATACAAGGGTAATATGATATTCCAAAGAAACACAAGATTTATGTCTTCATAGGGACTTTAAAGGATAACATCCAACATGAGGTTCGCCTTTGGGAACATGATTCATTGGAGAAGGCTTTCAGGTTAGAAATAAAAACTGGAAGTAAAATTATGGCGAAAAGGAAGCCTACCAATCACATCTATAAATATGGAAGTGTTTCTAATCCTAGACTTCCACAACCTACAAGTTTGAAACCACAAAAATTGGAAGAAAAAATAAAAAAGGGCTTTTCTATAGTTGTGATAGAAAATACACTAAAGGTCATAAGTGTGCTGAGAAGAGATTATTTTACATAGATTGTGAAGAGGAGGAAGAAAATGAACAAGAAACTTCAAAAGAAGAGAATATACACCAAGACCCAACCCTAGAGAAAGAAGAAATGAGTCTGACCATATCCTATAATGCATTTTTAGGAATTACCACTCCTCAAACTCTCAAGATAGAAGGACATATCAAGAAGAAAAAGGTAATAGTGTTGATTGACTCGGGTATTACCCATAATTTTATTCATTGTAAGGTAGCCAAGGAATTGAATTTCTTCCTATACCCAACACCAGAATGTCAAGTGATGGTTGCAAATGGAGGAACTATAAATTGCTCTGGAAAATGCCATAATATCAAACTAACCATTGAGGAATATGTATTAAATATTCCAATTCTTTCCATTACAATGGGAGGTGTTGATGTTGTACTAGGAGTATAATGGTTACAATCTTTGGGGACGTTAGCTTTTAATTTTCAAGAAGTTTTCTTGAAATTGTTTTCGGAAGGAAAGGAAGTTGAATTATGGGTTATCACAGGGAAGACGAGAAATATAATAAGCTCTAATGTCATGACAAATATTCTGAAGAAATTAGAATAACGAGGCGTAATTTCATAATTATTCTCACTAGAAGTTCCAACATCAAAATCATCTATTTCTCTAGATCTCCAAAAAGTCTTGGATAATCATTCCAAGGTGTTTGAAACTCCCAAAGGACTTCCACCTATTCATGATCATGATATTCATTTGATTCCAGGAAGTGTTCCTCCAAAAATTGGGCCTTACAAATATCCTTATGTCCAAAAGAGAGAAATTGAACGTATGATTGCAAAAATGTTAGAGGTTGGTATAATTCAACTGAGTCAAAGTTATTTCTCAGCTCCAGTAGTATTGGTGCACAAGAAGGATGGATCATGGCGCATGTGTCCAGATTATAGGGAGCTCAGTAGGCTCACTATTAAAAATAAATTTTCCATTCTTGTGATTGATGAATTATTGGAAGAATTACATGGAGAAATTTATTTTACCAAGTTGGATCTTCATTCAGGATATCATCAAATTAGAATGAAGACTGAAGATATTCCAAAAATAGAATTCCGAACTCATGAGGGTCATTATGAATTTCTGGTCATGCCTTTTGGCCTTTGTTATAGGTCAATTTGGGCACCATTCCCAATGACCTAGTTAAATGGACATCATCTCCAGGACCAATGATCAAGGGTCTATCATTCCCTATCATTTCAGTTGCTACATGCCCTTAGACAAGAAACAAGACAAATCAAGCAATACTTTCATCAAGAAAAGGTTTCCATGGTTTGAAGCCTATTATATAACATATGAGAGCTCACCAATGCAGGCTCTAAAGGGCCTAAGTGTGTTGCAGATGTAGGTAGCCACATGCAAGGTTGCTCTGCAAAGCACTTCCCGACATTCATAGGTGCGTTGGTCACATTGGGAGCGAAATTCTCATTGTTCCAGAATCTACACTTGGTCAGTGCCTTCTAGAAGAGTTCACATGTGTCAAGCTTCAGATCCAAGTGTCCATTTTACATCTACATGACTGGAAACATTTCTTGCCTATTTTTGGAAAGTTATTGATTGCAAAAAAACCTATAGTTCATCTATAAATTAAGCACAGATCTAAGTGTTTGAGAAGGAAGAATTTGAGTAGAGAAATGCTGGAGGATTTTCAATTGAGAGCTAGATTTGTGAAGCTGTTGCTGGAGAGATTTATACTGTGATGAGGCTTGGGAACAATGTTGGAAGGTCACTTCAAATCAGTCACTAGGTTGTAACCTCTCCTTCTATCATCAATAAAGAGTACTTCTTATTTTTCCCTATATGCATCTGTATTGGCTTTGATTTTCCATATTACAAGATCTTGGTTGATGTATATGGTTTATGCTTTACTGATTTATATAGCTAGCTTGAATAGATATCTATATTATTGCATCTTCTGCTGTTTCAGTGTTCTTTCTTGCAGGAAGCATTCAGCTCACAAACCGCTTGAATTTGAAGCTGCAACGGAAGCGACAGAAGGAGCCATTTGGAAGCGACTAAACAAGTAAGCCTCCAATCCTCTCTATGTATCTGTTCTGAGTTAGGAAAAATAGTCGTATAGTCTTTGACTTGTTGTTCTAGACTAGAACCTATCTAGGGAAGCATGATTTATCCGTAATTAAGAATTCTGGCCCAACAAATTGGCGACTCCACTGGGGAGAATTTTTCTTAGTTCTAGGTGTTTTAGCCTCTGATTTTCTTTGTTTATCCACCCAATATTTGTTACACATAAAGATTAAACTTTTTCGGAGCCTAATTTGCAAAGAAAGTGAGTTAAACAGTAGCATTTTTTGTTGTTTACTGCGCCCAACGCACCCTTAGACTGGACACAGTGCTTTGCAGAGCACTGTCTCGCTTCCTAACCGTCGTTGCAGAGCACTGTCTCCCCTTGGAGACTACGTTGATTCCTTAAAGTGACCAAATTCCCTTGAATTTTACATTTCAACTTGCTTCAGTTTTGTTTGCTGCTGTGTTCTAAAAAGTTTGATGCTCAATTGACGAGTGAATCTATATACTTCTTCCTCCTTTGACTGAAAATTTGTTCAATGTTGTTTTAAAAAAGTTTTTCTTTATCATTAACAAGTTGATTTAAAAGTATTTTTTATGGTCGCATTAAGAATCATTTGCTTTTGAAATAGGAAATTGTCGTAAAATATTCATTTCCTTGATAGGAGAAATTGTTGTTGAAATCCTCGTTTTTCCTTCAAAAGAGAAATTGTTGTTTGTATTCTTCGTTTCTCGAAAGTAAAAAGCATTTGAATTATTGATCTAGTGCATCTAGTTTCTTTTCTGCATTCATAACATTAAGGAAACTAAAAAGAAAGACTTGCATTTGCATGTAGGATTGTGTGTGTTTTGCAAAAGGAACATTAGGAAATCTACATTTAATTTGTGATTCATTGATTTTGTTTTTGTTCATTGATTTGTTTGCTCACGAACTATTTGCTCTCTTCCCTTAGTGGCTAGGTTCTTCATTGAAAAATCTGAAAAGTGAAAGTTTGTTTATCATTCTTAGCTTGCATTTTAGGAATTTCATATACATCATCACGGTGAACCTTTGAAAGGAAAATTGTTAAACAAGATCAACATAAAACAAATCTCAATTTACTTAAAAATGCATTGGAACCATAATGATAACATTTAGAAGGTCTAGGCTAGAGACGTGTTCCGACGTTGTAAAACATAGCAGCCGTCGTTAACTTGTCTGCGATACATTCTGACTGTGATACCTCACTCCAAGTACGTAAGTATGTCATAGCTAGTCCACTTACTTTCGGGTATATCAGGCGATGTTACAGTACGATAAGTATAAAGGGGTGCTCTCATTGTGCGGTTTCACATCATACAATGCTAATACGAACTTGGGCCTCCACGTACCTTCGGGTATATTTGGGAGGACAAATTTTAGGTGCTATCCATCCAAGTGAACTGAGTCGACCGCCTTGAAATTGTGATACACCAAACACAGCATTTGAGGATATTACCTGCCCATACTTCTTGGTTCGCCAGGAGATATTCTGTAGTTCACAGTTTCTTGGTAAACCATTTTGCCTAGCATTACCCTCTTTTTGTTTATTTATTTTTTGGTTAAAATAAATCAGTAATCATGGAAGAACAAAATCCTATCCCCTGTCGTTCATGTAGATTAGCTTTAAAACCACCTTTACCACCGGAAGTTACTTTTGGTAGGCGAAGGCGATCACAATCTGCCGAATCAAGTACAATTCATACCTCTGGCGAAACATCATCTTTTAAACCAGAGTTAGCTCAAATTGTTTCCACACATCCTGGTTCATTTATTGTTGTCAAAACGGAGTCTTCATAGCTACCTGTGGTCATGATCCATTCAATTGCTGAGACCATACCTCCTGGACCCGAGGTTGTTCAATCAAAAATTGATCCAGATCCTGTCTCGTCTTTGCTAGAAAATCTGAATTCTGAAATCGAACAACCGAAATTTGTTCCTAGCTTGGTCATCCCACAAATTTCTGTAGCCACTGAAACTCCTATATCACACAGTCAACCATCTGAAATATATTTTGGGCCTGGCGGTGAAGTTCTTCCTCTTGGTTTAATTGCGATTGAAGAAATCCCACAAGACGATACACCTTTAACTCCAACCCATTTTGGGGGGGACCTTTACCTATACCAATCTTTTCCTCAATTGTTTCCATTTGCTTTTGTTGATCCTATTGCCATTCAATCTCCTGTCGATTTTCGAGGGAATGCATTTGGTCATACAACCATGTCTGAACCAACATCTTTGGTTGGGTCTGCTGTTCCAATTACGTCAGCTCCTACCCTCGCTACCCCATCGATGTTCATGACCTCACTAGATTCATATTTTCACAGTGGCCCTTCGGTCCCAACAGGCTACAAATCATTGTCTGGCACTTTCTTTGGTGCATATTCACATTCATGGTCTTTGCCAATGTCATCATCTGGTATTTTAACTGGTAGTCTTATCGTTAGTACTGAATGACTTGATTCATTACATACATCATCAGGTCAATATCAAGTCGGTCCTTTTGGGTCAATTCCTTTAAGTACCATATCAACTGGACTCTCAGCATTTGGAGAAAATTATTTTCCATCTTATTATCCTCCTTATGCTGGGGGGCAACCTTTGGTCACCCAATGTGATAGTATTCAGTCACTTTTTGGTCAAACTAATGTTGACATGAATGTTTGTCAATGGTAGCCCACTCTACCTATCCAACCAAAAATGGTTGTACACTCGTATCAACCAGTTCAACCTGTTATACCCACTTCATTACCACTTGTTAATACATCTATACCCCTGTTACAAAATAAAAAAATTGTACATCAACCTTATCAGGCAGGTTCTTCAACTCAATATCATCAAATGTTGGGTCCACAGACTCAAAATCCTTTGGTTAATTTACAACAACCTGTATCAGGGATCATTTATTCACAAGCTGGTGTACCATTTTATGGGATGTCACAAATGCAACCTGGTTATACATATCAACCGAATCCAAATTATAATAATTTGGGTTATAACATTGGTGGACAGACCCCTTGGAAGCCACAAGCACAAATGCCTCAAACTTCATTTAAACAAGTATCATATTCAGGTTTTGGTTAACAGAACTCTCAAGCGTTTTCTATGAAAAAAAACCCCTATCTGGGTTACCAGCAGTAAATTCCATATGCTGGTGCTCAAAGACCCGTTACCCAAGAAATTCCATCTTACCCTGGCTATGCTCAACCTAACCTTAATCAACAGTTGCCTTTTGTTGCAACCTTGGAATTACCAGATTTAAACCAGTTAACCAATGATCCTATCAATTATGCTCCTTGGTGGCCGGTGATACCTCATAAATTACCCTCCAACATTCCTAAATTCAATGGAAACCCTGGAGAAGATCCGTCGACTCATGTCATGACTTATCATTTATGGTGTTCATCAAATTCCCTAAATGATGATTATGTTCGACTATGTCTTTTCGAGCGTACGCTCACAGGTTTGGCTGCTAAATGGTACATTGAGTTACCTAGAGCTTATTTTGACAATTTCACTGCTTTAGCTACTGTCTTTTTGACCCATTTCCAGTTACCAATCAGATACGAAACTGGAATGGAACTCTTGACCAACTTCAAATAGACTAATGCTACTCACATTTCTGATCATATTCATGAGTGGCGTCGCCGTCGACAAATGGTTAAGACATTTTTTCTCGATCAGCTCCTTCCTTTATGGTTCATTAAGTCCCTGTTACCATCTATAACTAAGGATGTGGCTAAAGGAGGCGTCGTCACAGAAGAGCAAGTTATCGCTCATGCCCAATATTTAGACTTGATTTACACTCAGTTTGGCACGCTCTATGAAAAAATTCCTAATACGCCGCGATCTAATTTCAATGTTCCTCCTCAAATAAAGGACTCTCATGCCAGAGACGGCTTGATAGGCACTACAAACACACATCACGCTACTGCATCTGATCCTACTCCTACTTCCGAAATTAATGCCGTGTCATTTGACAAAGGAAAAAGTGACAAGCAACCAGGAGGTAAGAAAAAGGGGAAATCAAAGAAAAAGCAAACTTCTAACCCACAGGAAAGATCATCTGATCAACCATCTGGACCACAAAAAACTCGTTATCCATGCATAATATGTAATAAGGAACACTTTTTTAGGGATTTTCCTCACCATTCTGAAGTCTCAAAAATCATCAAGACTTCTCATGCGTCAGTTGTGTTGACCGACCCATTTCCAAATCCGAACACAAATTTGGTTGCTACAGATCCAGCTCCTAGTTACCAAGTGTTAATGTTATCCACCAAAACTCCTTCACAAGATATTTTGGTGTCGACGTGGAATAAAGACTATGGTAGTCCGGCCACTGATCAACCTACTACCTCGACAACAAATCCATCTAATGAATTAGTACCACCTATTGTTATTCCTGAATTGACAATTAAGCCACCAAAGGGAGTAATTCATAAATCGACATATAGTCCTTGAACAAGAGCTGCAAAAAATTATAATATAGTTGACGATTTGGCTCAATTCCCTTCAACTATGTTTTCTCTTGAGGTATTACAAAATTGTCCCTCTCAGAAGCAGGATTTATTGTCGACCATTGGTGGAATTGATCCAATTGATTCTAATCTTGTCGTCTTTAATCATACGGGCTATGTGCCGTAACTACCAGCAGAATTGGCATTCTCCATACAAGTAAATGTTCTCAATCACCTTTTTCATTGCACTATTATTGATGAGGGAGAATCTACTTGGATTATTTCTCTAAACTATTGGAAGTCACTTAGCTCGCCGCGATTATCACAATCATCAACGACGTTGAAGGCTTTTGATGGAAGAACATATAAACCTTGTGGTATTATCAATAACCTGCATGTTGAATTAGGGGGAAAAGCAGTAAGTATTGATGTCAAGGTTGTTGACGGACCCCTTGACTATAATATTTTAATCAGAAGACCATGGGTATATGTAATGAATTCCATTGTTTCTACATACTTTAGAATGATTTCCTTTCCACATAAAGGTACAATCATAGTCATTAATCAATTATCCTTTCTTGCCTCCGCTTCGCAGGTAATTGGAAGCATTCTGTTTGTTTTCTTACCCCAAATTAATATTCATAACATTGGTGTAGGAATATTAAAGGATTCCACTCTTATGGGAACCTTTGCATTACCACCGCCTGTGACATCGGCAGAAATTGCAAGCATAGAGACCTGCTACATCATCTCCTCACTCTATCTGGATTAAGGGAGAGTACGTGTGATTCTGATATTTCTACGTTAGATGATGTTTTACCACCCAGCCCTATTGAGCTAGCATAGAAATCAATCTATTTGGCTTGGGCAGAAAATTCGAAATCTGTGTCGCCGAGTGTTTGGGTTGATCGTTCATTGGATTTTGGTACTCCATCTGATCCATTTTCCTCAAAATTTTTGACAGATGAAAATATTTTTGAAGCTATGATGTCAGAAGGAGAACCATGGGAAGATTATCATCATCATTCCCATCATCCTGACTATGAAGAAAACAATCTCAGTGAACTATATCACCCATCCATCAAAACTTTCTTTTCGAATTATTTACCGATTAATGCAATTGACTTTGAGAGAAATTTATCAAATATCAAAGAAATTATTTCTATTGATATTTCGACCAAACCTGGTTTTATAGAAAATATTCATGTCGATGTATCTTGTTCTCCATTAGAACTTGATTCATATCGCTCTCTTTTTCATGAATTTCGTGAGGTATTCGCTTGGTCTTATGAGGAAATTCCAGACATAGATAATAGTATAGTTTAACACACTATTAATATGTATCGTGATGTCAAACCGATGCGTCAACAGCTTCGTCCTATTCATCCAAAGAAAGCCGCTGCCATCAAAGAAAAAAATGAAATTTTTTTGTGTGCTGGTTTCATTTACCCTGTTCTGCTAACTGAGTGGGTTTCCAATATTGTTCCTGTTATGAAAAAACAAGGGACCATTAGAGTGTGCGTCGATTATCGAGATGTCAATCAGGCTTGTCCAAAAGACAACTATCCTACTCCCTTTATCGACCAGATTATTGATGATTGTGCTGGATGTGAAATATTTTCATTCATGGATGGATTTTCTGGCTACAATCAAATCAATATCCGCCTAGATGACCAACATAATACAACATTCATCTGTCCCTGGGGCACATTCATGTATAGGAAACTTCCGTTTGGTTTAAAGAACACTGGGGAAAATTTTCAGAGAGCAATGGATTATGATTTCAATGAAATCAAACACATTGTTCAACCATATCTAGATGATTTACCAGCGCATTCACGAAATCAGACTGATCACCCGATGCTTTTGAGAGCCATTTTCTTACGCTGTCGACACTACAAGATATGCCTCAATCCACACAAATGTGTGTTTTGTGTTGGTTCTGGTCGATTGCTCGGATTTGTAGTCTCAAAAGAAGGAATTCGAATAAACCCACTGAAGGTACATGCCATTCTTGATTTTCCTGCACCATCAAACTTACTTCAGATACAGAAACTTCAAGGAAAGGCTAACTTCCTGAGAAGTTTCATTCCAAACTACGCCGAAATGGCTAAAGGATTTACTCGATTATTGAAAAAGGGGGTTCCCTTCCATTGGGACCAAGTTGTGCAATATTATTTTGATGCTATCAAGGACCATCTTGTTCGAGCATCATTAATGTGTCCTCCTAATTATCAAAATGATTATTTCCTATATATCGCCACGGCTAAAACGACCATCGCTATGGTTTTGGTCCAAGTAGAAGATGGAATTGAACATCCAGTCTATTATTTGAGTCGTAATGTCAATGATATGGAAGTTAAGTACTCATACATGGAAAATCTTGCCTTGGTAGCTGTTCAAGTTGTCCAAAGATTTCGCCATTATATCCTGCTCCGAAAAAACAACAATAGTTTCGGATTGCAACCCCATGACTTACATCTTGTCACGTCAATTTCTGGGGGGAAATATTCAAAATGGATTGTCATTTTACAGGAATTTGATTTGGAATTCATCAAATCCAAGTCAAAGACGTCTTTAGTTTTGGCTGAGTTTCTTTGTGACCTTCCCTCTGATAGTATTACTACTATGTCAGAACCATCTATTCAAGACGAGTCTCTATTTCTGATCGGATCATCTGATCCCTGGTATGGAGATTTCATCATTTATCTCCAAACCTAAAATTTTTGACCTAATACCTCTCGCTCTGATCAACAACGTATTCGATACCAAGCCAAAGATTATTTGATCATCAGCGATACACTTTATCATCGTGGTTTCGATACCATTTTAAGGAGGTGCCTCACTCATGAGGAGGCCGAAAAAGTGTTAAATGATTGTCATGCTGGGGCTTATGGTGGGCATTTATCTGGATATGCTACCACGCAGAATATACTCCGCGCTGGTTACTTTTGGCCTACTATTTTTCGAGATTGCATCCTCGCAGTCAGAAGTTGTCATGCATGCCAGATTTTTGACCGTAAAATCCGCAAACCGCCAGCGCTAATGCATCCTGTTG
The DNA here is from genome assembly GCA_034641835.2 of Pinus albicaulis. NCBI lineage: Eukaryota > Viridiplantae > Streptophyta > Pinopsida > Pinales > Pinaceae > Pinus > Pinus albicaulis. The sequence continues at coordinate 1,558,142,946 of CM076578.1, forward strand.
TCTGTACTAGACCATTTACGAAATGGGGTATTGACTTCATGACTTGTAACCCTCCTTCGTCCATGGGGCATGGTTATATTATTGTCGCAGTTGGACTATTTTACCAAATGGGCCGAAGCGATGCCTACATTCAACAACACAGGACATATAGCTGCATTGTTTTTCTTCAACCATGTTATTGCACGGTTTGGGGTCCCACAGGCTATAGTTACAGATTATGGGAAGAATTTTCACAACCATATGATGTCTGAATTGACTTCCAAGTTAGGATTGTCACATGATAATTCTACTCCTTACTATCCACAATCAAATGGACAAGTTGAGGCTATTAAAAAAAATCTTAAACGAATGCTTCAACGAATGATAGGAGTCTGTAAAAGGAACTGGCACTTGATCCTATACTCCGCCTTGTGGGCGTATTGAACCTCAGTGAGAAACGCAACCGGATTTACTCCTTTTGAGTTGGTGTATGGTTTGGAAGCTATATTATCAATCCAATGTGAAATATCATCATTAAAACTCGCGATAGACTTGTTACCTGACACCTCAGAAGAAGAAGCACATCTCCTTAACCTCATCCATCTAGATGAAACGCGTCGTGAAGCCCAATTGGTCAACGAAGTGCATAAGAGACGTATAAAGGTGCAATACGGAAAAAATGTCCAGCCTCGCATCTACTCAGAGGGTGACTTGGTCCTTATTTATGATCAAGAAGCTGATGTAATAGGTACAGGGAAATTCGAACCATTATGGCATGGCCTCTATATTGTCAAAAGAGTTCTTGCTAAGGGTGCCTATGAGTTAGTTGATTACGATGGAATTCCATTGGCACAACCTAGAAATGGGTTGTATTTGAAATGTTACTATGCTTAATCATGAGTGTAGTAATTTTTTGTATTATATTGTAGTAATTTTTTGTATTATATTGTAGTAATTTTTTGTATTATATTGTAGTAATTTTTTGTATTATATTGTAGTAATTTTTTGTATTATATTGTAGTAATTTTTTGTAATTTTTTTAGAGTTTTCTTGACGTTAGTAATCCGCTTTACATTTCATCGCAGATGACTGAATATTCGGAACCATTTGTTGGATATGCTGATGGTGCTAGTCATAGTACACAGAATCTATCCTATGCAGCGTGGGCCATTTTTGATCCAAATGGTGAGTTAGTGAGTTTTCAAGGGATTTGTATCGGTATATCGACGAAAAATATCACTAAATATAGCGCGTTGATCGCAGTTCTCTCTGATGCCATTTAATTTGGTATTAACTGCATAATCATAAGGTTAGACTCACAACTTGTGGTATTACAACTTACTAGTATTTATACTATTAGAAATCCAACACTTAGATTGTTCCTAAGAGTTCTACTTTTGGAGAGACATTTTGATTTCATTCAATATCAACATATTTCCAGAAATTTTAACACTTTAACTGATTCATTAGCTAATCAAGTTTTAGACAGAAATTTTCAACATAGGTAAAGAAAACATTCACATCATTAAATAGGATTGTGCATTAAACATAGGAAAAACTCTAAAATCATATAGATAGATAGTTATAGGTTTTACAAAAAATTTTCCCAAGACACAATTGTCATCTGACCTCAAAATGTATGCAAAATGTCACAAGTAAACTAGTGGTGCTCATGGTAACATGCTATTGATCTAGCAATCCTACGAAGCAACTGCATCCAATGGTTAGGAACCCCAATAGTGTGTCGCTGCAATCGCATGGGAAGCTCTTTGATCTGGCAATCTGGAATCCTGAAGGTCAACCCCTCTATGTGTTGCTGAAGCTTAGCCAGAGTATCAGCCATATCAAGGTCCTGAAGGACTGCTCTCCCAATAGCCCTCTCTGCTGGCACATCTGATTCACGCTTTGGTTCCTCTACTAGTTGAGCACGACCAATATTTGCATTACATAAAACATTTAGTTTAGTCTTGGAAAGAAATAAAAACAAAAAAAAATTGTATAACCTTATAAAAATAAAAAAACATGGTCGAATCATTCTTACCTATTGCACCCCACTGAGCGCCTTCTGGTAATACTAGATTTGGATCTCCTCAGAAGTCGATGTCTGCATATGCATATTCATCGATGGCAACGATATGTCACCAGAACCAGGTGAAGAATGCAGTAAAGAACACAACGGTCAATTAGCCTGCATGCCGACCCATGAGTTCTACCCATCTCTCCATTCAAGGATCTCTAGGACTAGATATGTCCAATGTTACATGTTGTGGCTGCATTAGTGGAATCCATTCCAAAGAAAAGGAAATAATGATTGAACCATAACTGAAATTTTTCTTCCTTCCTCCCTTTTCTTTATTCAGTTGTTCCTTTATCTGAGATAGAACAACTTCAGACAAGTTGAAGACTTTTGGCTCTAAGCACTCTAGCGCATACTGCATATACGATCTATTTTCTACATGTAGTGTAACGGTGCCAACAAGTTTAGCAATCGTGAAAAGGATGGTTATCAAAGGAAAATCCCTGACATCCCAGATGTTTATTTTTCCATCTTTGCTAGGTTCTTCCCCTGGATAGCAATACTGCATAACATAATCCCTCACTGTCTCTCCTCCAACGGTAGACCCTATGAGAGAAATGGGCAAACCTCTCCTTGAAAAAATTGTGAGAAAATACATGTACTCAACTGTTATGGGAACCACTTTGTTCTTAATGTGAAATGCCTCTATTGCCGGATCCCATGCTCAAAATAAGAACTCCAAGAGTTCTATATTTTGCCTCATTCCCGACAATTTGGAGTACTTAAGTAGTCCACAATCTCTTAGGGCTCTTACAATACCTGGATCATTTAAGGCAATCATATCTTGCTCTTCATGTTCTCTTTCCCTCCATGTAATCGTCATTATAATCTGATGGAAACCTGAAAATCAACCATAAAATCCATTAGATTCCATTAATTGCAAAAAACTAGGAAAATTTTGGACACATCATGAAAACCAAAAAGTTGAACTACGCCCAATGCACTCCCTGGGCTGAGACAATGCATTGCACATGTAGGTACCCTTCACTGTACCTACTATGCAATGCAGGTTTCGACATTTAGGGGTGTGTTGCCCTCATTTTGGGCAGAATTTACCCTAGGGGCCTCAAAACCCTAAAAATTTGTAAAGAATGGAAATGAAATGAATACTGAAGGGAAAAGGAGGTTCATAGCACCAACCTGGATCAAACGGCGATGAAATCCGTCCACAGAAATGATCGTAATCAACGACTGAAGTTCGGGGGAAAAATCAGGTTCAGGGCTCCAAAATGCAAATGGTAACTATGGAATGGTAAAAATGAATAGTGAAACTACTTTTTATAGTCATTTACTTGTTTTCAAGTTTAATTTATTACTATGACTATATATTTATTATGTTTTTATCATGAAACGGGTATTTTTAATCCATTTGATGTTGTTCTGAATAGGAAATACAATTGATGAACAGATTAGTCGTGCAGATTTATTCAAAGAATGACTTGACCACAAAGCATACTTTTTCTCCTTATTTTTCGAGCTTTGTTAAAAACGAAAAAGAATTTGAAGCACACTTTTATCTCTTTTTCGAGCTTCGATAACAACGAAAAAGGAAACCCTAAAGTCTTCTTTCAACTCTTTTCAGACTCCGATAATGTGGAAAGATTGATGAGCACTTGGCTTTTCGAGCTCGTTAAAGTAAATGAATCGATATCTACTCAGTATAAGTTTAACCCTTTTCCGGACTGAGATAGATTATTTACGAAAATGGAATACTTTGGTTAAACATGACCAAAGAGGTTCTCTTAGATATTATTTTACACGTTTTCGGATCTGAGTGACAAATTTACGAAAAAGTACTTTATGGAGTTCTTTTTCGTCCTCTTTTTCAGAATCTCTAAATATGAAAAAGGATCGGGCTATCATTGTCGCTAATCTTGTTAAAACATAAAATAGCGATAGGCTTGTCAATCATGGCAAGAATTGAGTTTAATTCATCGCTAGAATTATTAAATTATTAAATAGTGATACTTTATTCGCCCGAAGGGTTGAATTATAGATCAAGAAAATGTTATCCTCCTCAAGCTTGTTAAGAAATAAAGAGGTATTGGTCGAAAAATGACCGGAGAAAATTTGGGAAAAGTAAGCAAAGTTTCTTTTTGGTAGCAAGTTGCTCTTGAACATGACACTTCTTTCACTCCATGTCTGTGACTGTTTGGGTTGGATGATAATCTTGATGGTTCATTCACACCTATGGTTCATCATACCTTCACTTCGGTTTTGGGTCAATGCTGCCAACTCATCACAGTGTCGCCGATATGTTCAAGAGAAGTCATCCAGTGATTAAAAACTCATCCATATGCAATACTCGTAAACCTTCATTTTCATGACCATCATCACTAAAAATTGCTATATCAAGTCATACCCTTGTCTTCGAAATTAGTAACTCCTGTTTTGAAATAAGGTGACTTCCTGTCGACGAAAAATCAATATCCAGGAAGTTCACTTAGAAACATCAGATTCTAGTACCATGAGGCTTGTTACAACATTGATAAGATCCTCGCTTTCGGACCTTTGACCGAAAGATTTTGTTTGGCGTTCGACATCAAATCATGTATTCATGCCTGACAAAATGTACTGCAGTACCTTGAGAGCCATTGAAATTAATGGTGGTTCTCTCATGTTTGTTAACAACACACATCATTGGCTGGTAATCAAATGATGTCTTTCCATGTTCAACTACAAATCATATATTCGCATGGCTAGACTTGTACCCGAATGATCGAGTGAACGAGATAAGAATACCCCGGATCTAGTTTCATCCATCCAGGTTGTTATTTCAGGATTGTTGTACACATCATTTGTACGGTGACCTTACATACATATTTTCATCCAAACATGGGCCTATATCTGTAGGCATGTCTGCATCTGGGCAACATTCCAATGTAGATGACTTTTTGAATTATGTACATGTTATTAGATTGCTTTATGTGTTGAACATGGGAATGCATACCCTCAACAATTATGATCAAAGGAGGATATATCATGATGTAATGTATTTTAATATTGATGCAGGTGACCACTCCGCTTCGTTTCGAGACTCATCACAGTGTAAAGCATCTCAATCAAATGTTCTTATTATTTGGATCTCATGATTTAGGGGGAAATAGTTATAGGTCAATTTGGGCACCATTGCCAATGACCTGGTTAACTGGACATCATCTCCAGGACCAATGATCAAGGGTCTATCATTCCCTATCATTTCAGTTGCTACATGCCCTAAGACAAGAAACAAGACAAATCAAGCAAGACTTTCATCAAGAAAAGGTTTCCATGGTTTGAAGCTTATTATATAACATATGAGAGCTCACCAACGCAGGTTCTAAAGGGCCTAAGTTCATTGCATATGCAGGTATCCCCATGCAAGGCTGATCTGCAAATCACTTCCCGACATTCACAGGTGTGTTGGTCACATTGGGAGAGAAATTCTCATTGTTCTGGAATCTCCACTTGGCCAGTGCCTTCTAGAAGAGTTCATATGTGTCAAGCTTTGGATCCAAGTGTCCATTTGACATCTACATGACTCGAAACATGTCTTGCCTATTTTTGGAAAGTTATTGATTGCAAAACAACCTACAATTCATCTATAAATTGAGCATAGATCTGTGTTTGAGAAGGAATAATTTGAGTAGAGAAATGCGGGAGGATTTTCAATTGAGAGATATATTTGCGAAGCTGCTGCTGGAGAGATTTATACTATGATGAGGCTTGGGAACGATGTTGGAAGGTCACTTAAATAAGTCACTAGGTTGTAACCTCTCCTTCTATCATCAATAAATAGTACTTCTTATTTTTCCCTATATGCATCTGTATTGGCTTTGATTTTCCATATTGCAAGATCTTGGTTGATGTATATGGTTTATGATTTATTGATTTAGATAAATAGCTTGAATATATATCTATATTATTGCATCTTCTATTGTTTCAGTGTTCTTTCTTGTAGGAAGCATTCAGCTCACAAACTGCTTGAATTTGAAGCTGCAATGGAAGCGACAGAAGGATCCATTTGGAAGTGACTGAAAAAGTAAGCCTCCAATCCTCTCTGTGTATCTGTTCTGAGTTAGGAAAAATATTCGTATAGTCTTTCACCTATTGTTCTAGACTAGCACCTATCTAGGGAAGTGTGATTTATCCGTAATTCACAATTCTGGCCCAACAGCCTTACCAACACACCTTCTACATTTCAAGGGTTGATGAATTCCATTTTCAAACTCTTCCTTAGAAAATTTGTGTTATTTTTTTTTGATGATATACTAATCTACAACAGGCCTTGGAAGGATCATGTTCAACATGTTGACAGGGTGCTGAAACTATTGGAGGAGAAAAAATTATAAACAAAAAACTTCAAATTTTTCTTTGGAGTACAAGAGGTTGAATATCTGGGTCATATTGTATCTCAGGAGGGTGTTAAGGTAGACCCTAACAAAATTAAATCCATTAAGGAATGGAAAGTCCCCACAACCATAAAGAAGTTGCGAGGATTTCTTAGGTTAACAGGGTATTATTACAAGTTTGTTAATTATGGGAGAATAGCAGTACCTCTAAAAACATTATTGAAGAAAGATGCATTTTCATGGACTCCTGAAGCAACTAAGGAATTTGAACATCTTAAAGAGGCAATGTGACTAGTACTAGTCTTAGCTATGCCAGACTTCACAAAAACATTTATTGTGGAATGTGATGCCTCACGAAATGTAATTGGTGTTGTTTTAATGCAAGAAGGAAGACCCAATGCTTTTGAAAGTTGTCCAATCAAAGGAAAGTATTTACAAAAAGTTATTTATGATAAGGAAATGTTTGCAATACCACATTCCCTAAAGAAATGATGACCTTATCTAATGGGAAGACACTTCAAGGTAAAAACTAATCATGAAAGTATTAAACAATTTTTGGAACAAAGACTATCTTTAGAAGAGTAGCAAAAATGGGTCACAAATATGTTGGGTTATGACTTTGAAATCATCTACAAAAAAGGGATGCTAAATGTTGTTTCAGATGCACTCTGAAGAAAGGATGAAGAGGTGGAAGATTTTCTTTGTGCAATTTCTATTATCCAACCAGATTGGATAATCGAAAAAAGGGATAAATGGAAGAAGGACGAAGAAGTGTGGACACTCATTCAAAATTTGCAGTAAGATACTAGTACATCTGATACATTTAGTTGGAAAAATGATTCCTTATGGTACAAAGATAACTTATATATTTGTAAAAATACTCAACTAAAACCAAATTTTCTTTTTGAATTTCACAAATCTCCCTTAAGAGGACACTCGGGATTTTTAAAAACTTACCACAGGGTGAAGAAAGAATTTTTTTGGGATGGCCTTAAATCTGATATTCAAAAGTTTATGGCAGAATGTTTGGTTTTCCAGAAAAATAAAGTTGAGGCAATTAAGACCCTAGGTCTTCTAAAACCTTTATCCATTCCAAGTCGACGTTGGGAGGATGTTTCAATGGATTTTATCACAATTTTACCTAATTCTAAAGGAAAGAGTGTCATCATGGTGGTAGTTGATAGACTTACCAAGTATGCACAATTTTGTGAATTATCTCATCCGTTTAAAGCAAGTATAGTTGCTACTGCATTTATGGAAGCAATTCAAAAGCTACATGGAAACCCACAGATTATTGTAAGATACAAAGATCCCATGTTTACTAGAAATTTTTGGACATAATTATTTTCTTTATTGGGTACTCAACTAGCTCATAGCTCATCTTATCATCCTCAATACAATAGGAAAACTGAGATAGAGAACAAATGTTTGGAAGGATATCTTCGTTGTTTTTTATATGATAAATAAACACAATGGGTTAAGTGGTTACCTTTGGCTGAATGGTGGTATAACACTTCCTTCCATACTACAACAAAAATGACCCCATTAATGGCAGTTTATGGATACCATCCACCGTCCATCACATCATATTTAAGATAAAATTCTAAGGTTCAAGCAGTTGAAAATCACATCGAACATCAACAACAAGTTCTCCAACTCTTAAAGGATAACCTAAATTTGGCACAAAATCAAATGAAACAACAGGAAAATCAACATCGTAGCGAGAGAAGTTTTGAGGTAGGATATTGGGTATTTTTATGGCTACAATCATACAAACAAATTTCCCTCAAGCAAGATAAGAAGGATAATAAATTATTGCCAAATTAATATGGTCCTTACAAGGTGTTGCAAAATATTGGTACTATGGCATACAAATTGGAGCTTCCTGCTTCTTCTCGAGTGCATCCAATTTTCCATATTTCGTGCTTAAAGAAGGTTATAGGTGACAAAATTCAAGTTCAAAACTTGATGACGAAGGAAAAATCATATTGGAACCTGAAGCAATCATGGAAACAAGAACTCGATAGCTACAAAATCGATCAATTTCAGAGTATTTCATCAAGTGGAAGAACTTACCCATTGAAGATTCTACATGGGAGGATGAGGATTTTATACATAACCATCTAGAGCTACTCAAGTGTTAAGGACAACAATTTTTTGAAGGAGAGGGGCATGTTAGGTTCCTATATTACTAGTGTAGTCCCTTATTGTTGTTAGTGTAGCCCCCTTATTGTTATTGGTGTACCCTTGTAACCCCCATATTGTTATTATTGTGCTATTACATTATTATTGTTAGGTTGGCTAGGATTATATTGTGATCCCGTGGACTTCTATATATATAAAGGAGGTTTTTTCATTTGATCATCCAAGAATTGTTCATTAATGTAATGTAAAGGAGGTTTCCCCCTTGAAGTGGCTTATTTATAAGGCGTTGATCTCTCTTTTCTTCTATTTTTGGAGCTAGTTTCATAACATCTTCCTCCATTCTCCTTCGCTTCTCTTCTTTCTTTCTCTGTTCTACTCTCTGAATCCTATGTTTCCTCTTTTCCTATATTTCTAAAGCCACTTTCATAATAATTGGATTTGATTTCATCTTGCAACTTATTTCCCCCTCTGAAATGTGAGAAACCTTTCTCTTTCCCTTATCCTGCATAAGGTTGCTCCTTTTTGTTAGCACTACTTCTAGAGTTGCTTCCTTCTGCGTAGTCATCTGTGAATTTCCTACGAAAAATGACTGAATCATGGGATTTGGAAGCATTATAAGAGTTAATCCATGGATATTCCTTTGGAAAATGAAATATCCCGATGAGCGACTAATAACGTATTCTCACATAGTGGTGTTTGAAAATACCACATGGATTATATGGATTAAATTCTCGAGTACCAAATGAAAACTTATCTATCACCTTTTCTTGAGTATCCATGACCTTCAGATTCTTGATCTCGTACAATCCAAATTGCATAGGAAGAGTTGTACATGGTGATTTCTTATTCCTATGCAATGCTATTGAAAACGATGTGGAGAGATGATATGAAACTTTTGACATGAAGTTTTTTGGTTGCATACCTTGAAAAAAGATGCGGTGACTTCTGACTGCTGAACATTCTAAGGAAGGTGTCATCCTGTGAGGCGAACCAATCTACGATATATGATACCGCCTCCATTTATTCATGTGAAATGCAAGGCAGTTCTTTGTCAAAGATCAACTTGTATAACAAAATAATGAAGTGGTCAGTTAACTTCTCCATTACTCCTCGATGGCTGGAATCCAAGATCACTCTGCAATAGAAATACATGGTAGACTATCATGGTGTCCAAGTCCACTCCATGCCATAAAATTCATTTTTTTCTTAGATCACATCCAGCAAATATGAATACATATAGAACCTTTCTTTCCCGCCCTTGGGAGGATTTTTTCCATGTGATACATGTGCTCTCAACTATAGAGCCAAAAAATATATCCAGTTGAATGACTTCCCCTCATTCACGAGCTCATTCAATAAAACTATCCACCCTTCAGGAAATGTCTTCATGCTCTATTGACTGTATATTATTCAAGCTAAGATAATCAAGAGATGGTAGGCCCTCCTAAGAGACTATGTCTTGTATGTGTGGGTGGGTGTCTGTTGAAACTTTGATGTCTCTTTCACCCAACCTTTAACAATGTCTCTCGTGCTCACATATCTATTGGTGGAATAGAAGTACGATTCCATGAGTGTTTCTATCTCAGGAAAATGATACAATATATGGTAATGTTCTACCAGAAAGGTAGCAATATTTTGTTCATTGTAACTGTTCAATGTCATGGTTTTCACATCTATGTGTGAAAAAATCCAGCTGATGACATCTGCACATGGGAAGGCTGGATATTTGCATGAAACCTTGTATAGTCCTAACTACATAATGAGATATACATGTTGGTACTTTAGATGTGACTTGAAATTATTTTCTGAAAAGGCTTCATTAAATTTCTGCCATTTTATATATGACTCCTTTTCCACAAACAATTGAGTGTTCGCACACATTGGAAATTTTACTTATGTTTTCTCAACTACTTCCCCGATACTTATTTCAATGGTATCTTTTGAAGCAACTCTCTTGGGTGCCATGGTAATAGTGACTACTAGAGAGAAGCGCTCAACAGTTGTGGTACCTGTGAGAGAGAAAAGGCACTCATGGTAAGAAAAAATTAGCCTTTGCAAATCTACCTTTAAAGAGGGATCATGTAGCAAACCGGTGAACTGATGAAAATTTTTGTGCAGTTTTATGGATCAGGCAAGGGAGACTGGCTATGGGAACTATGAATTGCGTAGTTCTAGCAGTCAACGGTGCATCATAAGGATTGAGACTGCACAATGCGTAGTTCATCTTGGGCAGTGACTGGGAGAGATTGCACATTGCGTAGTATAAATGGACAACTTGGTAGCAGATTGAGTCTTGTAATTGCATAATGCACAGTTGGGCCAAATTTTACTATGGATTGCACAGTTGGAAAGGAGAATCTCTTGGCTTGAGCCTCAGACTTGTGTAATGCCCAGCTGGGCAAGGTGAAAACTGGCCAAGGGAAAGTACATATATGCCTGGTGAAAGTGTGGAAAACTAGCATATTTAAGTGATGATACATATATGAATAAATATGGATGGATCAATGTGAACCAAGTGAAGAAACTTGAAAATGGGAAGGAAATAAAATATGTGAGGAGAGTGGCCGAAATGGCGACCATAAGTGAAAAAACAAGAAAATTGATGCGACACTTGTGAAAGTCAAATGAGAAACTAAAAAAAAACTTCTAAAAGATAATATAAGTTATAACACCAATAACCATGAATAGAAATAAGCAAAACAACACCCATAGAAGAAAAACAACAAAAAAGTGACAGAAAAAGCGACAAAAGACGACAAAAGAAAAACTCATCCGAAAAAGCGATGCAAACTCCACCGAAGGTTCCTTGATCTCTTTGTGAATGTTATAGCTCCAATATTGATTGTAAAAATTAGCTTTGGAGGTGTCAATTAAATATATTTGGACGAATTAGGCTTTATGAGGTGCATGCCTAAAATCAAGGAAAAAGCGACACTTGGGGAAATTTTTAAAAATAACAACTTTGCAACATTAGGGAAACTAATAATGAATCCCCATTTTCTTGGGATGATTTTTTATTTTTAGATTTTTCTTTTTTTCTTTTTTTGGAAAATTTCCATGCACACTACCAGGAAAGATTGCGAAATTTTGGGGAACTTGGCAACTTTCCAGCTCAGTGCATTACATAGTTTCTCAACTCAAGGGATGGATTCCACAATTTTTGGGCTCAGTGCCAGGCTTCCATCCATCACTATGTATTTTCTGAGCTCAAGGTAGAGCTACGAGTCTGGATTGCATCATTCCAATCATTAAGGTTGGCTTGCCCTCATGGATTGTGCAGTTTATGGAGACAAGCCCAAAACTGTTGTAAGGCCAAGTCAGAAAGTTAGCTTGTGACTTAAAATAAGAAAACAAAAGCATCAATGAAAAGAATAAGTCTTAATCAAATCATGGGTACTTGATGGCACTACAAGATAAGCTATTGTGGGTAGAAGGAAATCTCCAAAATAAAACCATAGAAAAAATTTTGGAGGGTGGTTATAGCCACTACAACACTTGGTGACACACTGGTAGAACTCCATCTCTTTGTATGAGTCTTGTCTCATGCAAATGAGATCTAACTCTTCAAGAAGTATTGCTAGTTTCATTGATTACCATAGTTTATTCACTTAGCTTGAGTTGAAGATATAGTTCCTACCATTCTCTTCATCAACAACACACTAACCAAGCCAAGTTAAATTGAGTTATTTTGATTAGGGATGAGGAGTATATAGATGAAAAAGTAAATGACATTTTTAGAGTCTTAGTTTTTATCTTTGGTGTTGCTCCATAGCCAACAGGCTTAGACAGTACCCCGATAGAGTCACTTCAGGAACACAATCATTGCTCCACTGCCAGTGAGCCTGGACAATACCCCGATATATTTGCTTACTTCACTTCTTTGCATAGGAATCCTTTCTCTTCTTTCACCCTTTAGTTTTCTTTTTTCATTTTTTGTTCATATAACTGTGCATAGGAACTTATTTATTTCATGGGGAGGAAGAGGGATCCCGTATTATTGAGAGCATGAGAGGTTGTTCCTTTCAAGAAGGATATTTATATACACCTCTAACATACTTGTTAAGGTTTTACTCCCTTCCTTACTCTACTCAACTTGTTTGACAAGGATTAACTGAATATAGAAAGACTAATTAGAGTAAGCATACTAGTTAAAGATTCAAGCATCGTGATTCCACTGTGATTTTCTCAAAAAGGAACTTATTTTCCATCAGAGTACCATCGACTAAAATAATAAAATATTCACGCAAAGAGAGGGAATAAATAGATAACAAGCATTGATAGTAGCATGACCTCCTCTTAGACCTCACCATGGTTTCTTTGGGAACCAAACACAGTCTCATGCCGAAACTATCCTATGACATGAAAGAAACAACGAAAAGAAAGTAAAAGAGCAGTGATGAAGGTAAATCAAATAAAAAGAAAAAAAATCAAAACAACAAAGAAAAAAAAACGGCTAATCCTACTCCTAACATAATCAGAGAATAGGCCATACCTACGTAAAATGATACAGGCTAGTGTAACCACTCATGCATTGGTTGGCCTATGTAAGCGAGGGAATGCATATGAAGAAAGATATTCAAGCATAACCATAAGAAAGAAATATATATTAATGCAAACCAAAAAGTTTGAAGTTTGGAAGTGCACGTAGAAAAGAATGAATGAAATGCACATGAAAAGCATTTTGTGGATGCATTATGGTGTTCAAACACACTATGACTCAAAGACATGTAATAAAAAACTTTTGAACTGCGAACAAGGACAAACATAAAGAAATAAGGAAACTTTCATTTTGCAACAATGCTCTCTACGTATGACTCCTCCAATGACTGAGTGATAGGATCATGTAAAACCGATGGAGGATGCGAGAATTGTGAAAAATATTGATTTTCAATGTGCGCAATTGAGTGACAACGAGCCTTGAAAGATTCAACACTATTCTGATTAGAATTGGAACTGACCTCAATACTATGAGAACCTAACATAACCATCATCTTGGGCTGAAGTGCCTCGACTGTTTGTGAAAGTTTCAACTCATCAAAATATGGATCATCAAAGATTGATGGCTTAGAAAGATCAACAAAATAAAAATTAGAGTCGTGACTGAATGAATTAGTGAAATGATCACGACAACCATGATCAGAAACTTCAAGATCGAGAATGGATTCATCCTCATGATATGATGAATTGTAGAGAGGGGAATACTGACAACAAGAAATTTCACCCTTTATGTTTTTAGAATGATGAGATGAGAGATTGGGGAAATCAAGAAGGTACAATTTTTCCTCTCCACATTCGGATGAAAACTAACATTCCACACGTTCTGAGAGTGATCGAAAGTAATAATATCATCAAAAGGTATTTTTCCACAATATTCAACAGGAATGAAAAAAATGTGGAAAATGTCAGGATAATGAGGGAGAGGGGCGAAAGGAGGAAATTCATCCTTCATCACATATTCTTGTGCAGATGCAGAATCCCACACATAATCATCATAAATGATACCACAAGTTGGATTCTCAACACCAACTCCATCCAGAACTTGATCCTAATGAACATCAAAATAAATATTAAAAAAAAGAGAACATAATAACTCACAATCCGAAGGACCAAAGGAACCAAAGGATGGCTAATGAGGACATAACACTTCATCGCAAACATCAAATTTGCAGTCGAAACCTGCAAAATGTTGGGAAAAATACTGATAGGGGGGTAAATCAGTATTTAAAACTCAGAATAAACTTTACTTTTCCTTTACTAATTTCTATACATGAATTTTATTAATACAACTACAGTATATACATGGCTATATTTGAGGAAAATTACATATGTCCAAAGATCTTATTATGAAGATAAATAATTACTTAGATCGGTGCATCATTGATTCATAAATATTTTAGTAACTAGTAAATATGTGCAGTAAGAATAGAATAAAGCATCACACATAAGCAACACGCATGAAAATCAGGATTTAAGGTGGAAACCCAACTCGAGATAAAACCACCACTGATGTCGTCTCTGTCTTCAATATTTATTATAAAGAAAACTACTTACAATATTGTACTGGCGCAGACTCATACCAGCACACAGGCACCCACCTGTAGAAGGTTGCAACCTTCTCTTGTTCTACAGCTACTACTGGAAGGGAGCTCCAACCCTCCATGATCGCGTTTACCAACCACTATTGGAAGGGAGCTACAACCCCCTGAACTGATCACCAACTTCTACTGGCAGGAAGCTTTGACTTCCACAATGAAGGCTTCAACCCTGAGAACCACTACAGACCATGTTTCATAAATTTTCACACTGGATCCAACAAATTCAAATCAACACCAATATCCATAAACCAATCTTTACAAATAATAATGAGATCAATGTAACCAGTTCAAATCAATAAACCTAGACTTCTGAATTAACATGCAAAATTAACTTCAACCCTGATCATTCATGAAACCAAAGGTATACACTACTTTACTTACTCCAACCAACGTATATACGTTCTTTCTTGTGGATGAACCTGTGTATAGATCTTTATATACTGAATTTAGGAATCTGATCAGACTCAGAACATATTAGATACATTCAGGCATACTTTATTAGATTTACAAAACCCTTATTCAATCAATATCATCCATCATATTCAATCACCCAGTCACTAATCATATTTATACATAACAAATAGAAAAATATACAATATTGAATCAACCCAATTCTACATGAAGACTTCATTGACAGACAACAAAAATATAGTAGAAATGATCATACACAATCTCCAGAAAAACTCTAACTTCAATATGCACTTTTGCTGAAACGACCCTGCGTGTATACACGCTTTCACTGTGAAGAATCAATGTGTAGATTTGTCAATATCCAGGACTATAAAATTTCAGATCAACAGACTTACAAAGATCATACCCTTCACTTCAGCAAACATGCGCCAGATCACAGATCTAAACATCTCACAAACAGATCAAGTAAATACATAGTCATTTCAGGTCTATAGATCCTAATCCATCATTGTATTCATAAGTGCATTTTTATTTCTGTAATATTCCAAATCAGGAAATTGCTACAACAATGAGAATATCTCAAGATATTCTAGAGTTGGAGCTCCAGCAATAAGAAAACACAATAATGGTGCAGCAACAACACTCAACTCATATAAATGTGAGAGAAATCCATAGCCATTTCATTAAATAATAGCAGTAACAATAGAGTACAAGATCTTGAGGAAAATGATACTCAAGATGAGCAATGCTCAACCTCAAAGAACAAGTACATAAACCATGACAAAACCACTGCTACATATGTATGCTCAAGCTATGACTGCGCAGTCCATGAAGGGAAACTACTGCATAATAGTGTCAATACACAAATATGTCAGTATGTGGCTCAAATACAATAGGGGAAGCAAGATCTCAACCCCTGGAAACAATAATGCACAATCCCTAAAAGGATTGGCTGCAAAACATACAAAATGGAAATTCCATAGAAATGTTGGAGTTACTGGGTAGTTGCAGCAACTCAGAAATAGAACTAGATGGAGATGGCTGAATCTGATGTTGAAACTGAATATGCCTCCTCCAATAGATATTTCAAGTGAAAGGTTGATCCCTTCACCAAATATCTCTCCCTCCAATACTCTGCAAGAGCCCCACTACAAATGCTCCTCTAAAAATAATGCAGTCACTAGATGGAACTGTGCTGTAGGGCTATGGAATGAGTTGGACTTGATGCCAAATTCTACAATAAGCTCTGGGATGCCTTCAATCTGATATCTCAAAGGAAAGAGGGACTCCTCCTATGAAAATAGCTGATGAAGGTGGTGTAGTGAACCCTCACTGCAACACCCAGCAACATAACATTACTCTGCTGCAGAAATAACGCTGTCTTGATGGAGGATGCTTGGCCTCAAGCCTGGATGTGAGGAAAATGAAGAAAAAACCCTCAAGAGACCTTTCAAGAAGGAGAAGGAATCCTAAACAGGAATTCCTTAGGCAATTCTTGCTAAGCAGCAAAGAATGCACAAGTGTCTAATGGACAACTGAGATCAATAGTACAAGCATGAGAAACAACGGTTGTCTTGTCCTCCTTTTAAACAAATGAAAGCCCCTCTCCATGGATCCCACTCCTTTTAGGGTTTCCTCCACCAAATAACCCTTTCCTAATTCATACTGCGCTGCTTCTCTAAGTGTGCTCCACCTCTTGGCCCAGCACTGTTGACTTGGTCAAACTTGACCTTGTCCACTTGCAAATAACCCTGTTCATACATGAGGGTGTGAAAAACAGCTCCAATGATGATCCCCTTTCATACTTAGATCGATTTTATTGATATTTTTATTATGCATGGGTCTCCTTACCCATTTATTCTCCTCCTAGGTGAAATCAACAAAAATTAATGTTCCAAATTATTGTAGGAAAATTTTGGAACATTACAGTCCTCCCCTCCCAAATGTTGCTTGTCCTCAAGCAATTGCAAGGAAAGAACTGGAAATCCTCCTCTCAAGGCATGGAGTCTATGAAGTGTTTTGAGGAACATCTTCCTCATGTGGATCCTCCATCCCCCAAGCAATCATCCATACAAAATGTGCTACCTCCCAACTAGGCAACTCTTGGAAACTGTCCTCCACCTTTGGCTCCGGCAAAGTAGGTGGGATGAAAATATGCTCATGGTAGAAAATTTAGCCTACTCCACGCTGTCCTTCTCTCCACTCATGATAAGTGTAGAGAAAGTGCTGACCTTGGGCTACAAAATACTTGCCCTCGAGTGGCAAGATGAAGACTAGATCTCCAAAGATCTCTCCTCCAACACTGCAAATCATGTTGGCCCAAGTATCTCCATATATGATGAGTTGGAAGTCATCATTATATGGCATATCCTCCATCATATGGCTCACCTCACAAAGTGACAAATGTGTTGTTAAGGTAACCATATCATGTCCCATGTTCCCCTTAGAACATGTAGTGCAAAGAGTGTGAGGAATTCTTCCCTCAAAGGACACATTCACCCAATGTGTCTCTCCCCCAATAATGCTCCCAAGAAAAGCTCTAGCAATATAAATCAAGGAAACCATAAGGAGAATCATGCTAGCTGCCATGTGAAGTAAAGGAGAAGGACAATGGTCCCTCAAATATAGCCAACGTAGTTTGACTCTCCACTGCCATAGAAAATAAAATGATGGGTGGCCTCTGTTGAGTCCCGAATTTGTCTCTCTTCCATACACTTTTCCATATCTCTTTCACTCACCTAAACCTCCAAAATTGTCAAATATCATGTGCAAAAGGGTATCTAACATGGTTTTTAATTATGTTTGTGTGTTTTCTATTTGATTTAGATTTTGTTCATACAGCTGCGAAAACTTGTCACTTTCCGCAGCCGCTGCAACTTTCCGCAGCTATTTTGTGGAAATCAATGTTACAGGTGTCAACGAAGGAAACGAGCCACATGGGCAGGCTAGGAATGATAAGGACATGGTTCGTGTCCTATTGGTTCAAGTAAATTCGTCAAGGAAAGCCGCGGTCAAAGCCATCCACGTGGAAGTCAATTGTGGAGTTCTATGTCGGCTGGACTCTGTTTCGTGGCATAGAAACATCCATACGGCCGTTTCCAAGCTTACGGAGGTTAATTGACATCTGTGCAAAGTTCTGGAGTTGAATTTAAGCGCCCACCTTCCATAGATCCGTTTTCCAACATGGCCATACTCCTAAATTCGTGGCCTTAGTGGTCTACGTGTTGGCTGCTATCATAAACTTCAGGAGACAGTTACATTTTATTGCTTTATAAAGAGCGTTTGCATACGCACGTAGAGTTAGTGAATGTGAGTTGATAGTTGTTAGTTGATATATCTGTTAAGTTGATGTGCGTACTCTGTTATGTGGTGATTACGCTGCCTTGAGCCGTAATACCACCAACCTGTAATGACTTTCTTTTTAATGTGAAGAACTCTGTTTCATAACTTAATTCGTGTTTGAAGATCATACCAGAGCTGCGTAGAGGGCCCCTGCTCAGCCGAGGTTCTGTGTATTAATGTATATATTTTTCATTTCATTTCTTTAAGCAGTCATTGTATCATAACCCATTACATGTTCATATTTCATAGTTGTTTTATTTCTGTTCATACATTTCTGTAATTTCCATTGCATTCATGTCTTTTATGTTTTTATGATTGTTAAATCACTGATCAGTTTTCTTGTGCAGGTTTTAGGTAGACAGCCCGGGGCATTTTCATAGTATTTTTGCTAATGATATGAAACTGATATTATTCTGCTGGTAGTTTTCTTTCACAGTCTTTGTTTAACTTCAGTTTTGTCTTGTGCACTTCAGTTTTGTTTATCTGATTCAGTAGTTAAAATTAGACATATTAAGCTACTCATAGTGCCTTCAGCTACCTCCGAAAGCCACAGCTGGACTGATGGTGAGGGGCTGCATGATGAAATGTGTAGTTTAGTATTAGTTTCCTTTCTGCAAAATTAGATATATTAAGCCGCTCATAGCGTCTTCAGTTACCTCCGAAAGCCACAGCTGGACTGATGGTGAGGGGCTGCATGATGAAATGTGTAGTTTAGTATTAGTTCCTTTTCTGCAAATTTAGATATATTAAATCATGTATGACATCTTCAGTTGCCTCCGAAAGCCATAGCTGGACTGATGGCGAGGGATTGAATCATGTGTGTATGGTTTAGTATTAGTTTACTTTCTGCAAATTAAATAATCAGTTACACAAGTTGTTTATGATTACTTCCGCAAGTCATAGCCGGTCTAATGATGAAGGGTCAGAAAATGAATTGATGTAATCTGATTTAGATTTATTTCATTGCAATTTTGAATTTCCATAAGTGTAGTTTCTTTTGTGTTCAGTTGGCAGCAAGAATAGTTTAGTTTTCATATTCACTAGTTTCTTGTTTTGATTCATTAGATTAACAGCAATTTCCATTTCAGCAGTTTACTTTCTTTTGTCATTTGTAATTTCAATTTGCTTTTAAAGTTTCGAGATTGGTAAATCATTATAGGGGATATCACTTCCTTGAACAATTATAACCAAGCTTGTTTTTCACTTTAGAATTTCCATTTCACCTTAGAAAGACCATAAACGACAAAAAGTTAAGAAAGAGGTTATCTTGTACATATAGTGCGCCGCACTTCATCAGCTTACGATTCCCGGATTGACAATTAAATGCAGCAATTTAGGACACACTAAATTGACCAAACATTTTGGCGCCGTTGCCGGGGAAGTGTAACTAGGTAGCCAATTTCTTAAAAAAAAAAAACACATAAAATCATAAAAGAAGGGAAAAAATTGATAACTTCTTGAAGTATGCTCTCCTCTTGCACCTAGTGTGATCTAGAGGATCAGAAAAGAGAGTTATTGGTTTAGTAATTTCTTAAGTATGCTCTCTTCTTGCACCTAGTGTGATCTGGAAGATCAGAAAGAGAATTATTAGCCCAACTTTTATTAAAAAATATAAAAAATGACATGCATAGAGCAAGAGATTCTAGAGGAAGGTTTATAGCTAAAGCCAAGAGTTCGATTTTCACAACTCCATCTTCTTCAAGGCATAGACCAGATTCACCATCATCTACCCCTAGCCTTAAGATTTTTGGAAGCCAAAGAACAACTGAATTAGAGGATTCTCCTACACCACCTACTAAAGCCTACTTAGAAAACAAAGAAACTTTCTCTCATCCTTCCTTGATAGAAGAACTAGAGGACTATAAGGACTCTAAAGAAACTATCATGGCGGAGGAAGTAATAAATAGAGGTGGAGGTAGAGGAGGAGGAGATAATGAAGATAACAATGGTGAAGGAAATAATGGTAGAAATAGGGACGATTTTCTTGGATTCCCTATAGTTGATGAGGAAACTCATGCAACAATGAAAAATATTTCACCATCCGTTCTCCCTAACTTTTATGGATTACGAAGTGAAGATCCTGAAACATTTCTGTTTGAGTTTGAAGTAGTGTGCCGAACTTATGACTATATGGAAGATTCTCAAAAAATCAAACTATTTCCTTCAACCTTGAAGGGATCTGCTTTGAAATGGTTCATGGGATTAGCCACTCAATCTATCAGGACTTGGAATGATATGAAACAAACATTTTTGGATAGATACTTGGACTATTGTATGCCCACCAATCACAAGGATGAGGTATTCAAAATGATGTAAAAAGAAGATGAAAATTTGGAAGACTTAATTGAAAGATTTCAATACAACTTGAAAAGAGCAAAGATGAGCAACTTAGATAATGAAACCTTGAAAGCCCTCCTATTGAAAGCCATTAGAGATGAATGGATAGAAATTTTAAACATGATGGGTAAAGGAGACATTTCTCAACTCCCATTTCATGATATAACAGAACTATGTATCCAATTCTCAAGGGGAAGATCTAAAACCGGAAAAGGGCCTAGGGATTCTTCTCTTATTAGGGCTAACAAATCTGCAACTGGATCAGTAAGTAGGGCAGAGATTGGTAATATGCTTGATGAGTTTAAAATTGATATCTTAGGGAGTCTTAGTGAACAACTAGACACCCTTAAAATCCAAAACAAGCAGAAAGCAGAAACAGATGCTTTAGCCATCTTTTGTCCGAAATGTAGAAAGAAAAATGCTTTAAGGGAATGTCCCTTGGATGCAAAAGTTGTAGAAACATGTATGATTTGCTCAGAAAATCATGAAATCAAGGATTGTCCTTCAATCCCTGGACTCAAAGCTATTTTTCAAGAAGATCCAAATTCAATAGAATCTCTCTGTTTTGTCGCAAGGAGACCTTGGCAGGGACAACAATCTCAAGGGTTTAATAACCCTATGAATCTTCAAACCCCACCAAATTGGACTCTTTGGCAACAACCTTGGCCCCAACATCAAAACTCATATCAGCCATGGGTACAAGGGATGCAAAATCCTTATGGGAGATTTGCTCAATTTTATCAATATCCTCCATCTTTTCAAAACCAACAAGCTCCACAATTTCCAAGCCAAAATCCACAACAACTTTCATTGCCATTTCCACAACATCAACCTTCTCAACAAAATACGAATCCTCAACTCATGCTCCCATACCAACAGAAGACAAATCAACTTCCAGCTCAGCCATTGCCAAATCCTAACAATAAGAATCCTCAAACTACTTATATGGTAGAAGGACAATAATTTCCTACCTATATGATTGTTCCTCTCAACGATGTACAACTCAGATCTGGTAGAGTTTTAGAAAAACCTTCTATAGACATTCAAGAGCAAGATACCTCTGAGGAGGACTCTATTCAAGTCAATAAGGGTTCTGAGGAAGAATCTCTTCAAAATTCAAAAATTCAAAAAGAAAAAGAAAAGCTAGCATCCACAACTCCTATAGTTGAGCAACATGTATCTTCATCTACACCTCCTTTTCCGGAAAGACTACAAATTGATAAGGGGGTGGAAAAACAAATTTTGTTGCCTAAATATGACTTTCTAGATGAATTGGAGAATGTTTGTATCAAGATTCCATTGCTACAAGCCATTCGAGAAATTCCTATTCTAGCAAAAACCATAAAGGAGTTGAGTTTCAAAAGACCAGGAAGAAAGCTAAAGGACACAAGAAGAATCCACCTGGTAGGAAAGATTGCAGACATTATGATGGGAAAAGTTACCATGCAGAAGTATGTAGATCCAGGAAGTCCAATTGTCAAGACACATATAAATGGGATAGAAATTCCAAACACATTGATTGACTTAGGGGCTGCTATCAACATTATGAGTAGACAGACTATGGAACAGTTAAAACTTCCTAACCTTCTTTTACACCTACTTTATTGCAACTTGCAGATCGATCGGTTATTAAACCAGATGGTGTATTAGAAGATATTTCAGTCTCCTTAGATTCTTGGGAATATCCAGTAGACTTTATGATTTTGACTCCCAAAAATAATCTAGGAGGACATCCAATTATCTTAGGAAGACCTTGGCTGGCCACAGCTGATGCTTTTATTAGTTGTAGATCTGGAGACATGTACATTTCTAATGGTAATTCGACAAAGAAATTCAATTTGTATCCTCCCGCAAGAGCAATTACAGAAATAGGAGACAATGAATGGGCCGATGATGAGAACACTATACAACCTGTCTTTACCATTTCTGAGATTAGTGAGGATAGTCAAATTCTGAACACATTAGAAAATTTTGAGATAACTTCAGAATATGACCCCATACAATTTCAGTTGGAATCTGACATAGAATATTTATCATCAAGACAAATGTCTCTTTACTCTATGGAAGAATTTGGTAATTCTGTTTTTGAGATTTTTCCAGAAAAGACATTAAATATCAACAAACATCTGGAGAAGTCACAACAAGAAGAACTAACCATAATCTTGCAAAAACATTCTACTGCATTTGCATGGGAGTATACTGACATGAAGGGTATTGATCCTAAGACTTGCATCCATCATATCTATATTGAGGAAAACAGTAGACCAATCATACAACCTCAAAGAAGGATGAATCCAAATCTTAGGGAGATAGTGAAAGAAGAGCTCCAAAAACTTCTCAATGTAAACTTCATTTATCCAATTTCAGATAGCCGATGGGTTTCTCCTTTGGTTATAGTACCTAAAAGAATGGTAAATGGAGAGTATGCATTGATTACAGGGAGTTGAACAAAGCAACTTTGAAGGATCACTTTCCTTTGCCTTTTATTGATCAGGTATTAGATACATTAGCAGGTAAAAAGTAATTTTCATTTTTGGATGGTTTTAGTGGCTATAATCAAATTCAGGTAGCACCCGAAGATCAAGATAAGACCACATTTACTTGTCCATGGGGAACTTTTGCCTACCGAGTGCTTCCTTTTGGGTTATGTAATGCACCAGCAACATTCCAAAGAGCAGTACTAGGAATTTTTTCCGATCTAATCCATGATTGTGTAGAGGTTTATATGGATGATTTTACAGTTTATGGTAATTCATTTGAAGAGGCATTAGAAAATTTGGAAAAAGTCCTTATAAGATGTAAAGAAACAAACCTTTCATTAAGCCATGAAAAATGCTTTATGATGTTTATTGAAGGGATTGTTTTAGGACATCATATTTCAGGAGATGGAATTAAAGTTGATAGATCAAAAGTTGAAGTCATCTCCAAGTTGCCTATTCCAAATTGTCAAAGAGATGTTAGAAGTTTTCTATGTTTTACTGGTTACTATATAAGATTTATAGAGAACTTCACTAAAATAGCATCTCCACTCTTCAAGTTGCTTACAAAAGACTGTGAATTTAAATGGGATCCCGATTGTCAATCCGCTTTTGAAACTTTGAAAACAAGAATATCTGAAGCACCTATCTTGAGAGGACCAAATTGGAAACTTCCTTTCCATATTTCTACAGATGCTTCAGATACAGCTCTTGGAGCTGTGTTGGGTCAAAAAGATTTAATTTCTTATGCCATTTATTACACCAGTAAAAATTTGACTCCCACAGAGTTGAACTATACTGTGACTGAAAAAGAGTTCTTAGCTGTTGTTCATGCAATTAATAAGTTTAGACATTACATAACAGGCTATGAAACTTTTATTCATACCGACCATTCTGCAATTAGATATTTAATGAACAAACCTGTTACTAATGGAAGAGTGACAAGATGGCTTTTACTTTTGCAAGAATTCAATATTACTGTGTTGGATAGACCAGGAAAACAGAATACAGTAGCTGATTTCTTGTCTAGAATTCAAAATACTAAAGAAGATTCTCCCGTAGAAGATAAGTTTCCTGATGAATATTTGTTTGCAGTAACTATTAAGACCCCTTGGTATGCAGATATTGCTAACTATTTGGTTACAGGGAAACTACCTTCACATTTATTTCCAAGAGAAAAACGAAAGATTATTCAGGAGAGTTCAAGATATTCATGGATTTCTAACGAATTGTTTAAAACAGGGCCATATCTTGTGATCAGAAGATGTGTCAGGGAAGATGAAATGCCTGATATTCTTAAGGCATGTCATGATGAACCATGCGGCGGACACTTTGCGGACAAAAGGACGGCCTATAAAATCCTTTCCTTGGGATATTATTGGCCTTCTCTCTTCAAAGATGCAAAACAATATGTCAAAAGGTGTGATAGCTTCCAAAGAGTAGGGAAACCTACCCTTTCGAATGAAATGCCACTGCAAACACAGGTACTCATTGAACCCTTTGAAAAATGGGCTTTAGATTTCATTGGACCGATTAATCCACCATCGAAGCAAAAGAAGTATATATTGGTTTGCACTGATTATGTTACTAAATGGGTAGAAGCTAAATCATTAGTATCTGCTACTGAAAATTCAGTTGTTCATTTTCTTTATGAGGATATTTTTACTCGCTTTGGTGTTCCAAGAGAAATTGCAACAGATTAGGGGAGCCAATTCACATCAAATTTGGTGGAGAAGTTGATGGAAGAATACAAAATCAAGCACAGAAAATCTACTCCTTACCATCCACAAGCAAATGGTCAAGTGGAGTCCACAAACAAAGTTCTTGAAAGTATCATCACCAAAACTGTTCATCTACATAGAAGAGATTGGGCAGATAGGCTTCCAGAAGCCTTGTGGGCCTACAGAACTACATGGAGGAATACAACAGGACATTCTCCCTATGAACTTGTTTAAGGGAAAGAAGTCTTGTTCCCCATTGAGTTCCAAGTCAAGACCTTCAAGATAGCAGTTCAGTTGGGAATGGACTTATCAGAAGCTCAAAAGCATAGAATGGAGCAATTGAATGAGCTAGATGAGATCATACAAGAAGCAATTCTAAGAACCGATCTAGTTCAATATCAAAGAACTAAGTGGCATGACAAATATATCAAAGAGAAGAAGTTTCAAGAAGGAGATTGGGCATTGTTGTTTGACTCCAAGTTTAAAGACTTTCAAGGGAAATTTCAGACTCATTGGCTTGGGCCATATGAGATTGACAAGGTCTTTAACAATGGAGCCGTAAGAATCAAGACCATTGATGAGTTTCAAACTCCTCTTTTAGTGAATGGCCATAGATTGAAAGTTTATCATAAGCCACTCTCTAAAGAGGATTTTGTCAAGTTGTTTCAAGAAAGTTCTGCAATCAGGCTGGTACAGAAGAATCCTTCTTCTCTACCAAGCTAGTTTTTGTTTTTCAAGTTGAAAAAAGAAAAAAAAAAGAAAAGAAAAAAAATTGGTATAAGCCTGAAAACCAATCATCGATTGGCAGTCTTATACAGAAAATATAGGGTGAAAATCAGGGACACCTGACACTCTATATTTTCCAAAAAAATTCTGTCTTTTATTTCATTTTATCTCACCACCCACTCCATTTCATTTCACTTCATTTCACTTCATTTCATTTCATTTCATTTCATTTCACTTCATTCCACTTCATCTCATCCATTCCATCAATAAAAATCTTTTTATGACCATTTCCACCTGGTCATTTGTCATTTGTTCATTTCTATTTCAGCCAAGTAATAGCTGTGTCAGTTTCCGCAGCTGACTCCAGTTTCCGCAGCTGACTCCAGTTTCCGCAGCCAGAAGCAGATTCCGCAGCTGCTACTACTCTGTTTTCAAAAAGAATGTACAGTTAGTTGTTGTTTTCATAAAATCATGAAATAAAATGCAGGAGAGGATCAATGGGACATTCGAGACACTAATGAAGATCAATCAGTTGAAGACCAAGGGCAAGAGCAAGGATTCCAAAGGTATGAATAAAGTTTATTTCAAATAGTATAAAAGACACATTTTTATGTAATTTTAAACTATGAGCTCTACCCATAATGCGCAATGATTATATTGACAGTCCGTAACCCTCCACGATCTCTATGTTATCCTCTTTCATTTATTCACAAACGGCTTCATTATTGAAATTCCGACTCTTACTCATGTTCAAATAGCCCACCGAAGATAATGATACGTATTTGAGTTGACAAAGGACTCTTACAAGCCGCATAACTCCATAATCATTGATTGAAACGTGTTCATATTTATGACACAGCCACCAAAAATTCAAAATGCGGCTGAATGCATTATGCTTTGTTAACCTCTTTGTCGTTTCTCTATCGTGTTTACAAAACCTCACTCTACTCATTCTCATTCCCTGTTTCACTCCATTCCGTTCCTTTTACTCACTCTCATTCCCGTATATTCACCCACAGTCTTATTCCATTCTGTGTATGGTGCTCATTTCCGTTTTGTGATAACATCCCCACAGCATTGTGCTCGACTCCGTGTATTCCATCGTTCCACTTCCGCTTAAAACCCTCACAGAGACAAGCTGTGAAGCACAGAGAAGTAAAATGGGAAAATTATTAAGGGCAGAGCCGGAAGGACCGAAGTTCATAGAGGGATTTCCACAAGCAAAAGAGATGTTGAGAAAAGCTAAATGGCTGCGTTTTATTCAGAAATTCCGGGGTTACCACAGAGAAGTTACCAAAGCGTTTGTAAGATCATTTGATGGCTCGGAAGCAGAAGTGGGAGACCTCAAGTTTTTGGTTAATGAAGCATCAATAGCAGCAGCCACAGAGCTTCTTCAGGAAGGAGAACGTTGGTTCAAAAATAAAAGTATCAGTGATGAGGCATGGAGAACAATCCTCCGAAATCAAGGTATGGATACCACTGTTTTCAAAAGAGGAATCCCTGTGCATGCAATAAAAGATGAATGGGCCACTTTATTACTCATTGTTCAGAAATTTATCACATGTGAAGGCCGCTTTGGCTCTATGTACATGTATCATACTAGGATATTGATGAATTTCCTTGAAAACCAAACTCTCAATCTTCCTTATTTCCTATTCACTAGCTTGAAGAAAATGGCTGTGACTGTGCAAAAACACCTAGGAGATGTAGAGCCTCATTTATATCATCATGGGCTTATAAAAATTTTGATTGAAAAGGAGCTAAAAGAAAGAAAAGATACATGGGAACAATTCTTAGTAAGAAACCTCTTTGAAGAACCTCAGGAAATTCCTGAAGGTAATCCAATTAGAAGGAGTAGAAGAAAGAAAATGGATGTTGAAACCCAAGTTGCTCCTACACAAGAAGTTCCCGCAGCTAGCACAGCAAAAAGAAGTAGAAGGAAAAGAACAGTAGATGAAATCCAAGATACTTCTACTATTACTATGAAGAAAAATGATAGAGAAGAGAGATTGGTAAAAAGGAAGAAGAAGGAAATCAAAATTAAGAAGCCAATAATATCAAAAGGGAAAGAAATTGTTGAGGCCGTCCATAAAACTTCTTCTTCTGAAGAAGAAGATCACCAAATTCTATCTGAGAGATTAATTTTTCTTCAAAAACAGTCATCTCTATCTAAAAAGGCAAAAACAGGAAAACAAGAACAAAAGGGTAATGTACCACAGCAAGTGAGGAGAAGCAGCAGGCTTAAGGGAAAAATGAGAAAAACACAAATTAAAGGTCCTCATTTCATTGATTTGGGTGAAGAGACATCTGAACAGTCTCCAACTGACCATAGTCCATTTCAGTCAGTTAGTGAACCCGACTCCTTTCACTCCCAATCAGACAATGAGCGTACTCCATCTTATTCTCAGCAAAATATTGATGAAAGTTCTCCTCAGCCAAATTTTGAACATAATTCTCCCTTGCAGCACTTTGGGGACAGCCCAATGAAAAAGACACCGGAAGTAGACCCCAAACAGCAGGAGGTCTATGACTATATAGAATCCCTGGAGAAGGTAGCCACAGGCCCAAGTACCTCTTCTATTCAGCCTCATACATTGCAGGATGATTTGGTTCAGTCATTAAAACAGGAGATTTTTGAGCTTGAGCTTTTGAATCGGCATATCAAAAATGAAAATGAAACACTCAAAGAGCAAGGCAAACTGGACAAGATTATCCATGACAATACTATGTTACATTTGGGTATTTGGCAAAAGAAAAATAAGAAGCTAAAAAGGAAATGTCAAAAATTGAGCAGAGCACTTGTGAATATCAAATTCAGGTGCCTCATGAAGAAACCCAGAATGATGGCAGTACCAAAGAAGAAAAGAAGGGGGTTAGATGTGTTGGCTGAAGTATCAAGGCACATGAATTGAACAAAGAGTGTCAAAATTTTGGTTGCATGAGGACATGCAACACCTTCACAGTGGGGGTATGTTGAGTCCCGAATTTGTCTCTCTTCCATACACTTTTCCATATCTCTTTCACTCACCTGAACCTCCAAAATTGTCAAATATCATGTGCAAAAGGGTATCTAACATGGTTTTTAATTATGTTTGTGTGTTTTCTATTTGATTTAGATTTTGTTCATACAGCTGCGGAAACTTGTCACTTTCCACAGCCGCTGCAACTTTCCGCAGCTATTTTGTGGAAATCAATATTACAGGTGTCAACGAAGGAAACTAGCCACATGGGCAGGCTAGGAATGACAAGGACATGGTTCGTGTCCTATTGGTTCAAGTAAATTCGTCAAGGAAAGCCGCGGTCAAAGCCATCCACGTGGAAGTCAACTGTGGAGTTCTATGTCGGCTGGACTCTGTTTCGTGGCATAGAAACATCCATACGGCCGTTTACCAAGCTTGTGGAAGTTAATTGACATCTGTGCAAAGTTCTGGAGTTGAATTTAAGCGCCCACTTTCCATAGATCCGTTTGCCAACATGGCCATACTCCTAAATCCGTGGCCTTAGTGGTCTACGTGCTGGCTGCTATCATAAACTTCAGGAAACAGTTACATTTTATTGCTTTATAAAGAGCGTTTGCATACGCACGTAGAGTTAGTGAATGTGAGTTGATAGTTGTTAGTTGTTAAGTTGATGTGCGTACTCTGTTATGTGGTGATTACGCTGCCTTGAGCCGTAATACCACCAGCCTGTAATGACTTTCTTTTTAATGTGAAAAAATTTGTTTCATAACTTAATTCATGTTTGAAGATCATACCAGAGCTGCGTAGAGGGCCCCTGCTCAGCCGAGGTTCTGTGTATTAATGTATATATTTTTCATTTCATTTCTTTAAGCAGTCATTGTATCATAACTCATTACATGTTCATATTTCATAGTTGTTTTATTTCTGTTCATACATTTCTGTAATTTCCATTGCATTCCTGTCTTTTATGTTTTTATGATTGTTAAAATACTGATCAGTTTTCTTGTGCAGGTTTTAGGTAGACAGCCCGGGGCATTTTCATAGTATTTTTTCTAATGATATGAAACTGATATTATTCTGCTGCTAGTTTTCTTTCACAGTCTTTGTTTAACTTCAGTTTTGTTTTGTGCACGTCAGTTTTGTTTATCTGATTCAGTAGTTAAAATTAGACATATTAAGCTACTCATAGTGTCTTCAGCTACCTCCGAAAGCCACAGCTGGACTGATGGTGAGGGGCTGCATGATGAGATGTGTAGTTTAGTATTAGTTTCCTTTCTGCAAAATTAGATATATTAAGCTGCTCATAGCGTCTTCAGTTTCCTCCGAAAGCCACAGCTGGACTGATGGTGAGGGGCTGCATGATGAAGTGTGTAGTTTAGTATTATTTTCTTTTCCGCAAACTTAGATATATTGAATCATGTATGACATCTTCAATTGCCTCCGAAAGCCACAGCTGGACTGATGGCGAGGGATTGAATCATGTGTGTATGGTTTAGTATTAGTTTACTTTCTGCAAATTAAATATCAGTTACACAAGTTGTTTATGATTACTTCCGCAAGTCATAGCTGGTCTAATGATGAAGGGTCGGAAAATGAATTGATGTAATCTGATTTAGATTTATTTCATTGCAATTTTGAATTTCCATAAGCGTAGTTTCTTTTGTGTTCTTACTTTCTTTTGTCATTGTAATTTCAATTTGCTTTTAAAGTTTCGAGATTGGTAAATCATTATAGGGGATATCACTTCCTTGAAAAAATATAACCAAGCTTGTTTTTCACTTTAGAATTTCCATTTCACCTTAGAAAGACCATAAACGACAAAAAGTTAAGAAAGAGGTTATCTTGCACATATAGTGCGCCGCACTTCATCAGCTTACGATTCCCGGATTGACAATTAAATGCAGCAATTTAGGACACACTAAATTGACCAAACAGCCTCCCCACCATTTGCTTGCTGCCCTGATCTCCTGGAGAAAGTGAATGATGTCATGTATAATGTGAGTATGTTCTCCACAAGAAATCTCCTCCCCATATTCACTTAGGGAGTGATCATCCATAATGGCCTTATGTAAACCATCAAATCTAGAAGGAAGAATATTCCTTCTTTGAGAAAACCCCTGCACATATATGGTTAAGAGATGCATATATATAGACAAATCACTATGCAAGTCAAAAATACTCTCACCATATGTTTTTATCATATAAATGGAGTGGCTCATAGATGAGTCTCCCCTCATCCTCAAAGGGAAAATATTTTACCATGCTAACTCATCCATCTCCTCATGATCCATGGGATGCCTCCTCAAGTTCTTCAAGTGGTTCCTCCCACAAGAAGTATAGAAATATAATGTGGCATTCATGGTTGGCCCATGGTTCCTCCTGAAATGTGCAACATGTATAATAAGGAGAATCATGCTCCCAATGGGAATCCTCAAGCTCAAGCCCACTCTCCAATAAAATCTCCCCATGAACATAAACATATCAACAATACATGGAAGCATAGTACAATAAAAAGAAATTTCCAAATGACAAATGGAGAGTGAATCATAGTTCCACCCATGGAACTAGCACAGTGCATCCTTTGCCTGCATCAAATAAAATAATAACAAGTGTTCTTCCAGCCACTTGTTTGCTGCCACAATCATTTTACAAGATGGAAATATGAAATTACAATTTGGTGCCAATGATGCACACCAAGAATCATGTTGCTTTCCCCACAACCCATCAATGAGATAGCCAGTCTCAATGTTGCAAATGGCTTCAAGTACATCAATATACAATATGAAATAAGTATTAATCCTACTTGGTACAATATGCTGCTCATAAAAAGACAAGAAGTACAAAACATAAGGTGAAATTGTACATTCTCCATCTTGTACTCGAAGACTTGAGCTGAAATGGCTCAACTGAAAATAATCCCTTACTCCTAATGAGTAGGAAGGTGGCTGTGACATCTCCTCCATCATCATCCGGGCTCTACATCTCTCCATATGCTGATGTATATCCTGCTGGATGCCCTCCCAAATGAACTCCTCTGCCAAGGAAAGATATGCATCAAAATGCATGGAAAAGAAGTCCTCATATGCTGCATGCAGCAACTTCTCCTTGAGACTAGAATATCTAGTCAAGAAGACTCTGCCATGTGAATAGATGACCATATCATCCACCATATACTCATCATCTCTATCTGGGGTATAGAGAATAATGCATGCACCAAGATCCTTGGATTACTCTACTAAAAGCTGAGATCTCCAATAAGGATCAATCCTCCTAAAAGACAACGCTGGTGATCTAGCATGTGTAGCTCTCCTCATGCTGCTGTCTGATACTTTGACTTCCCCCATGCCAAATCTCTCCCCCAAACTCTTCACCTCTCCAAAATCCAAAAGTGGTGAATCTAAAGACAAAATGCTTCTCATCAATGATAGATCTGGTGGCCTCCCTGGTGGAATGCCCCTATGTAGTGAGACATCAATGTCAAGAGTGGATTGTATATATGGTTGGGAAACCTTGCCCTTGCTCTCACAACACAATACAGTCTGTCTCCTCTTTGCACTTGCTCTCTAAAATAGAGAAGGGTGTGTACTTCTCATCATATGATGCTGCTCTTCCTTCCTTCCTCCTCCTTCCAGCTGCAATGCTGCACAATCATGTTGCTCACTGATTGTGCTTGGACCTCCATGAATGAGATCCTGGGGACTTCCTTGCAAAGATGCAAGAATCCCTCTAGTTGGAGCAAGAGCTCCTGCTTCCTCTGCATGAGGTGCTAGATCAACTCTAGAAATGACAGCGTTGTTGCCCTCAGCTTCCTTAACATGAGTGGGCAACCCTCCAATGATTAGATCCTCTTTTGAAAAAGAGATCCCTTTTCCTCCTTGTGTCAAAAATGAAGATCTTGCCTCTAATAAAGCATCATGCAAGATATCAGCCTCCTTCATGGTTCTCTGAAATGTTTTTGAGTCTATGGTTTCCTCCATCACATGCAAGGGTTTTTTTTGTTTGAATGTGTTTGTTTCCTCCACATGTGTTTCAGAATTCCTCCTACCAAATATCTTTATCAAAGTTCTAATGAACATTGCATAGGAAGAGGTATTTACATTTTTCAAAGTAAATGAATCAAATAACCACCATGCATAGACCCTACCTTCCAAGTGCAGCACTGCTACTCTGATGGATTCATCTTTGGGAATATGATGCTGATGCGAAAGGTGTCTAACTCTTCTATCCAAGCCCCGGCTGAACAAGTAGGGGAACCATAAAAGATAGATAAAATAATTCTATCCTCATCATGCTGCTTGCTCCTCCTCACCATGATCTTGCAAAACTCCGGAAAAGTAATTTGATCTCTAAACTTCTGAGTTTGAGATTCATACTCATGCAAGAAACCTCTAAGAGTTCCTCTCTTTGGCATTCCTCCTTCTTCTTCTCTTCTCATGGAAAAGATAGTCATGTGACTTTGTTGTACCTTATAGGGTGTGGCTGTAGGCTCACATCTCCCATATGAAAAACTAGAGTTTGAATCAGTTTCAAACCCTCTTGGAGATCCTGTACAAATCTCCCTCATTATCTCCTCAAATTCTTCATGAATGCTCTGTACAAATTTTGGAAGAAGCTTCATAAGCTCATCTTCCTTTTTCTCTCCATGAAATGGAGTCTTCATCTTCTCTCTTCTTCATAGCATGATGGCCGAGATCCACTGGCTAGGCCATAGATCATGCTCTGATACCACTATAATATTCCAAATCAGGAAATTGCTACAACAATGAGAATATCTCAAGATATTCTAGAGTTGGAGCTCCAGCAATAAAAAAACACAATAATGGTGCAACAGCAACAATCAACTCATATAAATGTGAGATAAATTCATAGCCATTTCATTAAATAATAGCAGTAACAATAGAGTACAAGATCTTGAGGAAAATGATACTCAAGATGAGCAATGCTCAGCCTCAAAGAACAAGTACATAAACCATGACAAAACCATTGCTACATATGTATGCTCAAGCTATGACTGCGCAGTCCATGAAGGGAAAATACTGCATAATAGTGTCAATACACAAATAGGTTAGTATGTGGCTCAAATACAATAGGGTAAGCAAGATCTCAACCATTGGAAACAATAATGCACAATCCCTAAAAGGATTGGCTGGAAAACATACAAAATGGAAATTCCACAGAAATGTTAAGTTGTTGGGTAGCTGCAACAACTCAGAAATAGAACTGGATGGAGATGGATGAATCTGATGCTCAAAATAAATATTCCTCCTCCAATATATCTTTCAAGTGAAAGGTTGATCCCTTCACCAAAGATCTCTCCCTCCAATACTCTGCAAGATCCCCACTGCAAATGCTCCTCTCAAAATAACACAGTCACTGGATGAAACTGTGCTATAGGGCTATGGAATGAGTTGGCCTTGATGCCAAAGTTTGCAATAAGCTCTGGGATGCCTTCAATATGATATCTCAAAGGAAAGAGGGACTCCTCCTCTGAAAATAGCTGATGAAGGCGGTGTAGTGAACCCTCACTGCAACACCCAGCAACACAACATTACTCTGCTGCAGAAATAACGCTGTGTTGATGGAGGATGCTTGGCCTCAAGCATGGATGTGAGGAAAATGAAGAACAATCCCTCAAGATACCTCTCAAGAAGGAGAAGGAATCCTAAACATGAATTCCTCCAAAAATTCTTGCTAAGCAGCAAAGAATGCACAATTGTCTAATGGACAATTGAGATCAATAATACAAGCATGAGAAAAAAAGGTTGACTTGTCCTCCTTTTAAAAAAATGAAAGCCCCTCTCCATGGGTCCCACTCATTTTAGGGTTTCCTCTGCCAAATAACCCTTTCCTCATTCATACTGCGCTACTTCTCTAAGTGTGCTCCACCTCTTGGCCCAGCGCTGTTGACTTGGTCAAACTTGACCTTGTCCACTTGCAAATAACCCTTTTCACATATGAGGGTGTGAAAACCAGCTCCAATGATGATCCCCTTTCATAATTAGAGGGATTTTATTGATATTTTTACTATGCATGGGTCTCCTTACCCATTTATTCTCATCCTAGGTGAAATCAACAAAAAATAATGTTCTAAATTATTGTCGAAAAATTTTGGAACATTACAATTTCATATCTATTAATAAACTGTAACCGGTTCCATGCATATATACTTCAGAGTGAAGTATTCAATCAATACCCATGTGCTTGGCCCCTTTGCACTATTATCTTCTTCTCCTTATATAGTTTGAGTCTTAGCCAATACCATGAGCCAAAACCACACAAGTGTCGATGGTATTCTTGGACGGAATCAAATAGATGACAAAACACTCAATATTGTGGGCTAAAACCATGGTAAGGACCCTTGG
Organism: Pinus albicaulis; assembly: GCA_034641835.2. NCBI lineage: Eukaryota > Viridiplantae > Streptophyta > Pinopsida > Pinales > Pinaceae > Pinus > Pinus albicaulis. The sequence goes on from CM076578.1 coordinate 1,558,177,909, forward strand.
TATCATAAAATGAGTGCGTAAGTCCATATGTGACTTGGCTTCTTCGTATTCGTGTATATACACGACTTTTCTTCACCAAAACTATGTATACACTAATTCTGGATGTATACACAGGTTGCCTTCATCAAACCTGCGTATACATCTTGAAAATTTATCTTTATTGTTCCTTTGTCCCTGACAGGAATTCCCTCTCTGTCACATCTAAATTGACCTGTAGATACAACAATTTTATATCTTCAATACATCAAAAGGAAACTCATCAAGTAGGTTGCCATCAAGGACAACATATTACATCATAATGCTAACACACTGAAATTTTGTGTATGTGGGGTGGGAGGAGATGGTGGTAATTCAATGGATGAATTTTCAATCTCTCCCACCTCAACCTACCAATAGTAGAAAATGACTCTCAACAAGGCTAATTCTCCCCCTAAACTTGTGCATCCTGGAAATTTTCAACGACCAATTCATCAAAGCATATTCATCAAGTAGATAGATATCAAGGAAAGGAAATGTAAGTTGAACACCAGAACCGCAGATTGTACCCATCAACTCCTGAGCAATAGAGCCAAAACATATATGTTTGCAACATGGCAAAGATTATTATGAAGGCTGACCCACATATTTTATTACAGAAGATCCATATGCAACTGTATGGAAAGAAACTTGCGTATATACGCGACTAGGCTTCATGCAACCTGTGTACTGAATTTAATCTTCTGAAAATCAAACAGATTTGGTAAGTTAGGCAGAGACAACTCCCAGATTTTTTCTGAGATATTCAAATTCTTCCCTGGGAAGAGGCTTAGTAAATATGTCAACAACTTGTTATTTGGAGGGAACATACTCCAATTTAGCCTTTTTCTCAAGCACTTGTTATAGTAAAAAGTGATATTTGGTAGGGATGTGCTTGGTTTTGGAATGAATAACAAGATTTTTTGAGATACTGATGGCACTTGTATTATCACATAAGATAGAGATGGGAGGAGAGAATTTAATTTGAATATATTGTAATATCTGAATCATCCAAAGAAGTTGTGTGCAACATGATGCAGTAGCCACATCTTCTGCTTCTGTTGTAGATAAGGCAATGGAACTTCGTTTCTTGCTGAACCGAGATACTAATCGGGACTCCATATAAAATGCACCACCACTAGTTCTTTTCTGATCATCAAAATTTCCAGCATAGTCCTCATCTGTGTAAGCATGAAGAGTAATATCAACATTCTTGGGATACCATAGACCAAAATCTTGAGTTCCTTGGAGATTTTTTAATATTATTTTTACGGCCTGAAGATGTGACTCTTTTGGATTTGCTTGGAATTGTCTAACAATCCCAACTACATCCATGATATCTAGTCTCGTCCCTGTTAGATAGAGTAGACTTCCAATCATAGATCTATACTCTGTTTGGTTTACCATGGGAGAATCATCATGAGAACTGAGGTTACATTTTGTCACCATTGGAGTACTCACAGGTTTGTAGTCTTCCATCCCATACTTCTTCAGGATCTGTTTGAGATATTTTTCTTGTGAGAGAAATATGCCATATTTTTCTTGTTGCACTTGTAAGCCAAGAAAATATGTTAGTTCCCCAAGTAAATACATTTCAAATTCCTGTTGCATAACAGAAGCAAATTTCCGACTCATGGATTCTTCATTACTCCCAAAAATGATGTCATCAACATAAACACCAATAATTAACAGTTTATCATTCTCAATTTTTGTGTATAAGTTATTGTCTACAGATCCTTTTGTGAAACCTTATTGTTGAAGATATTTTTCAAGACGATAGTACCATGCCCGAGGAGCTTGTTTTAGACCATGTAGGGGCTTTTAAGTTTGCAAACAAAATTTTCATCATTTCCCAGAATGAATCCTTCTGGTTGTTCTATATAAAATTCTTCTTCCAGATCACCATTAAGGAAAGCATATTTTACACCCATTTGATAAACCTTGAATTTTTGAAAACTTGAAAATGCAAGAAACATTCTTACATCTTCAAGTATGGCTACTGGTGCAAATGTTTCTTCAAAGTATATACCTTCTTGTTGAGCATACCCTTTAAAAACAAGTCTAGCCTTGTTTCTAATGACATCTCCATTTTCATTTAACTTGTTTTTGAATATCCACTTTGTTCCAATTACATTTTTATCATGAGGTCTTGGAACCAATTCCCAAGTATTGTTCTTTTCAATTTGATCAAGTTATTCATGGCTTGAATCCAACATTCATATTTACTAGCTTGATTTACATTTTCTGGTTCAATGGTGGATACAATGCTAGATAACTGGGAGATCCTATAAGAATTCTTATTTTTTGTACCCCTGATTCCTTTTCCCCCTAAATTTGATATTATCGATGATTATTTTGAACATACCTGGATGGATCCTTTTCTCTTTCTGATGTATCTTCTTCCAGTGCTTCATTAGGTTCTCCTTCTATTTATTGTTATTTGATGAGGGAAAAAATTCATCATCATCATCCTCATTTGTTGTTATTTCCCTTTTGGGAGCTCACAGAGATTCATCAATCACAACATCAATACATTCAACAATATTATGAAGTCCCTTATTGTAGCATTTGTATGTTTTACTTCTAAAAGAGTAACCAAGGAATATTCCTTCACCTGCTCTAAGTTCAAACTTACAAGTTTTTCGTCATTATTTTTTATATAAAATTTGCTTCCAGAAACTTTAGAGTGCTTCACAGTGGGAGTATTGCGATACCAGAGTTCATAAGGAGTTTTATCACTATTTACACGAACATGAGCCTTGTTGAGAATATTTACTATAGTATGTGCAGCTTCACCCCAAATGGTGTCAAGAGTCCCAGATTCATCAACCATAACACGAACCATTTGCTGAACTTCTATATTCATTCTTTCTGCCATGCCATTTTTTTGCAGAGTTGCAGCTACATAAAACTGCCTTTTTATGCCATATTGTTCATAAAAAACAAAGAATTCATTCGATATGTATTATCCTCCTTGGTTAGATCTAAGAAATTTGATTTTTAGATCTAATTCATTTTCAACTAAACCTTTGAAGACCTTAAAATTTTCAAATGCTTCATCTTTATGTTTCAATAAACTGATCCATCACATTCTAGAAAAGTCATCAATAAATAAGATATAGTATTGTTCTCCATGAGGTGACTTTTTCCTTACTGGTCCACATAAACCAGTATGTATAAGTTCAAGAGGCTTACTTGTTGATCCTTATTTGGCATTAAATTGAACCTTGGTTTTCTTACCAAATTGGCATGATTTTAATATGGTACTTTCGAGTAGAGTGATGTTGGATAGATCACGAACAACTTTGACCCTGCTTGATTTTCTTATTTGAGAAAAGCTCAGATGTCCTAGTATTCTGTGCCATAACCAGTTTTATGGATATTTTCCTAGATAACATTTCTCTTGGAAACCTTTCATTATATACAGATTGCTTGGTGTTCTTGTTCATTTTATTACGGTATTTCCTGTGTCAAGTTCATGGACCACACACTCTTTTGATCGAAAGAAAACTTCATTTACTTGATCACACATTTGAATAACACTAAAAAAGTTATGCTTTAATCCATCAACATACATAACATTGCTAGCTTTAACCTTTTCTTTTAGAAAAAAATATCCTTTACCCTTAATGATAGCAGGAGAGTCATTTCCAAACGTAATATTCTTTTCCTTCTCTAATGAATTGTATGAAATAAGTTTATCTTTATCACCTATCATGTTTTTTGAACATCTGCTATAAATGCACCATTGATTTTCTACTACTTCTGAAAATAAAGGTATGCCACAACTTTCAAACTGTAAGTCCTTCTTTCTCCATACCTTGGAACTTGTGGATAATTTTTCTTTTGGCTGAAGTTTTCTCTTACATTCATATTCTTCATTTCCAAAGTTATTTCAAAATGAACATTCAATTTCGTCTTGAAGAGGAGAAAAATTGTTATAAGTATTCTTCTTTATTCCTGTCTCATTTATTTGCTTTCTTGTTTCTCTGGTCATGATGGTTTTGTATGCAACACATTGAGCAACTTTGTGACCAAAATGATGACATGAGAAACATTTTCTATTAAAGAAGAAATTTCTGCGATCATAGAACCTTCTAGTGTTGTTTACCTTTTGACTGATATTTCTGTTATTGTTCATCCTTGGATTTGAATGATCATGCTTTACCTGAATTGTTTTTTTTGTTCTTTTGCTGAGTGACGAAACTTTGCTTGCTGGATTTTGCTACATTTAGATAGATTGTAGCTGAGGATTTTTATGATTGAGAAGATTCACCAATATATCCAAGACTTGTATTCACAAGAGGAGAGTGTTGAACCTTGATAATTTCATCTAAGTTTTCAGATCCTTTAGCAAATCGAAGATTTAGAGTTTTTACTTTCTCAATTTCCTTTCTTAGAATTATTATTTCACATTCTAATTTCTCATTGTGACTCTCTTTTTCTATGAGTTGATTCTTTAGAGAATCTATGGCTAATTTTTTCTCTTCCAAGCAGATTTTGAGTTGAGTGATTTATTCAAGAAAATCATTTCTTCTAATGCGTCCATAAAATTATCCTCAGCCTCACTAGTTTCTTTTTTCAAATGCCATGAGTAGTCTAATATCTTGATCAGATTATCCTTCTTCACTATTTGACAAACCATCACTATCTTCTTGAGTATAGAAATTTTTTCTATTGATAGACGATATCCTATTTCCTTTTGCTAATTCCTTTCCCTTATCATGATGATCTCTATGAGGACATTTAGCAGCATAATGACCCACTTTTCCACAAGCAAAACATTTGAAAGGAAGCTTACCTCTGAACCTTCCAGTGCCAAGATGAAGTTTCTTTATGAAATTTACCTCATCTTCTTTTGATACATACCATGATTCTTTTTGTTCTTCCTTTTCCTTTCCTTTTGTAGTGGCTCTAAAATATACTTATTTGACTTCAGACGAACCGCATTTTCTCATTTCAAAAGTAGTCAGGATCCCATGAGTTTGAACAACAGTAAGAGTCTATAGATCCCGCTTCTCTTTAATAGTAGACACTTTTGACTCAAATTTGGGAGTTAGAGATCTTAATATTTTCTCTACTAAAGTTGTGTCTCTTATGTATTCACCCATATTTCTCATATGATTTACAATCTCATCCAGAAGTAAAAAGATACTAGAAATAATTTCATTATTATGCATTATGAGATTTTCATATTGAATTCTGAGAGATTGGAGTTTAGCACTTTTTACCTTGGCATCACTTCCATAACTCAGAATGATTTTGTCCTGTATCTCCTTTGTTGTATTTAACTACATAACCTTGAAAAATTATGATTCGGTCAAACTTCCCAATAATGCATTGAAAATTTTTGCATTAGTTTCATAGTTCTTCCTTGCTACTAGATCTGTGGGAACTGCAGCCGGATATTGGTAACCGCCTTCAAAAATTGCCCAAACATATGCTCCAAGAGACTGAAGATACGATCTTGTTCCTGTACTCCATAAGATTAATTTTTTTCTGTTAAAGAGTGGTGGTATGATAGATGGTGTTACATCTTGATTTCTTATCTTGGATTATCTTCCTTCTAGTGATTAAGATTTTTCAGAAGGTCCTGCTTTGATATCAATTGTTGGGAAAAATACTAAGTGGGGGAGGGGGGGAATCAGTATAAAACTCATAATAAACTTTAATTTTCCTTTACTGATTTCTATACACGACTTTGATTAATCCAACTAGCGTATATACGCGGCTATCTTTGAGGAAACTTTTGTATGTCCAGATATCTTATTATGCAGATAAATATTTACTTATATCAGTGCATCATTCATTCATAAATCTTTTATTAAGTAGTAAATATGTGTAGTAAGAACATAATAAAACATCACACATAAGAAAAACACATCAACACCGGGATTTAAGGTGGAAACCTAAGTTAGGAGAAAACCACCACTGTTGTCATCTCTGTCTTCAATATTTATTATAAAGAAAACTTCTTACAATCTTGTACTAGCGCAGACTCATACCAGCACGTAGGCACCTACCCGCAAAATTTGCAACTTTCTCTCGTTCTCCACCTACTACTGGAAGGGAGCTCCAAACCCCTTGATCTTGTTTACCAACCACTACTGGAAGGGAGCTACAACCCCCTGAAATGGTCACCAACTTCTACTGACAGGAAGCTTCGGCTTCCACACTGAAGGCTTCAACCCTCAAAACCACTGCAGACCACGTTTCATAAAATTTCACATTGAATCCAACAGCTTCAAGTCAACATCATTAGTAGATCAACACCAATATCCATAAAAAATATTAAGAAAAACAGTAAGATCACTATAAACAGTTCACAACAATAAACCCTGACTTTTGAATTAACATGCTGAATCAACTTCAACACTGATCATTCATAAAACCAAATGTATACGCTACTTTACTTACTCTAACCAACGTATAGAATGACTTTCTTGGATGAACCTACGCATAGATCTTTATATATTGAATTTAGGAATATGATCAAAATCAGAATAGATTAGAGACATTCAGGCATACTTTGTCAGATTTACAGAACCCTTATTCAGTCAACAACATCCATCATATTCAATCACCCAGTCACTGATCATATTTATACATAATCAACTAGTAGCATATACAGTATTCAAAAAACCCAGGTCTACATGAAGACTTCATTGACAAATAGCAGAAATATAGCATAAATGATTAGAAATTTTCTTCAGCAATCTCCAGAAAAACCCTAACTTCCATACGCGCTTTTTCTGAAAAGAACCCTTGTGTATACACACTTTCACCGTGACAGACCAACGTATAGATCTGTAAATATCTAGGACTGTAAAATTTCAGTTCAACAGACTTACAAATATCATACCCTTCACTTCAGCAAACATGCACCAGATCACAGATCTAAACATCTCACAAACAGATCAAGTAAATACATAGTCATTTCAGGTCTAGAGATCCTGATCCATCATTGTATTCATAAGCGCATTATTATTTCAGATATATTAATAAAATGTAACCCATTCCATGCATATATACTTCAGAATGAAGTATTCAATCAATACCCATGCACTTGCCCCCTTTGCCCTATATAGTTTGAGCCTTAGCGAATACCATGAGCCAAAACCACACAAGTGCCGATGGTATTCTTGGATGGAAACAAATAAATGACAAAACACTCAATACTGTGGGCTAAAACCATGGTAAGGACCCTTGGTATCATAAACTGAGTGCGTAAATCCATACGTGACTTGGATTCTTCGTACCCACATATATACGTGAATTTTCTTCACCAAAACTGCGTATACACTAATTCTGGATGTATACATGGGTTGCCTTCATAAAAACTGCATATAGATCTTGAAAATTTATCGTTATTGTTCCTTTGTCCCTGACAGGAATTCCTTTCTCTGTCACATTTGAACTGACTTGTAGATACATCAATTTTGTATCTTCAATACATCAAAAGGAAACTCATCAAGTAGGTTGCCATCAAGGACAATATATTACATCATAATGCTAACACACTGAAATTATGTGTATGTGGGGTGGGAGGAGATGGTGGTAATTCAATGGATGAATTTTCAATCTCTCCCACCTCAAACTACCACTAGTAGAAAATGATGAAATTAGTGACTAGGTGACTAAAAAAGTTAGTCACCGCAATGATTTCAGGTGGATTACTACTAAATTTGAGCAATTTTAAGTGAATGAACAAAAATTGACTAACTTAAACGACTAATTTAGTCTAGGGATAAAATATACAACTAGATAATAAATGACTAAACTAAAAGTGACCAACTTAAATGACTAATTTAGTCTAGGATTAAAATATATGACTAGATAATAAGTGAAAAGTTTAATAATTGTTAATGTAAATGACTATTATAGTCCAAGAATAGAAATATGACCAAATAACAAGTACAAAAAGTATATGAATTAGTCATTTATGTTAGTAACTTTTAATTGTGGTCCCTTTTCTTTAATGTCCTTCTTTGGCCATAGTAAAGGCCATGAGACCCATTCTTATTATGCAAAATATACTAAATGCCCATATTATGAGCTAGAGGTCTTATTCATGGCAATTGAACCTGAAAAGATTAATTTATGGAATAAGGCCCTTATTTTCCTCTCCTAACCATAACATAAGCACTAACTCTGATATGTGGTGAGAAATAATCATATGGTGCCCATATCCCAACTTAAGACCAAATATTCATTAAATAAGATCTAGGTGGTTTTTAAGTCTAGTTCATTGGCCTTAACACTAAAAAGCTTCTTGTAAGGCATAATGCCAAATTTTTTACCTCCCCTACCCATGGTACATTCCTTAAATCCTATACATGGTGTGAAAAAATTCCTAATGTAAGTGATATATCATATATTCCTAAGATTATTTAGAGAGGATATATGTGGTCATTCAATGCCGAATTCATGGACTTTGAGCATGAGAAGCTTCATTTTAGAAATAATTACGTTTTTCTCCTTCCCTCATACTAATTCTTATCATGCAAAAAAAGTAATGGTGCCCATATTCCAAGTCTAAGGCGCTTTTCATGTCTATTTGTAAAGACCTTGAGAGTTATTCATAGTGTGCAAAATGTGGTAATGTTGTGCAAATATTAGTAAAGATAAAAGCCCAAATATAAATTCCTCCATTTTTCATAACCCCTCATAATGCTAAATCTCAGCAGTTGGCCTCACTTATATAAGTGGAAGCTTAGCCCAAAAATAATAATAATTGTCAAACCTTAAGAGGGGGCATGTTATCATACCTTTTTATATCCATACTAAAACAAGAAGAAACCACATAATTTTAATTATGAGACTTTTAATTTTTCTCAATATATAAGAAAGAATAACCACATAAATAACTAAAATTGCAATGAAGTTATACTCTTCACACATAAATATCACTTCATAAGACTATTATGTTTGTAAGTTTTACATATTTAATAATTTATATACAACTTAATATCTTATTTATTTATATATATATTTTTAATTTAATACTATATATAATTATTTTATTTTTTATTTTTTAGATTATTTCCAATTCCCTCCTAAAAAAATCCACCCTTCACCCAAAATTTCGACCAAAGGCGCTTTAGCAAATGCTAAAAAAAATCCCTGAAATCAACTCCCACATCGATAAAAGAGCGAACAAGTAATTCAATGAATCGCTGGTGAAGATTAGGAGTACTGCTGAAGATATTGCTCAGTTGGAAATCGAGAAAGCTTCTCCAGCTCAACAAAGAGAAGAGAAGCTATGAGGCCAGTAAAAATTAGTTTAGCTTGGTAGAGAGAAGAGGAGTTGTGAGGCCGAAAAAACGCAAGCATGGAACAGGTCAGGTGTAAGGGAATGTTATATGATTTAGACATTAAGGATACCGAAGATGTTGATTCTGTTTTGGAATTTGAAATCACTCTAGTTTATAGGGCACACCAAATTCAGACTTGTCTTGGGCTCGAAGACTAGTTCCAGGATTACTACTGTACAAATCGTTAGCTGAAAATTAATTTAGATTTGCAAATCTCATAAGTGCAACGTTTCTAGAATCACATCAGTTATCTTTTCTCAAATTATTGGGTTTTTCGTAGTCAAAGACTGTGTTTTGAGGATGGCTGGAGGATTAATCTCCACTCCCCAGGTGGAAATGATGTGAGATACAACTGTAACAAATATGAGCTATAATTTAGAGGATCAATTTTCATGTATGCAGGTTGCAAGCCATATTTTTCTTATCAAGAACTATGTGAGTCTACATGGAATGAATTTGAGCCCCACTTACCTTTTTCAACACCATATTCTTGCAGCTTGTACCTTCCATGAAACTTCCCAACCATGTACTGCTATTTTATGTGGATCAATAACGGAGCACACATGGAGATATTATTTTAATTTTTAATGCATTAACAAGTGGAGGAAGATAAGTGTAGGGTGGCATGTTTCCATTGCTTCTTTGTTCCATCGAATAATTTCAATTCATTCAACATTCAAACTGTTGGGGTCCTGTGATTTGGAAGATTAGCATGCCAAGTGACAAGGCAACATGCAAACCAATCTTTAGAGCTCTAGGATCTAGCCCTCCTAGTCTCAGAGAGGGATCTCTCAATATGTTTCTAAGGATGTGTCTTGAATGGTTTAGAAGTTGATTTTAGGCTAGTTATGAAGTGCAGGGTTGTTTGTTTTGTTTGGTTGGACATATATGCTTCATGTGGTATAGATAGAACATGGGAATCTACAAGCCATTGGGAAATGGAGTCATGTGTAAGTCCAAATAGTTCTAATTGAGAAGGAAGGGAAACCAGAGGGAAAATCTAACTCGGTCAAGGATCTGTTGAATAATATAGGTGAAATGGGATGAACATTAAGGACTAAGAGTGAAAAGAAAACTAAACCCTTTCACAATGACTTAAAGGATTCGGGGAATGTCCTATTTCCTCCAGTAAGCTCACTGTTATGGACTTAACCAATATAAACACTCAAAGAAAGGATAAATGCAGACTAACACCTTACAAATGAATTATAGGATTCGGGGAACGCCTTATTTCCTCCTACAAGTTCAACTTTGAGAGCTTAATCAACAAGATATACAATTGAATTCAAAGAAGAGGGAACGCCTTAGACAAAGAGGACTACAATTATAGGGACCTTCAAAACAATAATTACAGTAAGGAATAGAGGGTATGATTGAAACAGACCTCTCTGTCAAACTTCAAACATTAATAATTAAAGGGAGATTTTAGATACAATATTCAGTGGCAATGAAAGAGGGAACGCCTAAACAGTCTTTATCACAAATGAATTAATAATTTCTGAAATAAAACAAACTAAATATTCAAGAAAGCGATTAGACTACCCTATCATGTTCAGTAGCAGAAAACATATAAAAAGTGAAGGATAAACAGGTCAGAGGTGCTTCTAAGATACATTTCTCTGCCTAAGTTTTTTATCCTATTGTAAGTCAAAGCATAATGGAACAAAGTGGTAAATGAGAAACAAAATTAACAATAAGAGATTACTTCACCAAAACCAGGCTCAGGGATCCAATGGTCCAGCCTCCTTCATCAACAAAAAAACAGAGACTTCCACACTCCTTCAGAACACCAATGCTTCTTCAAAGCAACAATCTATGTATTACTTTAGAAATCACCAAATGCCAACCTTTTACAATGAGACTTCAAAGATTATTTATAGAGAAATTGGGAAAATTAGGTGAGGAAATTTTTAATGAACATCAGAGATAGGAGAGAGCATTCAAGTGCCCTATTCTATGTCTTAAACATTTCATTAAATTCTAGATGGGATCAATAACTTTGTAGCTTGTTGAGACCATTTTGATAGGATAGAAATCACCCACAGGGTGTCCTCGGGAGGAAAAAACATCTGGAGTGGTACTGTTATCTTCTTGGTGTGAGTTAAGTGAAGAATGGGTTATGAGGACTCCCATACTTCTAAATAATTGCTTCTAAAATTTTGTAGTAGCCTCCTTGGTGTAATAACTTCTTGGCATGCTTGTGTGCATGGATATGGGATATGTCTGTGTCATTCAACTTCTGCACCAATAACTGCTCTGTTCCTTTATACTTCAACCTGTTTTAGCTCTGCTAATTTTTTAACTTTGCTGATTGCTCAAACTGCCTCTGTACTGATGTTAATCTTCTATGCTGTGTCTTCCGCCACTAGATATGTGGTCTCCACCATTTCTGAGTGTTCTATGTACAGGTGGAGGGTTTTGCTGAGCTGGAGGGTCACTGAGGATTCATGGATCTAATCCATTGATTGAAACGACCTCACCTTCTGATTTGGTCCCCTTGAAATTGATTCCTGGCCCTGAGACTGCTATCTGAGCCTTTGTGTCACTTTTGTGACTGTAAAACGTTCATTCTTCATCGGCCATGAAAAAACCTGCAAAAACACGAAAACATGTTATGAAATCCTGCACACTTGGTTTAGACTGCTTGCAGAGGCTCAGGGGTGATGGAGGAGCAGTGAGGAAGAATGTGATTGCAGCGGAAAATCGAAAAAAAACCCTGGAAGAGCATCTAACCACGTCAATGGAGGTTTCGGCGCAACGACGAACAGGAGCCGTTGGATTAGGACAATCAACGGTGGAGATTTGTTGATGAAGCCATTTGGGAGATTATGTGAATGGTAGATGAATGAAATCATGATATAATGTGGGTCGTTTGATCTCAGAGATCGACAACTGTGATTTGAAGTGAAAATGATGTTGTGGAGGGCAGCGGTATGGCAGAAAACCTGGAATGGTTTTCACGCGGCGAAATGGGGGGGAAGCAGTATTGCCTTTTGGAACATGATTCCATTCAGTGATTGACGCGTGGAAAATGAAAACCGCCCATATTGTGCGGAAGTAGCGCATTGTAGGGGAGGCTCAAAAATTACGCGAAATGTAATGCTGGCCGTCAGATCTTTAGGCCAAAGATCTACGGCTGTGGGAGAGCGCGACGGAGGATAAGGTGTGCGGGCAGAACAAATGGTGGGGCCCCTAGTGACGTATGACATTTGTCGTGTAGTGGAAAGAGTATGTAGCGGGGTGGAAAATTAAGTAAAAGGTTAGTTTCATCGAGTTAAATATCGATCGTAGGATCAAGGAGAATGGACGGTTGAGATTTAAATGGACTCATCGCATCAGCGGAAGTGAGTGTCCAGGGAAAAAGGTCATGGTGCGATGTGATGGGATGCTAGCCGTTGGATCCGAAGAGAGATCGATGGTCGGGATTAATCGGTGAGCGCGATGGTGAAGGGCTTATGAGTGGAGCGTGATTGAAACTCAGTCGTCAGTTCTTGTGGATTCGACAGTCGAGATTAGATCGGAGGATCGAAGGAGAAGGGGAAAAGAACAAAGGGAATCAGCATTTTATGATTGCAATGGCAGGGGCCAATCATAAGGCAAAGATGTGGTTCTATGGAAAGTGGAAGGACTGAACGGAAGAAAAGGCGCTTATCGCATCGGAAGTTTAGAAAGTAAGGGAACAACTAGGGAAAGAAACTCAGATTGCGATGAGCGATGGGGCTTAGCGCCTAGGTCATATGTGGAGAAAGGGGATAAGGGCTAAGACGAAAGGGGCTTAAGGCCTAAATGGAAAATGAATATTTTCAAGTATTTTAAAGGGTTTTTTTCAGGAATTTGGAGGTTCCGATAGGGGTAAAGATGGGGTTTCAAACCTTATAAAGGGGGTTTCACAAGGCTTGAAGGGGATTTGAGGCTTTCAGAGGCTAAATGGAGGGTTAAAGGATGGAAAGGAGGCTTTATGAAAATGGAGTGAAAAAGTGAAAATAGGAAGTTTCAGAGGCCTTTGGAACAACTTTCTTTGGTGAATTAGCATGGTTTTAAGATTGAAACAACAGTGAAGATGGACCTCTAGGATAGGAAAAACATAAGACCTCAAGGATGATAGATTTTCAAAGGAAATATATTTCTTGAAGGCTTGAAAACAAATTTAGCCACCACTAGGTATATCAGGATTTATAGGTGGCTAACACAAACTACTGACAAGTCTTTTTATATTTGAATTAGCAAGCCTATGGGATACGTACTTTAAGGTATGATAAATTAAACTAGTTCCTTGGGCTTAGTAATGTAGAGAGTTCTCTAGAAATTTTCTAGAGAGTGATGAAGAAAGCTTTCGAGTTAAGTAAATGAGAGCAGCTTGTAAGAAGATATGGCTACTAGGTGGGTCCCTTGCTTGATATTTTGGACAAGAACAAAGACACATTGTTAAATCCTGTGCCTACATTTGCATGTTTCAACTATGTAGAATATGCACATAAGTTTAATTGCTTCTAGTGTGGAACCTATTTTCTTGGTTGGTTTTCTGTAGGGCATGTCACTTGGAAAAACAAGCATTTGATGGTGCCATTTCAAATCTTGACACTCTTAGTGAAGAATCATACAAGGAAAACACATAAAAAATAAAATTGCTGAGGGACAATCTTACATTATGGACTTACGATTTGCAAGAATATGGAGGTTAGTTTAGACATTTTTTTTTGGATAGGCTGATAAAAAATTCACTTTACATGTTCGAAGTGAGAAATTAAAATGACCAAAAGTTCTAATTCAACTTGAGTAGATATTTTGAACCCAATGGGGATTATTGATAGGACCTTTTATAAAATTTGGTTACAGGGTGATAATGTATTAAAGGGAAAAGTGGCTAAGATATTATCCCAAACATGTCTTTAAATTCCATATATTAATAGCTGTTGGAAAATTCTTGATGAAGTAAAATATATTGCAATTATATTATGCATGATTTTTACAAGAGGGAAAATGAAACTATTTTTGTCTATCCTTTCAGGAAAAATCAACAAACTGTTATGCTTATAGTGGAACCACAACCAATTTTAGTGACTTTCATTTTGTACACCAGGAAATCATTATGAACAATTTCACAAACCAATAATAATCACTTGTAGACACCAACAATAATTATTGTACACACAAACAAAGGTCCTTTAATCAATGGTTATGCTAGGAAATTCTTAGAAAGAGATTGGTGTGATCGATTCTCATTGGATCTTATGCCTAGAAAGAGACCGGTGTGACTCAGTCTCATTGGATCTTATGCCTAGAAAGATACTGGTGTGACTCAGTCTCATTAGATCTTGATTCTTAACCCTTAAGTAGAAAGAAGTTCTAATTGGGTTAACAAGACCCACATGCAAAGAAGGTTCTCAAAGCATGTGCTACATTCACCTCCACTTGGGATAACATTGGCCTTGGTGCGACCTTCAGAACTTGAACAAGAATGTGTACTTTGTACTCATGGAATTCCCCTTCCTCCTCATTTTTTCATTCAATATAGATTGATTGCATTGGACCTTTCCATGTTTGTTGCTAAATTCTAGAGCATAGTCATCTTCTTTTTGGGAATGCATGAAGGAATGGTGTAGAACTCTTGGACTTTGACATGTTTGTCTCTAAATTCAGAGCATAGTCATTTCTCTTTGGGTATGCATGAAGGACTGGTGTGGAACTCTTCATATATAGTTCAGTTGAATGATAGTGTAGTCAATCACATGATTAGGGTTTCATGTCTTTCACATTATTCCTAAGTAGAGAAACACAAAAAAATTATGTGCTCTATTTTAGTAAACAACGAAACTCTGTGCAATTGTGTCCATGCTTTGAAGAAACTCAAAAGGCTTCCAATATCATGGAGCTAGCTTGGCATAAATCCCCATTATCAAAGAACTTTTCTTATGCTTCACCCTAAGAAATACAAGGTCACCCACTTTTTATTCTTTGTTGGATTTTATTAATTAATCAACATTTTTTTTCCCTTTTTGGTGTGCCTTCAAATTCTGATTAATTTTTGTATCCACTCATCCATCATGCCAAGAAAATTTTAAAGTATGTGTAATCCCATATGTTGGTTCGAGCCAAATTATTCGAGTATTTTATGATTTGTCAACTAATTTTTCAAACGAACTCATCCTGAGGATAAATGTCACCCATTGTTTTTTCATCCATATATTTGTAGATAATACACTATGGTGAGATTCTAGTATGTTCACAATCCAAAGATAAACTCTTATAGAAGTTCGATCTGTTTTTGTGTCTCTAGTCAATACAATTGCATTAGGCACACTACAAATTTTCATCACTTCTTACCCCTGTGGATAGAATTCACTAGAATGATTTGTGTCGCTTCATCGACATATCCACCATAATACCATCACTGTGATAAAATCGTGTTTTTTCATTGTTTTGGGTGTTCTTGTGACGAAATCAATTGTGACTACTTCCAATTTCCATTTGGATTTGGAAAAGGAAACAACCATATTGATGGATGATATTTCCTTGCCATAACCCTCCAATACTTGGGGCACCTGGTCACATATTTTTCTATGTTCAATATTGTTTTGGGATTATAACGATGGTATTTTGGTAACTTGATTTTCGATGGTATTTTGGTAACTTGATTGTCTTTCATACGGAACATCATGAATTTCTTTTAATATAATCTTTCTCATCTCTTCACAATTAGACACATAGATTTGACCTCCATTTGGGTTAAATTTGGAAACTAGGGCCAAACTCCATGTTGCACTACTCATATGATAGAGATGATATTTTTTTTGGATTTATCTTTAGGAGAGGTGCAATATTGATCTAAATATCATCTTTTTTGGATGAGCAGAAGTTAGATTTTGAATTTATTTTCCACAAACGTGCAATTTTTCAAGGTCATCCATAATTTTAATGTAGGCTCACAAGCCCCAAAATATGTGTCACACACCCTCATTGATGGATATAAAAATGAGAGACTCAAACCTCATTTGGACATCAACTCATCTCACACATTATCTCTCCATCTGATTGGTTTGTACAACCTTAGGAGACTTTCTCTCTCCTTCGCACGTGTGAAAGAGAATCTAGAAATTTCAGACTGTGTTAAGGGTTTTCTATGTAGCGTTGACTAGCATTGATATTGGGTCAACATTTACTGTTTGATTTCAATCTTTGGGTCAGATTGCGTTTTTGGGAGGCTGAATTTGGTGGCACAGAAATCAAGGAAATATGTTGGAGCAGGGTCTCCCAAAGGCTATGAATTTTGTCCATTTTTGTATAATTTTGTATTTTTTAGTCTAACACAGGGGTTTCGGGCTGGGTTAAAGCCCCTAATGCATTGTAAATGGGTCAAGGGTAGACGAAGAGTTCGTAAACCACGGTTTGCGGACCATGGGATGCGTAGGCTAAATTGCTATAAATAGATGAACCTTTTTGAGTCATAGGCAGGAATGAATAGAGATTGATGCGAAGTACGAATTGTTAGATCTGTGGTAGGGTTGTTTGGGTTAGGACTCCTACTGGCTATGTACACAAAGATCCTCTGTCATGCTATGTGTGGAATCTGCTAGCTGTGTGCGTAGGAGGTAATTTGGGAATGTAAGAGGATTTTGGGTAATGATATATATGTGCGGAAGTATTGTGGATATTTGAGGTTATCTGAATCTGTCCTGTTATGGTTAATGCGAACTTGAGTTATATGATTATGTATCTGTTAGTAGCTGGGAACTATCTGCGTTAATGGTACATGCATCTGTGATCTTTTAATTTGCTGCGATTATGTTTTTCTGTGATTATAACTGATAGTACACATGTGGATGCGAACCTGTTAATTAGATCTGATAAAACGTCTTCTGGCTATTTATTAAGACTCCTGTGATCAACCTCTTACTGTATAGATCTAATATTTGCAAACCCGCTTGACTTACCTGCTCTCTCCCAAGGTGCGAAAACCTAGTTCCAAAACCCTCCCATACTGCTTCGGGTGAGACTTTGGCCTGCATAAGCAGGTCACTGCCGTAAGGGCCAGTAGTATAGGGGTTTGTTGGAAAACCTTAACCTCCAAACCTGGGTTAGGACCCCTCGAGCCAACAAGTGGTTCCATTTCTGAGACCAAGAGAATTTTGAGAGGGATCGGGTAATTCCAAGGTCGTATTGGAAACATGAGAGAAAATAAATCGATGAGTGGTTTGAAAAACTGATTCAGGAATTCGCAGTAAAATAAAATCGTAATAAGAAGTTGACCATAGAGGAGTGGAAGAATAGGTACATTTTCATGGAGATCTATGAAATTTTCTTTGTAACAATTTTGATCGAGCTCCAGGAGTGGCTCGTAAGGCTTGTCGAGTTTCAAAAGTGTTAGAAAGACGAACGAGTCACATAGTGTACCCCAGAGCAGATCCTGCAGTTAGAAAAGACTGATAACACCATCACTCGCATGGTAGATCACTGGGTGGACAGTGTGATAGGATGATTTGTGACAGAATTTGTAGTCGACCATTTCGTATCCTATTCAGAAGCAGAGCGAAGGTTCTTCAAGGGTTTCCGGGGTAAGTTTTTGAAAACTTTTCCATTACTGATTAAGATCCTGTTGTGCGAAAAAAACATTTTGTGTAGCCATACTGAGTGAATGAGCTTCGACCAGAGTGAAGGTACAACGCATAGTGGTAAGTACTACATAAATAACCAAGAAGGGGATTGATATGTCTACCATCCTGTTGTAGCTCCTACAACACCCTCCAAAAATACATAAAATCATAACACACACTTCAAAATTTTTGGAGCCCCTTTGAAACTAAAGAAGGAAAAAAGCCAAGTAAAAGTTTTTAAGAGCAAGTCGCTAAGTCGCGGATCCATGATTTGCGACCCATGTGACCTATGCGACTCTGCGACCCTAAGGTCGCATAGGTCGCCAGGTCGCAAGAGTCTGAAGTCAAGCAATTTGCGACCTTGCGACCCAGCGACCTTAAGGTCGCAAGGTCGCAAGGTCGCAAAACGAAGTATTAAGGGAATTAGCGACTCAGCGACCTTTGCGACCCAGCGACCTTAAGGTCGCGAGGTTGCAAGGTCGCAAACTTACAACTTGCGACCTCATTTAGTACTCGCACGTGCGACCTTTTTATATAAGGTCGCATTTGTAGCTCGCAGCGAAAACCGTGGAATTACTCTGACAGGTCGACTGGCGCGTTTTCTTCCGGGTAAGTTGCCTTTTCCTCCCTATGTTTCCTTCTTAAGCATTTCTTGCCATTATTGAGCCTCCCCACGGTCTTATTTACTTGCTGGAGAGGATGTAGGGTTTTTCTGTTGAGTTTCATCATTGTTTTGTCTCTCATGAACCCCAGGGTCACCCGTCTCTTGCCCAATTCCTCATGGCTATGCCTTATTTTCAGTTTAGACCCTTTCAAGCCGCGTATTTTTCCCTGTAGGGAAAGTTTATCCGCAAAACCACGCGCGCGCGAAAACCCCCGGCAGGCTCAAGTGCGACCTGCGACCTAGCGACCCGGTCGCAAGGTCGCAAGGTCGCAAAACTCCCTGTTAGCGACTCTGCGACCCTGCGACCTAGTCGCAAGGTCGCGAGGTCGCGTGTGAGCCCTTTTTGTAGATCAGCGACCCAGCGACCCCCAGAGAACAGTCAATTAAAATTTGCATGTGTAGACTTTATTTAGCCGTTATCATCATGTCTTTCTCATCCTGGGATTCTTTCTTGAATGCAACAGGTGAATTTAGAGCAGACACAGTATCGGTCCTCTCCGACTCTAGAAATATGGCACCCCGGGTATCCCGAAGGAGAAGTAAGCTGGTGGTGGAGGAAGAGTCAGACACAGACATACAAACATCTCCGCCACCAATATACAGAGACACCCTTTGCACCTTTGCAAAGGAGGATAGCCTTAGGTTGTATGAAGTATACCGCGAGTTCGCCATACCAGAAGAGGAGTTTCCAGAAGATCTCCCGGACCGGGAAGTATACCTGAAGGTCAAGAAGTCCAAATTGCACCTAGCAGGGTCACATCCCTCCATCTTTCCGTGCCCAGAAATGTTGGACTGGATCATACAGAAGACGGATCCTAAGAACTTCGCAATCCGAGATAGTGGAGGAAAAGCTTTTGCAACATTGGAGAGCTCAAAAGCACAGGTCTACTACTCGTTACCCAAACCAGAGGTGAACTTCACCCCAAGATGGTTTTCTGCAAATGAAGTGCCGATGGTTGATACAATCAGAAAATGGTGGGCGGAACCAGATAAATTTAAAATAAAAAAGGACCAGGAATACCCGGTGGCCGGTCTGAGGAAGGTATATAAGTTGGTGGCCGCCATGCTGTGCAGAGTGTACGGACGTTCAGACGCCACCACTTTCAACGGAACATGGGCAACCATCATGGAACACGTAACAGTACACGACACTCGGTTCAATTGGGCCGGTATATTAATGGGCTCCATGCACACAAATTTGGCTTCAGCTTTAGCCCCAGATGAGGGGGCGCCGCCAGAATTCTATATGGCTTCGTATTTATTAGATGCTGTCTGTGCCCAGCTGTATGTTGAGGGATGGCCACATAACTGGGACTCCGAACAGACCTAGGAAATCCATTTGCAGACCAAGGTATTCTGGGAATCTAGGTACAAGTCAGACATCGAGCAAATCTCTCATATATTCATTCCCGCCCTTTACGGGAAACTATTTGGTCAAGACACCCCCTGCATGTCTTGGCGAGCAATGGAGACACTAGGTCAGGTGGCACACTGGTTTCCATTCACTGAATTTACAATCATCCGAGTATTTGGCTCATTCAAAGCACCACATGCTTTGCCTAAATTTATTACCGATAAGGTGCTCATGCAGGAGGTATGTTACCAGATGACCTTGGGCTTCTCTAATGTCCTTTCCAAAGGGAAGAAGAAACCTTGGCCCGCTCTACCTCTCACCATTGGTGCTTATACAGTCAAGGACTTCAGAGAGGTAGGGCATGAAGGGGAAGAGGTAAAGAGTTATCACTTCAGAAATCTGGATTGCCGAACTTATGACCCAGTCAAGATAGTTCCTGAGCATTGTAAAAGGGCCAATTTTAGATGGAGTTATCAGCATGTCGAGCGCCCGGCTGAGGACGAAAAAAGAAACTGGTACAACGCAGACATGCATCTAGCTCCAGGGATCGACTCTGACCGAGAGGATGAGGATCACCAGAATTTAGAGGATAGAAGCCATAAGCTTGGAGGCTCTTCTTCCTCCAAAGATAAGAGAACACAGACCAGTACGGGGCCTGACACCTCAGATCAGCAACGGGCAGCAGAAGCCCAAGCCAAGAAGGAAGAGGAGAAGAAAATAAAGGAGGATGAAGAGAAACGTAAGAAAGATACCAGGACAGAGTGAAAAAAGAAAAAGGAAGAGGAAAAGGAAAGACAGGAAAAGGAGGCACAGGCGGCGGCAGAACAAGCACTTAAGGAAGAACTCGACAAAGTCGATCATCAAAAGAAGGCAGCACAAGCCGCTGCGGCAGAGCGAAAGAGAAAAGCTGAAAAGGAAGCAGAGGCAGAGGCAGAACGCAGGAAGAAGGAGGAACACGACAAGGCAGAGGCCGAGCGCCGGCAAAAGGAAAAAGAAAAGGATCAAACACAGGATGAGGAGGACGAGCTAATAGACGACATTGACCTATCTCCCCTGGATATCCCTTCAGGTGGCGCGAAAAGTACCCTCAATGTTGATGATTTTCCCGGGGAGCAAGAAGAAGAAGTCTTCGACCTGACCAGATTGACATTTGACCAATTCTCTTTCAAAATACGGCAAGAGAAAAGGAAATCCTTAGCGCAAGGCCATCCCGCCATCTCTACGGTCGCCACCGGAAAGGACATAGTCCCAGACACAAGGACTAATCCTGTTATGATAGCGTCAGCAGGCACCGCTTTTGCCGCGGCCACAGAGGAAAATGTCACTAGGATGAGCAGGGAAATTATTTCTTTACAGAACAGGCTAAAAGCAGCGGAGCAAGAGAAATCAAGACTAGAAAGTGAGATGCTACAGCTCCAAAGTAAGCACGCCCAAGTGAATGAGGTCCCACTGGCGGTCAGGAAAGAGTGTGATGTGTTGGAAATGACCATGAGACAAGTATATCAGGAAATGCTCACCCTAAAACAAACAGTGGTCCCGTTGGTAGAGGCACGAGAGGAAACCAAACAGAAGCATGAACAGCTCAGGGAAGCCTCGGCAGCTTTGGACAAAATGATGAACTGGACAGCACAGTATCCGCAAGCTCCCGAACATGTGCCTAGGAAGGATTGGAGTCATACACAAGAAGCCAAAGTACAAATTCGGATGAATATGCAGTCCAAAGACAAGCTGGCCAAAGATTTGGACAAAGTGATGTCTGCATATAATCACCTGATCAGTGGCATTGACTCCATGAACACTCTTCATCACATTCCATCATTAGGGGCACTGGATGAAACTAAATATTGGGAGCAGGTAGAGCAGGAAATTCAGTCGTTTCTGCATCCCGTGAGACAAGCTGCTGCCGCGCCAGAATTCGAAGCATCACAAGAGAACCTAAATCGGTTGCTTGTCACTCCAGTTCAAATCTACACCAAGCTTGCCTCACTCTCAATCCTGATCTCTCAGAAAAAGGAGACTCTGGTACCGAATGCCCTAGAATGTATGCATCGAATAAAGGAAGAAACCCCTCTTGTTGCTCCCATAACAGCGGATTACCAGGCTTGGCGAGATTTCCTCAAGGGCAAGAAAGTTGACGTTCCAGAAACCTCAATCACACAACCGCCTCCATAGCTCAGCTTTTCAGGCGTAAGTCGTGACCATCCTTAAGTCGCAGGTCGCACCTAAACACAGGTCGCAGGTCGCGTTTGCCCCCAGGTCGCAGGTCGCACCGGCTCTTAAGTCGCAGGTCGCAATCTTCTGAGTCGCAGGTCGCATGTTCGGCAAGGGTCGCAGGGAAGCTAAACCGTCGGGAAGTTGAACCGTCGGAAAGCCTGAGGGAATTTTTTGAAACTATAAATACCCTTGTAGGGCACATAGTAAAGGGCTTCTCTTTTGTGGTTTGAAGAGCAATATTGCATTGTAATTGAAGATCCATACTCTTGGCATACATAATACAAATACTTGTTAAAACCCCTTTGATTGGATGATGTGTTTAGCTGTGACAACACTGTGTGTATTCAGCGTACAGTTTCAGAATATCGTTGATTAATGAATCTGTGTTATTAATAAGTATCATTCATGCTCCATAGCTATCTTTGATTGTATTGATGATGCTTAAGTTTACTACTTATTTGTATGATGAATGTTAATGAACTGTTTTATTAGCATTTCGTTATATCTTTCGGAGAGTTAAGGGATATTCTCGCCATTAAGAATTGTTTCTTTGGTGGTCAGATTATCTTGCATGCATTACCCCATAGATGTGTTGCTAACGACATTTCCTGGGCGTAGGCATTTTGTCTATTACCTTGCTACGCACAGTGTCATATATTGGTTTGATACATCAGTCATGTATTCTGTATCATGTGAATGAGTGTATGTTTGCAGATTCAATCAGGTTGTTCGAGACCGAAGAGAAAGTCATTTAAGCGGTAGCCGGACCCACACCCCGGACGGGATCCCTACTCCAAACGGTTCAAAGTCTAATTGGGACTTTCCACCGGGGAGATCCCCTACTGTTGGCCGGACATATTTTCTCGTCAACACATCCAGTAAGAAACTTTGATGCACACAACTTTACATCTACGCCACCTTTGAGCCCTCATAGGGGAAAAAAATCACCTCCACCCCCACCAGAAGATGATATGGCCTCGAACATGAAGCTACCTACCGTCAAGGGCATGGGTGATGAGGACATGGATCAGTTCTGGTTTGTCGTGGGATCGGTATGGAATGTACAAAACGTAGCAAGCGATGTGGTGAAATGGGCACAACTATCCCTTGCTTTTGAGTGGAGAGCCTTGGATTGGTACATGGGGTACATTGACCAATATACGAATGCGACTATTGAGGAAATCAAGAACACATTAAAACAATAGTTCAAGAAACCTAAGTCCTACTCTCAAATAATAAATGACCTAAAATATTTCAAGCAAGGACTGTTTGAGTCCGTATGGGAAGAAGATCAACAATTAAGGAAAGTGATTAGAGAAGGAGGATTTCAGTATGATGACAGGCAACACACGTAGTGGTTTATTGCTATGTTGTTGCCCCACCTGCGCGTACCTATGGGTCATTAGGCCATTGAAACAAAGGAGAAGGCCTTGG
Organism: Pinus albicaulis; assembly: GCA_034641835.2. Classification (NCBI taxonomy): domain Eukaryota; kingdom Viridiplantae; phylum Streptophyta; class Pinopsida; order Pinales; family Pinaceae; genus Pinus; species Pinus albicaulis. The sequence goes on from CM076578.1 coordinate 1,558,201,495, forward strand.
AGGTTGCCATGAAACTGGAAGCTTTGCCAAGAGATGACACCCAGTTAGGAGTACAATAGATACAAGGCCAGCTAGAGGCAATGCACTTGGATATTCATAATCTGTGCAAGGAGTGAGGGACAGAGGCCAACCCGGAAAGATGGTGCATACGATGCAGGCTGAATGGCCACACCAAAGATAACTATTTGCTGCTTCCAAACTACATGCAGGCCGAGGGACCCAGCCCTCTGCACCCTAGGGAAGCTGCGGGACCAAGTGGGCTGGCACTATGGTGTGATGACTGCTGTGTTGCTGGGTTGCATGATACCAACCACTGGCCCCGACTTGCCGCATACATCCCAGAAGTAAAACAACAATGGTGTAGGTTTTGTAGGTCTGTAGGACATGATGAATAGAACTATTGAAAGTATGATTTGATGATCGACCAGGGAAACCTATATAGGGTATAGTCGGACCCCTCATCACCTAGATCCCTCACAGGTATAGGAGGTTCCTTGGCCAGGGGTAGGGAAGGGGGACGAGGGGGAAGTGTAGGTAGGGGTAGAGGTCAACTGATCTGCTATAAATATGGGGAAGTAGGTCACTTTTCAAGGGACTACACGAACCCAACTCGGAAATCCTATAGATATTGCAGACAGTTGGACCATGTGATCGAGGAATACTCGACTCTGATGGCCAAGGTGCAAGAAAAGTAGTATACTCCTACCTAGAATATACAATGGGTTAAGGCGAAACCTCGTGAAGAGGCGTTGAGCATTAATGTGATAACGCGCAGTCGTATGGCCACCGAGGGGTCGGTGGAAAAATCTAAAACAAAGTCTCTGATCCGTAAAGCAGCTACTAAATAGGAAGGCATGGGCTTACAGAAGGAGAAGGATACCTCTGGCACAACTTGACAAGATTGTGCTCAAGACAAAAAATCGACCCCAAATAGTAGAATTGAAGATGATGTCAAACTGTTCCTGCAGGCATGCATGAAGCTGCTATGTAATCAACAGGATGTAGAAAACCTCCAAGCCCTACTCGACGGTTGCGCAGGGAAAGCAGACCTAGTCATGGAGATTAAGGACGTGCACAAACTTTATGAGCAGAAGAGACGCACCGGCCGAGAGATACGATTAACTGCGTATATTGGTGATTATGAAATGGACCAGGTAATTCTAGACCTAGGATCAGATGCGAATGTACTTCCTAAATAGACTTGGAAACGAATGCGAGAACCTAAATTGGAATGTTCCACTATCCAGCTGTGTATGGCTAATCAACAAAAGATCATACCATTGGGAAGATTGTCAAAGATTGTAGTAGATATCACTGGGGCTAAGGTACGAGATGAATTTGAAGTCATTCAGATTGTAGAAGATGTGGACCCTTACCCAACACTCCTGGGATTGGATTGGGCCATTGATATGGGTGGAATTATCAATTTAAAGAAACGAAGCATGGTGTTTGAAAGAGAGGGAACACGGGTGATCGTACCAGTAGACCCTACAGAAGGAGAAAGGTATAGCGAGCTAGCGCGAGAGGAAGAAGAGATGGATCACATCTATAAGATAACTGTGAAGGAAGAATATTGGATCAACGCTGCGGTCGACGGTATGCCTTGTTGGGGGAAGAGCAACGAATGCTTCTCCGACTCTGACGAAGAATTATAAAATTGGAAAAACTGACTGCAGGAAATCTCTACATTGCGCTGCCTATGAACTACCAGTGAATTACGGTATATATCTTTTGAGGTACGATAATTTCCATGCTTTAATATCTCTAGTAGTATGAAGGAATTTTTGCGAACCTTCGAGGCTGAGGTTCCCAGAGAACGAAGGCTATGGGCTCTTAACCTAGCTATGTGCGCAACGCTTGCGAAATGGTGGGACACAAATAAGGGGGCATTCTAGGAATGGGAGGAATGTCAGGATATGATGGTACTACGATTTGAACCTCCGACTGATGTGCACGTCAAAAGGTTTTAGGGCCCAGAAAATCCAGGCGAACATTTGTTCGCTTGGATGGAGCAATGGTGTGATTGTACTGCAGAAGAATGGGTTCACTTGTTTATTCATGCCTTGGGACCAATTCCCGCTGCATGGTACCTCGACGTGGAGCTAAAACAGTGCACCCGCTAGTGGAAAACCTTAAAATATGAATTCTTGGTGACATTTTGGCTAACGGAAGGATTGGAGGTGCTTGAGGAAGCTCTGCAGACTATTGATAATTTTGTGAGTGATGAATCTAGCCCTGACACAGTAAGGGAAGGACCCATATGGGACACACAGAGGCAGGATAATGTCAAGTTCCATGAGGCCACCATGGAAATTTGTGACACATATCCATGTAAGGTCTCGATCATAGAGTCAGGAGGGGAAGGCACAGTTGCAGGACCTCCGGTACATAAGGTGAATGGTACGAAATCACTAAAACCCCAAAGCGTTATCATGAATACGACTGTACAACTCAAGCTGGCTACAATTGGGAACTGCTGGGATGATGGGACAATAGACAAGATTGTAGAACTGCTCAGGGAGTATCAAGACGTAGGTCTAGCCAAATTTTTAGGGCCTAAGGAGATCATGGGGAATTCGGGTGGTAGGCACGTCACTCTCAATTCAGATGTACAGCAGGTGAAAATGCGGCCTTATCATACGCAGAAGGTTAGGGAGGAGATTGACATTACGTGCATCAAACCAGTCACATGGGCGAACTGGATAAGGCCTACGACTACAAATTTGCTGCGCTCGATCCTGGGACATATGAGCTACTACAGAAAATTCAGTCAGGAATACACACTAATCATTGCACCTTTGAAAATGTTGCTTAAGCAAGATATTTCACTCAATTGGGGTGGCGCATGCCAAAAGAGCTTTGAGCTACTTAGGAAAAAGATGGTCTTTGTACCTATTCTCACTTCCATCGATTGGGTGACGATATTTCATGAGGTTACTTTAGGAATTTCCCTGGAAGCAGCCCATACATAGCTTGGCACTAGAGACCATAATCACCAAATCGCATGTGCTCGTCGGGAAATCTCGAGTGCGGAGCGCAATTATGCCACCACGAAGAGGGAAGGACTAGACCTGAACTATACGCTACAGGAGTATCAACACCATCTGTTAAGAGATCACTAGAAAGTGATTATAAATCATTCAGTTTTAGAGCGCCTGAGGAGTAAGCCTGTGTTGGGGGGAACAATTTGCGTGTGGCTATTGTTTCAAGAATACGGTGTTAGAATCATAGTCAAGCCAGGAAAGTTGAGTATGGAGTGGGAGCACTTGTCCCGAATTGTGATGGGCGACGGGCCCATTATCTAGAAGAAAGGATTTCCTGATACGCAGCTATTCGCCAATAAGGTCGTGGATGCACGCTTCACTGAGATATCTCCGTTCTTGACCATAGGCATGGCACCTACCGAATATTTAGTACGACAAAAGAACGAGTTGGTTCACCGAGTGGCGAACTTTACCATTATCGCGGTTCGGGAAGTACTGTGCAGAGATGGACCAGAGCATGCAAACCATGCTCTCTTGATAGAAGCCCATAGAGGCATAACAGGAGGTCACCACGTAGGAAAGACAACAGCAGAAGAGATCTTGAAGGCTGGGCTATGGTACCACAGAATTCCAGTTGGAGGGAATTACATCAAAGTGAAGCCAGTGCACTGGGAACGCAGACGGTTTTCTTAGAGCGTAGGGGTGTGCTGGGATCGCAGAGGTCCACTGAGCACACCCCGGGTGTGAAAACTAGCCATTGAAATAGTCAAATCAGATAAAAAGAGAAAATTACCGTTAGATGGGGCGGGCGACCGGCATTTAACGCGGTGATTTTGGGAGATTTTTTACCATTTACTTGATGATAAGTCCCATGCAAAGTCTACCCTACCGTTGGGCGATCACCAAGGCTATAAAAAAGGTGAGCTAGATCAGACACGGGTTTCGTCTTTCTTGAATAGCTTGTACTTAGCCTGGTTGTCCTGGACGAAGTTATGCTGTAATAAATTTTGTGCCTATAGCATCTCTTTCATGTCTGAGAAGCCTGCTCCCTCTGACAGTAGCAATCCAGAGTTTATATTTCGTGCTAGAATGACAGCCACAAACCCTGTCGAGCTCTCGGAGCTAGTGACCTTGGTGGAACAAGACACTGAGGAAGTGGTGGAGGTTGAGTCTGAAGTCAAAGAGGTCCTCTCCACAACCAGCCCTGCCACAAAAAAAGGAAAAGAAAAAGCACATGGCTCAAGCAAGCCTCTGAAACCTACGAAATGGGCCGCAGGGAAGCCCCGTACTTCCCCGCAAAATGTGAAATCTCTAAGGGCTGCTCCGGAGGAGGCCCAGCCTATCGAGCTGATCAACTGGCTACCTCCCTTGATTCGACCATGTAGGCTATCGACGCGCACACCAAAGAACCTCGATGGCTTGATCACCTATCTGTAGATGTCGCTAACCCCGAGGGAGGTTCCCATCATAGGTGAACCTTTTGGATGACTTCATGAAGTTAAGTTCGACGATCATAATTTGGCCAACTTTGAGGCCTTCCCTGAGCTAGCACCTGAGTTATACCTTGATACAGTTCACAGTGCTGATGGATTCAAAGTTTTCCCCCTGTTAGCCCCCGTATAAATTTTTGATAAGCAAATAGGGGGCTAAATTGTTTTTGAGCCTTCAAGGAATGCATTTCCTCTGAAAACACAGTCTCCTTGAAGCCTCTATGTGTCTTTTATCCTTTGATCAAATCCCCTCTGCTGATTTCCCTTATAAAGCCTCTCTGTTATGTGAAGAAATGCCCAAAGGCCCCCTTTCCCTCTTATGTCACCCCCCTTGTCTTCCCCTTCTATTTCCCTTCTTACCCTTCATTTCCCCTAAAATCCCCTTTAAATTCCCCCCTTAACCTTTGTTGGCCTTCTTTCCCCCCTTTTCCCCCTATCGTTTCCCTTTAAAACCTCCAAAATCCATCAAAATGGGCAAGAACCCATGTTCCGACCTTATTATAAGGCCTAGCCCCTTTCCCTTAACCACTTCCCCACGTGACCCTTCCCCAAGACCAAGCGCTTAAGCCTTGGGGGCCAATCGCAATCGGAAGCCGGGCGGGTGCGTATTTCCTTTGTAAACAGCGTTAAGTCCCCACTCCGATCTGAACCGTTGATCCGCCTAGATCTGACGGTTGTCCGCTAATCGCAAGCCCCCTGCTCATCGCAATCGGAACACTCACTGTGCACCTCCCGATTGCGATGCTCCGACTTAATCCTGACCGCCCATTCTCCTACAGATCCGACGGTCATCGCAGCTTCCGATCACAGGTCCTCTCCCGATCGCACTGCCCTTCCGATTAAATCTCCACCGTCCGTTTTCGCCCAGATCTACGGTCTGCGCTCAATCGTACCTTTCGCTCGATCGCGATCGCGTCCCCATCTCTCCGCCTTTCGATTTCATCCCAACCGTTGATCTGTCCCCGCGATCCAACGGCTGTCGCTCAATCGCAACCCCCCTTCCGATCGCAATCGCAAGTCACGTCGGAACAACTCCGATTGCGGTCCTCTGATTTAATCCCAGCCGTCCATCTCCCCGCTGATCCTACGGCTCAGCACTAATCGCATGCTCTTCCCTCCGTCCTCCGATTAAATCTCCGCCATTCGTCCCGCCAGATCCAACGGTCCGGATTCGTCCCGCTCCTCTCCCATCGTCCTCCTCTGTTTTCCCTCCGATTGCATCCCCACCGTTGATTCTGATCCGAGATCGACGGTTGTTGCTCAATCGCGTCTCCCCCCTCAATCGCAATCGGAACTTCTGTGTTGTGCGTTGCGATTGCCGATCGCTTCGACCTCCGATTGCGATGGTGCGATTGGATCGTGATCGTCCGTTTCCTCCCAGATCTGACGGCTTGGATCTAATTGCCCTCCGCCGCCGCTGGGTCCCACTCTTGCATTTGTCTCCGTCATATTTCACGTGTTTTGTATGTTTCTCCCGTTGCAAATGTTATTCCGTCGCCCAATCACCACCGTTGATTTTTGTTCCCAGACCCTGATCTGACGGTCTGCGCTGCACTCCACCACCAAACATATTGTTCTTAAGATTCGCCCCTCCGTTTGCATCTCCGCTGTTTTCACCATTTCGCCACTGTTCCTCCGGGTTTTCACTGCATTTCTCCACCACTGCCCGGACTCCGTAATAAGTTTATTTCATTATGCAGAGGTCATAGAGAGGCCAATTCAGCGGCCAAACGAGACAGCAAAGCCGGATTAGAAGGGATTTGCGCTGGTAATAGCAGATTAATGGTTGTAATCCCGCATTCGAAGGCTTAAGGCACTGTTTGAAGACCTATGAGCGCACCAGCAACGCCATTACTGCGCTACCTAACAGCAGGACATGCTTCCTCCAGAAGTACACCTCCTACAGCAATCTCCATGCTTCCTCGAGCCCATAAGCAGTAAATTGCACTGACAGAACTTCTCAAGAGACTGTCAAGCAGCATTAAAGAAGCATGGAGGGACTTGCAGATCTTTCATCCAGTCCATTTATTCCAGAAGGCTAGCACAAAGCTCCAAGCACCAGAAAGGACTTCAAAGAAATATCCGAGGTCAAAATCGACCTGACAGAGATCTCCGAGCCAGTCTCAGAGTACACACAGCGCTGCATTTTTCCATTAAGCAGTATGGGCGTGGACACTTCCGTCGATTCTGTTTTAATGAGATCAATTTAATTGTTCATCTACCTCTATTTCCTCTCTTCTCCTATAAAGATCCCTGAGAACATAATGTAAAGGTTGTTGTTGCCTTGCTGGGCATCTGCTGTTAGAGGGATTCAGTTTGACTGTTAGAACAGCCTTGGGAGGAAGTTGCAGAGTAGTTTGTATGTAATAGGCTGGGAGGAGAAGTTGGGACTGTATTAGCCATTGAGCCATATTGTACATGACTGGTTTTGCATCTATTAATCAAAGCACATTTCATAGGATCCTGGTCTATTGCTATTGGTGATGTTTTCTTACTCTGTTTATTACATTTTCACATTGTTTCATGTTCTTCTGGTAGGCATCAGAATAATGGTATAGGATTCACCCTTGTTAGGTGCCCTATGCTGTCTGCTCTCCCTACCTTTATGTTTTCTGCTCTATGTGCTATCTAAGAGTTGGTTTCAGTTGATTTAACCAGCGCAGCGGATGTTATTGCCTGCTGGCTGATGTATGAATTGGTTGAATCAATTCTTAGATGTTCTTGCTGGGTTTAAGCTGGAAGGTTTGGGAACACTGGGGATAAGTGTTAGCCTTGTCCACTAGGATCCTTGCGCGACTGGCTGGCCCTTTTAAGATCCCTTCTGTTTAACTTATCTCTGTTTTTCCCTTGGAGTTGCTAAAGCAGACCTGGAGTTAAATGACCTCTGGTCCGATCTATAAGCAGCCCCTTTGTCCCTCTTTGAGAGCTACCTTTGAGTATGTCCAAGCAGGTCTAGAGTTAAATGACCTCTGGCCTGATCTATAGACAGAAATTTGGTTGTTTTCCTTCTTTCACTTTCAGTCCTTAATGTTCCATCCCACCATCTAATCTAAAAGATCCTTTAGTATTAGATGACTTGCCCTTTGGAAGCCTTGGCTAGTGGATGCAAGTAATTCCCTTTCATGACTCCATAGCCCAATGGACGGCACTTTCTTGACCCATCCTCCTTGCTGAAACATCCTGCTGCCTTGTTCCTTTCCTCCCATTACTTTCCCAGTTCATGATCTCCTAACCAACCCAGCAACCCTTCAACCAAATCACTTTAAACCCCCCATTTGTGCTTCTTAACTAGCCTAACATCTAATTTTGAGCTTCAAAGATACATCATCCTTAGCTCTATTTGGAGAGATCCCTCTCCGAGTCCAGGAGGGCTAGATCCTAGGGCCCAAAAGTGGTTCTGATGTTGTCTCATCTTTTGGTCTTGCCAATCTGGCCAAAACATGGGAACACCAACACCCCCAACACTGGGTACGTGGTTTGGCTGGGTCCGAGCTCCTAAATCTACTCAGGATGCCCCACTTTGGACACTACAATTTCATGGATCGGCTCACACAAAAATTTCTCATGTTGGTTCATGACGGATGCCTGTGGATCCAGGATAGGATCCCCATTGATGCTGTGCTAGTTCATCGGATTACTGGTCTCCCCATGAGCATACCAAACCCCCTGGAGCGTGTGGGGAAGAAGTATGAGGTGGAACTGCAGAGTTTGTGTGCCAAAAGTATCATGTGGACCGCAATACTCGGGGATTTATCATCAAGACCATCAGTGACCAAGGTACGTAATTGGGCATCATGCTGTTAGCCTGTAAAATGATGAGGAAATGTCAGGTCACCTCCGTTCCAGCCTACGTAATTTGGTTGGCCGGCCAATGCAGGAAAGGAGTATGTTTTAACTGGGCACAATATTTGTGTGATGAGTTTCTCACTAATGTTCGCGAGTCCTAGGAGCAGAGCCGCACATTTTGTTACTCTTGGCTATCGTTCCTTATATCATTGGTTGCCTGGGAAGCTCCTACGGAGTCAGTCCTCCCTGAGATTACCTTGGATATGTGCAAAGGGGCTCGCTATGCACACTTATGGGATTCCACGGATCCGCAATGACTCGAGGACAACCAGGTGTTCTGGGTCCTCTTTCAGAGTAGCGTGGCCATAGGTATTAACTCCCGACCACGGTTGTCCCCTTCCGTGTACGATATATACAAGGGCATTACCTCATTTCAGGTCACTCTACACAATGTTCAGATCAGAGTGCACAAGGAGAAAGCCTGGACTTCGTTTCCTTATATGGTGATGGATGAGGAAATCGACAACGTCATTGCGCTCTGGCCCCCTAATTGGAAAATTGGCTTCAAAACTGGCGCGAAGATCGTTGGAGGCACCAACACATCCCAATTCACCCCCGCTATTGTCATCCCAAATATCAGAGGTACGCCCAAGAATACCAGACAAGACACCGGTGTGGCCACCTAAAAGGAGGCACAACAGAAGAAGGACGTCGAGGCAGAGACCCAGATAGATTCACAGATTGGCTTGGGTACAGAAGGTCTGGTTGTAGGCTGACCTGCGTCCCCCGTGGCATGAATTGAACAAGCAAGACTATCTGAATGCCTCACAAAAAATAGTGATCTCAGCGAGCTGAACGAAATGAAATAACCACATTGACTGACGGAGACCTGGAAAAAATTACTGATGCAGTCACTCTCGCCACGAAGGACAGATGGGCCGCCCTAGAAGAGCAGCAGCGGGCTGTGGTCGACACAATTCAGGTTGAGTTGCAAGCACTACAACTAAAGACAGACACATTGCAGATTAGTGCGACCCCTGTATGGCCAACCCTCGCCACCAGCAACACAACACTAGTTACGGATGAAAGTCGCCTCTGTTCTCTCCCTGGTGCAGCTTTGGTGCTTAGTCCACCCGACCTGGGACCTCAAGTCTAGGCCAGTATAGAAGTCCAGCTGAACTTATCTAGGCTCCCTCATGAGGCCTTGCAGGGTCTCCACACTGCTATTTTTCAGGAAATCCACCACCGAGACTAGCAAGTGCACCAACAGCTCATTGTAGTGGAAAAAAAAATCAATGTAAAGAATGCCGAGGTGTGCCTCGCCACCGAAAAGCACATTGAGCTCAAAGACACGATTCACCGACTGTGCGCAGATGTTCTCGCAAAGATCTCGGCCTTTGCCACCCCTAAGGAAAAAGTAGAAAGACTGGTCGGAGCACTTAAGGCCTCCCAGGATGAAGTTCAGGTTGTCAAGACAGGCATGGAGTAGCAGATCGCAGATCTACAAGATAAGTTATAACCTGAAACACCTTCGGAGATCCAGGCCCAGCAAACTGCGCTGGTCACTGCAGCTGTGAATGTCATCACAGGGAAGATCACGCAGGGAACCCAAATACTAGAGACTGCCATGTAGCTATGGACTAAGGTCCAACACGATCCAATCTTGCGAGGGATAAACCAGGACCTGTGCCAAAAAGAAGAAGAGTTCGAGATAATCGAAGCCACCTTGCCCACTTTGGTGCCTTTCCAGTGCTTGCAATGACTGTGCACTAGCCAAGTGCTCCAAGTGGATATTTATGACCTTCGGCAAAAGAAGAATATCCTTTGCGACTGACTGAAGCTGTGGGCTGACGCAACCCTCAAAATTTCATAGGATGCCGATGTTGCTATCAAGAAGCTAAACCAAACTTTGGAAAGTGTCACTGCCGCGACTGAAGGACCGTTGTCAGAAAATTTGGTCAACATTGCATAGAATGCAGTTGTCCAAAGTGAAGGTGTGCTGCCTCCATAGCCGAGGCGATCAGAGTATTGCAAGCGCAAGTCGACGCCTCATCGGCACAATGACTTGGGATAAGTCACAAGATTGTGTTGGGGGATTGTTGGAGCAGGGTCTCCCAAAGGCTATGAATTTTGTCCATTTTTGTATAATTTTTTATTTTTTAGTCTAACGCAGGGATTTTTGGGGCGGGTAAAAACCCTTAACACATAGTAAATGGGTCAAGGGTAGACCAAGAGTCTGCAAACCATGGTTTGCAGACCATGGGATGCATAGGCTAAATTGATATAAATAGATGAACCATTTTGAGTCATAGGCAGGAATGAATAGAGATTGATGCGAAGTACGAATTGTTAGATCTGTGGTAGGGTTGTTTGGGTTAGGACTCCTACTGGCTGTGTGTGTGGATATCCTCTGTCCCGTTGTGTGCGGACCCTACTGGTTGTGTGCGCAGGAGGTAATCTGGGAATGTAAGAGGATTTTGGGTAAAGATATATATGTGTGAAAGTATCATGGATATTTGATGTTATCTGAATCTGTCGTGTTATGGTTAGTGCGAACTTGAGTTATATGATTATGTATCTATTAGTAGCTACAAACTATCTACGTTGATGGTACATGTATTTGTGATCTGTTAATTTGCTAAGATTATGTTGTTCTGTGATTATAGTTGATAGTATGCATGTGGATGCGAACCTGTTAATTAGATCTGATAAACTGTCTTTTAGTTATTTATTGAGATTCTTGCGAAAAACCTCTTGATTTATATATCTAATAGTTGCGAATCGGCTTGACTTACCTGCTCTCTCCTGGGGTGTGGAAAATTGGTTCCAGCAACCTCCCATACTGCTTTGGGTGAGACTTTGGCCTACGCAAGTAGGTCACTATCGAAAGGGCCAGTAGTATAGGGGTTTTTTGGCAAACCTTAACCTCCGAACATGGGTTAGGACCCCTCGAGCCAACAAATGGTCTCGTTTCCGAGACCAGGAGCATTTTGAGAGGGATTGGGTAATGCTAAGGCCATATTGGAAACCTAAGAGAAAAGAAATCAATGAGTGGTTTGAAAAACAGGTTCAGGAATTTGCAGTAAAAGAAAATCGCAGTAAGAAGTTGACCATAGAGGAGTGGAAGAATAGGTACATTTTCACCGAGATATATGAAATTTTCTTTGTAACAATTGCGATCGAGCTCCAGGAGTGGCTCGCAAGTCTTGTCGAGTTTCAGAAGTGTTGGAAAGAAGAACGAGTCACACATTGGACCCCAGAGCGGATCCTGCAGTTAGAAAAGACTGATAACACCATCACTCGCACGGTAGATCACTGGGTGGATAGTGTGATAGGAGGATTTGTGACAGAATTTGTAGTCGACCAATTCATATCCTATTCAGAAGCAGAGCATAGGTTCTTTAAGGGTTTCCAGGGTAAGTTTTTGAAAAATTTGCCATTACTGATTAAGATCCTATTGTGCAAAAAAAGCATTTTGTGTAGCTATAAAAAGTGAATGAGCTCTGACCAGAGCGAAGGTACAATGTGCAGTGGTAAGTACTACATAACTAACCAAGAAGGGGATCGATCTGTCTACAGTCCAGTAAGAAAATTTTCTATGCATAGCTCTCCATCTACGCCACCTTTGAGCCCTCATAGGGGAAAAAACTCACCTCCACCCCCACCAGAAGATGATATGGCCTCGCACATGAAGCTACCTACCTTCAAGGGTGTGGGTGATGAGGACATGGATCGGTTCTACTTTGTCGTGGGATCGGTATGGATTGCGTAGAACATAGTAAGCGATGCAGTGAAATGGGCACAACTATCCCTCGCTTTCGAGGGGAGAGCCTTGGACTGGTAAATGGGGTACATTGACCAACATGCGAATGTGACTATTGAGGAAATCAAGAATGCATTAAAACAGTAGTTCAAGAAACCTAATTCCTACTCTCAGATAGTAAATGACGTGAAAGATTTCAAGCAAGGACTGTTTGAGTTCATATGGGAAGCAGATCAATGATTAAATAAAGTGATCAGAGAAGGAGGATTTCAGTATGATGATAGGCAACACACGGAGTGGTTTATTGCTATGTTGCTGCCCCACCTGTGCGTACCTATGGGTCATCAGGCCATTGAAACTTAGGAGAAGGCATTGGAGGTGGCTTTATTAATTATCCAATCTACAATTTTATTGGTTGAAATTCTACTATGGCCAAAAGATATGTTCATCCTAGCCTTAGCTTATTTAAGTTAGGTTATCCTATTTTTTATAAATTATTCACTTTAGTTTCCCATGGATTTTCCTACTAGAATGTCAATGAGTAATTTGGATCCCCATTAAAGCTCTACTGAATAGATTCTATTTCCGATGCAAATATGGATCCTTTATATTTCTCTAGCATTTTTACATATATATGTTTATGCCACAACATCCCTGGTAGTCTTTCCTTTCAGGGATAGTGGTAAAGCTTATTTGATGTAATTCTTATTGTGTACTTTTGGAGAGATGGAAATTGGATCATATCCACCTTAGCTGCTCTAAGAAAGAGCAAAGGTCCATGCTAATAGCCTGGACATGGGTTGGAATTATAGTGTTTTTATGTCCATGTGATGGGACATTAATTATAGAAAATGCATTGACTGCATGAATATAACATTCGCAAAAACCCATCTAGATTTTGGTTTTATATTGACCTGGGATTTCCTAAGCTTGAAGATCCATCAAATGCACAAAAATCACCGAGTTTTGAAATATTGAAATAGGAGATATGAAACTTCAAGCTTCACAAACTGGGAAGTTCATCTCAGACCTGGGTCTATATAAATTTGTGCTTGATGCAAGGGTAGTAGAGCATGACACACATCCAAATTATTGACCCATTTATGGGAGTTGTTGGGTTTGTTAATCACACAGAGCTAGGAGTGGATTTTGGAACCAAATGGAAAAAAGAGAAATTGCAACAAGACCATGAAGCAAGATTCCTATGCACTGTGTGGTGGGTCTCTAACACCCAAAAAATGTGAAAACGTTGGTGTTTGGGGGTTTAGATGTATTTATTTCAAGAAATTTAGGATATAATGATTGTAATCTCTGTGTATAAGGGGACAATATTGCCTCTATTTAATAGAGACAGAGAGATAATGTGCTTAGAGGAGCCTTAGTTTTCCTGTGGCATTAATCATTGGCTGGAAAACATGGTTTGTACCTGTGTGCTACATTAAATATTAGAGGAGGAGCTAATAAATAAAGATATTGTGTTTTATGATGCCAAAGGTTGTGTATTCATGTTCATTTATGATATGCTAGAATTAGGTGTTAAATCTCTCTTGATTCCTCCAATTATAATTTTGTGTGGTAGAATGTATTTCTTAGTTTCTAATAACACCTTTTCAGATCTTGAGAAGTATTATTGGACTTGCCTATGGGCTAGAATAGGGTTTGTAAATATACACATTTGTAGACCAGAGGTGTCTTCATCAGTTTTGAAGATGTATGCCTATAGAAGCCAGAGGATCCGCACCACACATATATATATTCTTGTTTGAGGTGTTAAAATAAATTTTTATCATCTTTCCAAGAATTTTTTACTTAATTCCAAATTCTGGAGGACGAAAATGTCTCTCATAGTTAAAATTCATACAAACATCAATGACATCTGACTTTCAAAACTATCCCCTTCAACCTGGTATTTGGTGGAATTTTCCTCAAGGATTGGTTCCTAACACTTATAAATGGTTTTTGTGTGGTACAACCATTGTTCTGGTGTTATATTTTTTCCTACCCCAGTTTCCTCACCTATAGTTTTTTCCTAGTGGCTCTAGGGTTTTTCCTTTCCATCTTTACAAACTTTTCTTGCTGGATCTTACAAATGTGATATTTTTTTTTCTTTATGAGCAGATTTTATGCAACGAGGTTCTCATTCTTGTTTTATTTTCTGTATGTTGCCTGAGCTTCCTTATAGTCCTTATTAAATTAAAGGTTTAATAGAAACAAACTTGTCTGTCACATACTTTATTCGTTTAGACATATCTAAATAAACATAAAACCAGGCATATGTGTTTGTCATTATTTTTCCCCTCTTCATCTCCAAGGATCAGAATATTTCCCAAGCAAGTTTCCATCCTTCCAAAATCTGTTCGTATCAAAATTCCAAATGGAATGTCTTACCTACACTGGTGCTTAATTTTGGAAATCCTTTAGCTACATTCTAACTTATCTTTCAGTTAGTGAATGAAGAGTCCCATGGAATTTAGAAAATATAGGCCTCCATCAAATATATTGCCTCTCTTTCTTACTAGAGAGGACAACAGTCAAAAAACCCTTTGGTATCACATAGGAAGAAGTTCCATCCTACCAATATAAAAGTATTATAATCGTTTGGGGAAGCTTCTGTTTTGTCCACCTAAGTCAATTATAAACTAGTCAGTTGCAAGCGACAATTCTATAAATTAATGTTTCAAAACATTTTTTCTTAATGGTATACATGCTTGCACACAAACCAGTGTCAATTATTTCAAACCTAAACCACATTTAAGATAGGTTTTCTCTTCACTAGACAAACCCTCAAAATGGGTATTTATACACCCCTTAGATTCAAATAATGTACAAATTTACTATTTGTTCTAAGATGGAAAAACAAGGACCTAGAAATTGATCTAAACCACTCGCATTATCAAGAATGCTTGCTAGTTGTGCTTCCTTTAGTGGTTTTTTTTTTCAAAATTTAATGTGGGTATTGTGTTTCTCTTGGACATTGCAATTTAGCAGTGTAACTATTTCTGCCTTTGAGTTAGTATGTAGTCCTTGATTTCTAATGTTTTTGTGTGGTGTGTAATGAAGGCTTCAATTATATAAAATGAAATGCTAAATGTAATAACGCGGGCCTATGCATTTTTGACAACAAATAGTATGGTGAAATAAAATATACCTTGTTTATCAAATTGTTGTTTGTAGCAAAATTTGAATTGCAAGATATCTGCAATAGAAATTTGTTTTTCTTGAGTTATAAACTTTATTGTTAGTGCTTTGTCTTTACTACCCACCATTATGCCACAATGTTTCTGTAAAGCTTTGTGACATGAGAAAAAACTGATATTTAACTGAATTTTTCCTCTCAAGATCAACTAATGCTTAAACATGTAGTAAACCATGTCAAGTGCAGGGTCTACATTCCAACAGACATAAATTTTGTCCATAGTGAAATTGATGCAATCCAAGGTGAACTTGTCTATGATAATGTGATATACACTCTATTTTTTCATATCAAAAGATAAATTCAATGATTGCGAGACAGATGATTTAAAATTTAAATTCTCGTGGGGTTGCTTATATGTAGTCTTGCACAAGTTAACTCATATTGCATAGTCTACTAACCCTATTCATGGCTAGAACTAAACCTTAAAAGTAACAGAGTTTTCAACTCTTCAGTGCTTATACGTCATAGAACTTATATAGAAAGATAGAGCTACAAGTCATAAAACATAAATGTGAGATGGTTTTCAACTCTCTAGTGCTTGAAATGTATATAATTTTGACTTTGACCTGGAAAAGCTCAAGGGTTCAACATAATTTCATGCTCCCATAGCTCTGTTGCATTTTATTTTTCAGTAAGTGCTTAGCAGTAAAATTAATAGCAATATCTTACTGAATTTCTATGGGATTTCGTTAAACATGAAGTATTCTTCCTCCCTGCTTTGTAAAATGGGGACCATGCTTAACTGATGGCAATGTCTATGTGAATTTATGGTAAGGTGTGCCTTGCCTTCCAATGTCTTAGCCAAGGGCCTAGAATATGGTCTATGGGTTGGATAGAATACACATACTAAATAATTCCTTGAAATGGGTAATTTTCTGCATAGTTCCTTCCATGGATGAATATCAAGCTACTTTGTATAACATTAACTTTATCCATTGGGGAATATTTGTTTGATGAACAAGACTCTAGCGGTGAGATTTTTGTGAAGCCTTCTTAAAATTTTGGAATGCTAAAGTATAGATTACAAATGACCTCACATCATCCATAAGCTTTAAATGGGGCATCAAGTAACTACGACGTCAATTATACTTGAAAATGTGCATCCTAGGTTTTCTCCTACAAGTAAAAAGAGCTACCTTCACCTACATATGCCTCGGTCCACCATTAGTGGTTTTGATGTGCAAGTAGGTTGTCTCCTATTGTGTCATTTCTTAGTAAGAAATCCTTTTATATGCAACATAAAGGAGCTAATTAGTTGAACTTGGAACATAAGGCTAATGTTATATATAAGTATTACATCATTGGTTTCTCATATTTTGAGGTGGCGAGACTCACGGTCCCAAAATAACTTTAGACTTATTTTCATGTTCTCTCTGTAGTTAGGGAGGCAGGGGATGTGTCCTTATTTCCTCTTGAAAATGGGGATGTCTAGACTCTGGGAAACATCCTCCATGGCCATCCCTTGTGAAAATTGGCAGTAATTTTTCCCTGGTTCCGACAAAAATTATTCACTAACTAGTTCAACATTCAAACATTAATAAATGCCAAATATTATCTATTCAGTGGGTTATAATTTTGTGTTAAAAAAAAATAGCCTATGTCATATTCCTTGTTCATTTTGTATGGGTTTACCAAAAAATCCTTTTTTTGTCTGGAATGGGGTCAATCTCTTGGGAAATTGCTTTCGGGACAACATGATACCCTAAACAGTGACAATTTCTTGGGAAATGTCACTTGAGGGATATAGTAAAGCCCTGAAAGGGGTCAATATCCTCAGACATGTGGTTTCAGTGGATAAAGTAAAGCCTTGAAATATTCATATAAAAGCCTGCTTATTCCTAAGGGACTTATGATAAAATGACATGACAAGAAGTTGAAGACCAATTACCATTTGGGCATTAGCAACCAATCAACCCATGACAACATTTGAGTTGAGCAACAAAAACAAAAAAGAATTCTTTATCACTCACCATGAGAAATCTATTGGGAAGTGGATGTTTCAACATAAGGAGACTAATGAAGTGAGGTTAGATTGATCTTACCCTCTGTAACCCATTGTGTTGATATTTACAATCTGAGATTTTTTTTCAGATGGTGAGAACCCTATGATTTTCTTTATTAGGTTGTGGTTACTCAGATAATCTAATTTATCTTGAAATTTCTCTAATGTAACTACTTTTTTTGTCCTCATTTACTTCCTCAACCATCCCAAGACAAGGGTAATAATGTTTTTCTCTGTATTGTCGCGTTTAATGTTTTTCCTGAGAAAAAAATTTGCCCCTAGCCCTCAATTCATTGGACCTCTAGTTATTGACCCCGTTATGCATTTGCTCATTAAATCAGTCTATAATAGGAAGGACTTAGTCCACTCCTTCTTACAACCTTCCAGAATACTAGTGATTAATTTTCAATTGCTAGACACTTACAGGTTGATGTGGAAGACTAGTAAACTGGGATACTTCAGGCAGAGATTCCAATACAAAAATAATACAAGTAGGATAGGATTGTGATATAAAAAAATCTGAACTGCTAAATGCCTGTTAGAGGCAAACTATAACATTTTCGTCTCTTGCTTAAGGGGGATAACTACCTCCGCTATAAAACTCCTGCTATGAAGAATCCTGTGAACACTAGACACCACCCTGAATGAATGAAGTTAAACATTCGAACTGACTGAGACAGAGTCTCTGGGGACTGAAAATAACACAATTATAGTTCTTGGGATTTATGGAAGACTATTGTGAGAGCCAGAGCTAGAAACATTTCTTCTTCTTGTCGTATATGGAGTTGGGATTTTGTCATTTAACTTAGAGACATGACAACCTAATTAAGCTTATTTTTTGATTCACATATTACAGGGATCCTTTTTTGTTGTGCCATTGTTGTTATTTCTCTTCTTGGTATGTGCCACTATGATCATTGTGTTTATTTTTTTACCTTTTATTAATACTTCAAAGTTATCATCTTATAATCCCCTTTTCCTATTATTTGTTTCAGTTGCCTACCAAGTCCCAAACCCTTTACATATAATAATTTTGATTACTAAAGTGGATACTAATGTGCACAATAAACATTAAAAGAAAAAAAAAAAGAAGCCCCACTTGCTACATTGTGCGTGGCTTTCCCGTATCGAACCAGAAAAAAATGATTCAAGTCACCGATTCGAAACAGTTTTTGCCTAAAAACAGTCAAACTGAATTGAACCGACTGGTCCAGTTTGGCCCTTAACACTTTCCCATACACACCGTATGACCAAAAGGCCATGTCCTAACAGGTCAACCACACCAAAGTTAGTGTGATAGGTCTGGGCAGTAACATTGTGGTGGAATCGATAAACCACAATCTCTCAAGCCACAACCACTCATCAACCATTGGCAGATTTCTTCGTCTCCCCCCATCAAATATTATAAGCTCACTAATGAATTACATAACAATGTAAGAAAAAAGGCAAATTCATTGTAGAGGAATTAGGTAACAATGTAACTACAAATGGAAAATTTTAGTTGATAGGCTGCATAATTGAAAAAGCTCTGACTATAAAATGGTAAAACAACATTCCATGTAAAGTAAAAGGGAGAAATTAGGGATTTAATGACTTGCCTTTAAAAAAATAGGAAAATATTTTGCTTTTATAAAAATCCTACCACAAGCATCACATGAAGTATATCCCAAAAACCACCTACAAAAGTTGAATAGACACAAGTTTAGAGTCACTGGATGATTTTCTATAGTTTTAAGTAATAAAAATCCAAACTATAACAATTAGACCAAAGTTTCAGTGCATGTGACAATGCATATTCATTTATATCAAAATAGGTGATATATAATATGAGGTATCCTTGCATATAGATACCATATATTATAAAAGGAACTAAAAAAATGATAAAAAATGCTTGGTGTCATGCTATAACATATCATGGCCAGTTCACTGTCTCCTTTCTCATACCATAAGATATCTGAATGTAAGAAAGACCATCTTAGGAAAATTCAGACAACATCAAATAATACTTCACTAGTCAAGACTGTTGTCTCTAAAAATTGGCTTTGGCCTTCCTCATTGAACCATGATCCACCTCTTATGATACAATGAAGATCCAAACCATCATGGATACTATAATTGGTTGTTATCCAAAATGTACAAGAATTGTAAAAATACATGGATGTCAAAATTATTTGTGGATATAGGCTCATACACATAATTGCAATCTTCATTGTGCCAAATTCTCCAACCAATATTACTAAAACAACATGACGTCCCAAATTTTAACATGATATTTACCATAAGCACCATCCAAGAATAAAAAAAATCAATAAGGCAGTGAGCACTACCAATAATCAGTTATCAAGATTATTATGACCGTTTTCTAATAAAAACATTAGGTTGTTATAATTTGTGGTTTAACTAATTCCATGATGGTAGAAACTAGCAAGGAGATACCTGTCACTAGCACCAGTGAGTTCATCTTAAATATCCTCATATTCACCCTCAAAATCATAAACCAACCTAATCAAGTTTAAAAGTTTATTTACAACACATAATCACTTGCAGGCTAGCAGGAAATTATCGTTGCATTTGAAGTAGAACAACTTGCTTTGGTACTCTGCTAATTCAACATGTTTAAATTTAATTTTATTTCTAATGCTCTCTCTCCTTGTTGGGTTAGTGGAAATGGAAGCTAAAAAAATAGGCTATAAGGATTACTTAGTAGTGAATAAAGACCTCCAACTGAACTCTACCCTATTGTGTCAACTTTTCCCCAATAACTCATAGAAAAAACACTAACATTCGCTGGATTTTTAAGATGTTGTGGCACATTCAATTAGGAAATCTCATCAAAGAATCAGTCCAGGAAAAAAGTGACATTAAGAGAATTTATAGACGACATAATAATGGTTGCTTCTCAGATGTCAAAATGCATGTTGTTCCATAATTCCTACATGATGCCTTTCAAATGCAGCACAATTAAATCATATCTTCAGGAAATCCTTCTTTAGACTGTTTGAAGGAAATGCTCAAGGTTTTGAATACAGATCTATAGTCAAATCTTAAAACTACCTCTGTTGAATATAAGACTTCCAACCACGAGAAGTTAACCAGGTTGGTAAGAGCAAGGTATTGTCTTAACTCCCATAGGGACTCAAATCTCACAAAAGTGGCCACCTTTCCCATACTATTTATATTTTTTCCTTCAAGTCAATTTTACTATATTAATCTTGGGTATTTCATCCTTATTAGCATTTCTTTCTAAGAAAATTTCCTTCTAATTTTTGTGCATGGATTTTATGTCTTTCTGTTTCAAAATTGTATTGTTGGAAAGTAATTTGTATTTTTCTGTTGTCGTCAAAACATCTTCACATATATGTTGATTATTCTAGATACTTTTGATCTTCGAATTAAAAATAGACATTCTACTACATTCACTTGGATAATCAATACAGGATGGTAGGAGGGGAGAGATCCAGTCAATAAGGAAGATTTTATAGTGGTTTTTATTTTTGCACCCATTTACTTGGGTGTTTTATTTACATAAACATGTACTTCATTAAAAAATAAGTAAAGTTGGAAGTCAATCAAGAAAATCTCTACAAATTATTGGAGTAATTGCAAGCCTGTATGGTGTTCCAGTCAGATCTACTTGCGAAGTCCACATCAAATAGTTGTTGGTGAATAAGTTGACCTTGGAGTACTTATATTTCTCACCATTTATTTCTTTCTTCCACATTTATTCTGCATCACAACTATTCATCCTAATGAGTCTTCACCATTAAATGAGGAATTTCCATTATGAATTTGAAACTCAATCTTAATGAGATCTGAATTTGATACCTGAGTGCTGACTCAAGAGTCAAGAAAAATCATATTTATCTAAGGGTGCCATGCCTCGTTGCTGTCCAAAGGACCTTTCTTCCATTTCAGTTTCATCTGGCATTTTTATGGGAACTATTTGGTTCTCCTCTTTCCTCAATTTCACCACACAATTAGCATATTGCATTCTATAGGGCAATCCACATGGTACTAATCTTGTGCACTGCCTTGGAATTATCAGTGACCTTTGTATTCCCTTTGAAATGGTCAGGTAGTTTTCCATGGATGATAAATGTTGGTCAAATCGTTGAAATTTCCACATATTGATCCCAGAAATGTAATGTTTTTTTTAGTTCAATTTCCATCAAGATTGATTCTGCAGTCATACCACTGCTTGATTCACTCACAGTAATATTATGTAATATCGTTTGGAATCACTTTTCAGAAATATTCTTGTTGGATGTAGATCTCAACTAGTTTGCAGATTCAAGAAGAAGATACGATATACATGGTTTCCTAAACCTTGGTCAACTGGATGAGATGTCTTGTCCTCTATTTGAACCCTTTTCTTGTTTTAATCATTTAATAAATTGTTGAGTTTGTGTAGCAGTTGCTATGTAACCATAATGAAAGGAATACTTATCAATTTATCACGATGTGGTTAGATCATACCTTATATACCAAAATATGAAACATGACACATTCTTGGGTCCTGGAAAGAAAAAACGTTTAAGAAATAATAAGATATGATTTAAAAAAATATATAATTAAGTGAAATGTTCATTCAATCTAAGGAAATTAATTTGACTTGTGCTTAAATTAAAAGAAACGAAGGAGAATTCCTTGGGACTGTTAAGGAACTTATGCAATCGATATGCATCCTCAAAGCCATTTTAGAACATGGATGCTAGATAAAAGCAGGGTTGTATTCTTTTTTTATTTTTTCAAATAAATGTTGCTTATATTAAAAAATATTAAAACACAACATACAACTATCTAAAGGAATGAAAAAGTCCTTAGGAAGGATAGAGCTTTAGAATTACAATATTTAGCATACTTTTTAAGAACACCCTTGGCTATATTCCCAGTTTTAAAATCAGAATAGAACATATCATTGTAGGTTTTAACCCTGTACATAAATTATCTACAAATGAATCTTAAAAACAGAAAATAAACAATAGTGAGAGCATAAAACATAAAACAAATATACACAACGTTTTTCCCCTGGATCCCAAATTGGGATGACTAGCTTGATTTTTCATTATATTCCTTTAAGTGTTACAACACATATATATACCTGCCAAAGCATACATAAACCCCAATCCATTAACCCTGGATTAGAACATAATTGTAGTTCCCTTGACTAGATCTACAAAATACTAGGGGCCGAAAACCATCATCCCCCAAAACCATGTGAAAAACCATGCACAAAACCATGGGTGGGTTCGTCCACTGATTTTTTTTTTCCTGGGGCGCTACCCTGGACCTCAACAAGAGGACTGCCACCCCCCCTGTGACCCCCCTGCTGTGCTCGGTGCAACGTACCTAACACATGCACAACAATCATGAAAGGCTTCTAAAGAAAATTGAGTCCCATTGGAATATGCATTGCAGTGCATCCTTCAGATGGGTGCAGGAAATATATTATGATGTAGTGCTAGACACCTTGAAAGTTACTTAGAGAAATTGCATCACAATCCCATACAGTGCATCCTTCAGATGGAGTGTAGGAAGACTATTCTAATGCAGTGCCAGACACCTTGAAATTGAGATGGAGAAACTTTATCACTATCCCTTGTAGTGCATCCATCCACATAAATTTTGTGTAGAAAATATGCTTCCAAGAGGTCCAAATTATATATCTAGAACGTCTACACTTCCCAAAAAAAAAAAATATGTTGAATGATCTCAGTGATCTGAAAATGCAAAAATTATGCGTCCATGAAGCCAAAATTTACAAGCCTGGTGATAGAGGGTAATTCCTGATAAACCATTGGCCATGGAAAGATCATCAACTGAAACATCGTGCTTCCAAATTGTGTTAAGGTTCACTATCTACTTCCATTTTTTCCTCAATATCCACTTTCTGTTGAGTATCTCTGTGAATGGATGTGAAAATGAAGAGCTTGGTAAAGCTGGCATGCCTTAAATATCCAAACTGGCTTGGTATAATACCAAATCCAATCCCTCTAGAGGGGGTTGGGTTTAATTCCATTAAGTATCTTCTTTGGGGATAAGGTTTTTCAAATCTTGTATCCCACCTGTTGAGTATCTCTTTGAATGGATGTGACACACGAAGAGTATGATAAATTTGGCATGCCTTAAAGATCCATACCAACCTTTTATAGCAAAAAATCCAATCCCTTTTTCTATTCAATTCATGTGTGTCTTTTGCAGGTACAAGGCTTTGTAATTCATGTATTCCTCTAATTATTGACTATCTCTGTGAATGGATGTGACACATGAAGAGCCTTCTGAAGGCTTATATATCTAGACCAGCCTGTTCAGTGTAGAAGTGTCTTGTGTGGGGATGAGGCTTTGCGATTCTTATTTTGAAACATAATATGATATGAGAAATCCCCCTTTTCTTGAGAGATCAATGTCCAAGACCTACACTTTCTCTGGACTGGTCCCAAAGGCCCCTCTACCCAAAAACCCATTTTTAGTGAATTGTTTAATCAATAGCCTCTGAATACAAGAAAGGGTAGTATCCTAATCTTCAATAGCCTCTGAAATTCCCAGATCCTTTACATGAAATAAAATTTCAATCCTCTTCCAAGCTTCCTAGATTCTCTTAAGAATGATAGTCTCAGCAATATTCAAACTTGATGGTTTGGCTAGCATACCACAAAGATGAAATGGCCCCTTCATTCTCACGATATGTTCATTGTGAACAATTCTAAATCTAGGGAGTTTCTTCCACAGTTCAAAACTGAAAAGGCATCAAAATACTCACTTAGAAGATGAGATTGTACCTTGTAGACCAATGACGATTAGGCCCAATCCTCCATCTTGCCTGAACATCGTGGAAAACCACGATTGACTTAGATCTGCATATAATACTTCTGATTAGTATCCTAATCTGCATATAATACTTCATATTGATTATTTTTCACATTAGTATCCACTTTATTTTGAATATAGGGGATCAATATAAAGTCAATCACTTTTCCTTTAAATAATGTTCCAAGGTTTGGTGAATGGAGCTCCTTGAACTGCCATTCCCAAGGTGTTTGGCTGGCTTGTTTGCATTGAGTAATTCATATTGATTGCTGTGCACATTAATATCCATTTTATTTTGTTGTGTACTTGGTTTTACATGTTAAATAAAAATTCAATTTTTTCGTTTTGAGTCACTTCCAAGGTACAATCATTTAGATATGGGGTCTCCTATGCTAGGGACACCAACATCACCCTGTCTCCCATGAGGTCCCCTAAAATTTGGGGGGGTGTCTCCATATGATTCTCAAGTGTGCTTCCCAGCTCCTTCATACCCATGTTCCAGAAATTTGGTGGAACATTAGAATTATCAGTGTAAGGATACTTTTCATGAAGAACAATTTCCTCTTAGCTCTAGGGAATTGAGGCTTTTTAAGCAAGAACTAGTTTTACTTGTTCAAGACAAATTCAACTTTTTCCATTCCAATCCTTTCCTATAGGTGCACAAACTCATATTCTAGTATTTATGGCTTAATGAGGATGGTGATTCCCTTGTATTCTTGTCATTATATTGTTGTACCTCCCTTTTCTGCATGATGTCATTGTCCCTTGAAGTAATATATGATGCATCTAAAAAAATGCAGGATTCTATCAAATATTAATAACTTCTCGCTTTTAAGAACCTTGAAATAGTGGACTACAAATTGCTATATTCAATACCAAACAAATATTAATTTATTGAGCACATGGTCAAGTGATTAAAGAAATTTATGTGCTCATACCTGGGTTCAAAACCCAGAGGACATGTTTTCACATTAATGTTCTCCACATAGTTAACTTCCGCATCCATGGTTAGTAGAAATCCAAGTGACATGGATGGCCTAAGGATGTGGACTATCTCAATGAATGATGTCAGGTTCAAGCCTTCTATGGAATTTATAGAATAGATACTTCTTGGTCATGGAATTTGAGCCAAAGGAAGAGCCAACAATTAATCAAGGGCTATTTAACAACACAGGAGAAAAATCGTGCCTGTAACCAAAATCCCATGAATGATAATAAGTTAATAACAAATTAATCTAACCTTTACATACTTCATTGTAGACATTTTTAAATCCTTATCCAAAACCAAACCTAACCATAGTTGTAGCACTAATTAGGGAAAATCCTTGGTTTCCCCTGCAAGATTACCAATTCAAACCCTAATAGGTTACCAATATGGTGTTGGTTCAAAACTCACTGGCTAGTTAGGTAAAATGTTAAGACATACACCTTAGTTCAATTCTCATCACAAAACTATATAGGTCTATCCAAAATGACCTAATTTTTTTTGGGTTCCCTTCTAATGAAAAATTGTCAATTCACCCATTATAGTACATGCATTATAATTGTGTGCTCTTTTTTTGCATCTTGATGTTACACTTTTTTATTTTTTAAATATATTGCTTGTATTGTTAATATTTTGTGTTGACATCCTCATCCCCTTCTTCCACTTATTGTCTCTGAACTTTGGGGAAATATAAAATTATAGACATAATATTTACGTATAAGTGTGTGCAACTATTACACGATCATAAATTCCTAGTATTGCCCTTAATAAATACATAAGCATGAATGAAGTATTGTGATGGATACAATGATAATTTTCCATCTTGCTTCATAGTAACTTGATTTGTAAATGTTGTCATTCTCTTTTGATTGACAAGATCTAAATGAATAATGTTTTTGTCATGCTAACATAACTCCTTTGTTTATATGTGAATGCATGTAATCTGTGGGACCCTTGTTAGTTTATTACTATTTAGTGCCATTGAGGTCAATCATATCTAGTTTTCTTAAGTAGTTAATAATATCTGTAGGATTATTTTAGGTTCAACTGCATAGAGTTGTGGCTTAACTGAATTTTTACTTTTGAATGTTAATGAAATTATCTTATTTTATCTATATTTAGTGTCAGACATGTTGTAATAATATTTTTTATGTGCAGAAGGAACCATAAATTTTCCCTTAAGATGTATCAAGTGCATATGAGAAACCGCTCCCTGTGGATGTGTGCTTCATATGGTCCAAGTGTTTTCCGTCAACATTTTTGGTAGGGTTTTAGGCCAATAATAAATAGGTTGTCTTTGATCCTTGGAAGAAATATAAATCCCAGCTTTTCTTTTAAGAAAACCCGTTTAGTATTATTTATGTCTTCCATTAAAACAAATCATCACTATTTTTTTTCCCTAAATATTTGATGAATTTTTATATCAATGATACTAATTGTGGGAAACTTCCTTCTATAATTAGATCATGGTTACTATGAAGGAAGAGTGGTCAAGTCACATGTGTTTTCAATGATGGAAAGATTACAATGCTTCTATAAAAATGGCTCATTCTCTCATCTCATTTTCTTTCTGCATTATACAGTTGCTTCTCATACATCAACTTTAACTGCCATTTATGTAAGTTCTTTAAGTGATTTTTCATGTGGGCCAGCTGATGTTGTCGAATCATCAAGGTCTGCCTCCTCCAGCAAAGGTTAATTATCTACTGAAGATGTTTCCTCGCAAGAACAATTAACATTGACAAGTAGGACAGGAAAGTCAGGCTCCCTAGCTTTTGAGTTTCCAACCTCTTGTTCTGCATCATCATCTATATTGTTTTCATCCACAGATTCATCTAAATTATATTCCTCTAAGGAAGCCAACACTAAATTCCAATGTAAAGGTAAGAAAATGGGTTGTGATTATGTTTGTTGTTTATATAATATGAATTTTTTCTCTAGCTTTCTGGAACATTGGTAAAGAAAACCCAAGTCATGGATTCCTATCATTTGTGTTGTGAAATTGTTGACCTTGTTTTTCAGGAATTCAAGCTTAATCCAAATGCAAAGAGTTATACACCAATTTTCTCTACACCTATACCAGTAACATCTCCAGTGGTTTAGGGTCTTGTTTATGTTGCAGGCAATATTTCTCCTATGACACCTATACAAAGCGTACCATCAGGGCTTGGAGCAAGCTCTTTGGCACAACAAGTTTCTCGACCTGCCAAGTTTTCTTAGTAAAATAATGGTGTGGCCAAATATAGAGTGAGTGGTACTTCATATATCCAACCTGCAGGCACCTTTTTCCAACGTGTGTCAAGAGTTGTTGTACCGATGCCTTTGACTACACAACCATCAATCAACAAAATCCCCCCTCTAGGACAATATGCATGTTTTTCGTACATTTATATAGAGAATGCAAGTTGTCTATTGAGATATATTTTATGAATATGCTCTAGTAGAGAAATATAACTTATTTTATCAAGATCACATTTTTACTGTCTTGAAGAAACTGGATGTTTACTTTCATATAGTATACTAGTATGCTACATAACATGCATTAAGATACTAATGCTTGAATAAATCAGAACTTTTCCAAATTAAAGAATTAAAACATGCATTTGATTTTGAGGAATATTTAATCCATAGTATCTATGTGTGTGAAATTTTAAATTACAGAAGGACCAAAATTTTACAAATTTATTACGCAGAAAATTACAAAAAAATCAAAAAATGGCATAGTAAAATGTTAAAGAAAATATTCAAGGTGATCATTATTGATCTCTTTTTGATACTTTACAGTGAGTATATTATGATGTTTTCAAGATAAACGTATTTCCTCAGTCACATATGATTTCAACTGAGGAGCTACAAGAATCAACACCATCTTTGATTTCAACCTAAATAGTTGTATTATCTCCAAGTATTTCCGTAATCACAATGACCAGTAGATGTTCTTCATGGATGATTTCTCTCATTATATCTATTAGTAAAATCCGCAAAATGTATCCCTACATTTGAATCTTGGGAAAAAAACATATGATTGTTATCACTTAAATTAGCCATATCTCTTGGAGCCCAAAAATACATTTTCTTTGGATAAGCTTTATCTATAACCTCTAAAACAACCCTATTATAAGTTGAAGGCCCATTATGTCCTCTTGAGTCTTGACAAAGTATGATGGAATGAAACTGGGTGAGGACCAGATCCAGGTTTACCATGCCAGAACCTAGTTTCAATAAGATGACGACCTTGGTTTGAAGATATCCACCATACAAACTAGGACCACCCATACTTATTGTTTCCATCTCTCTTTCATCATCAAGACTACCATAATGGTGACCTGTAACCCATGGAGGCCCATGGTAGTCATTGCAATGCAATTTATTAGAATACATGCCATGTCCACAAGTTTTTATATTTAATCTATGCATCCAATGTGGCCATTTTTTATTATTATATTTACGACATCCGAAAATGGAATCATTCATATAGTTTTGAATAAGTCTACAAAGGTCAACACAATTTTTTTTACATTTACAAATTCCATCACATTTGTTGGTTCTTGAAGCTCGAGCATTTTCATAACAAAAACAAGCAAAGTCAAGCAACAACAAAAATGGTCCACTAGTCTCTTTTCATTTGCTGAATTGGAATGAAGTTTTATTAGAGACACTATTTGTTTGTTTATTTTGGTTAGAAAATGGTTTTCTCTTGGTTTTATCTGACTTTCAATTTATCATATGTAGCATGTTGAGAAATGGAAAAGAATAACATGTAACATTTATCTTGCATAAATTGATGTTGAATGAAAGGATACAAAGTTTAACCAAACTACAATTCTCTTTCGTAAAGGTGGAGGAACATCTTAAAAATCTGCCTAAGAATACATCATATACAGAGTTTGAGCATAAGTAATATATGGGTTTTTCTTTCGTAGCTATGCTCTTTTTTCTACCCAAGTTATCACAGCAAGAAAAATATTGATATTGTAAAAAATGTTTGAGGACCTTATTGAGCTTTATTTTTCTGATGTGCTACTTGATTGATACCTTCTCATATGTCAGGAAGGATTTAAATATGAATTAATATGTTTCTGAAAAAAATCAAATTCAAAATTTATAGATATCAAATATAAAA
Source organism: Pinus albicaulis (assembly GCA_034641835.2). Taxonomy (NCBI): domain Eukaryota; kingdom Viridiplantae; phylum Streptophyta; class Pinopsida; order Pinales; family Pinaceae; genus Pinus; species Pinus albicaulis. Next base: position 1,558,230,631 of record CM076578.1, read on the forward strand.
ACAAATGTCAATGCATTTGTTTGATTTTTAGTTGACTCTGTTGTGGGCAGGTTATAGGAATTGTGATTGGAAAAAGGACGGGGAGACAATCCAAAGCATGTATTGGATATGTTTAATTTGCTGTTAGAGATCCTTCAGGCACCTGAGTCATCGACTTTGGAAATGTTTCTGGTATAGATTCCTATGGTTTTTAATGTTGTGATTCTTTCACCTCATGTTTATTTTGGGCAAGAAAATATTTTAAGAATGCCAGACATGTCATCGCTGGACAAGTAAAGATATTTTTTATAATTGAAATGTCCATTCCATGATATCCTCTCTTTATTGTTTGATTGTATTTTGAAAGTTTCTTTTTATTTTTTTTTGTCTTTTAAATATGAAATTGAAAATACTTGGTATCATGTCCATTTAAAAAACAACCAAATCTTGAAGATGAATTTAGTAAATTACACGATATTGATTAGAATCCTTATAACTAAATTTTGTTAAAATATTTTCATGACTATCAGAAAAATTTACTTTCATGCTATTTTATTCGAGTACATGTTGCTTATATACTTGACCAAGTTCATGTGTTAGAGAATTAAATGTTGTTTTTGAATAAGACGACAAGGATTAAACATCACACCTCAGATTATTTGTTTTCACAAGTTATCTAAAACTTGAGCTTTTTAGCATGTAACTTAGAAGTTGACATGATTGTGCCTAAGCTTTCCCTGAAGGTTGAATACTAAGTTACTAAGGTGTTATTTTCTATGATGACATTTTATTTCCTTTGTTTATATGAATCATCTAGCCACATTTTGGCCACTATATCTCAACTGAGGAAAACTTCTTCAAGTTTCTTGCTTGTATGGGGAAAAATGGCTTTGACATTGCTGATGTTGAGGTATATGTCGTATAAATTATTTAGTCTTCTTTAGTTTATATTCTAGTGTTCATTGTCTTTCATGTCTTACACTTAACATTGTATCTTCTTTTGTTTTCAGAAAATGAACTCAATATTGATGGTAAGAAGCAAGAATTGAAGAAAGAGGAGAACAATAACACTGGAGCGACAAATGCAAAAAGGGAGAGAGAAGAGAACTGGTCTTGTGATACCCTTAGAGCCACTATCTCGCATAAGACACACGCATAGAGATTGATGGTCAAGTATTTATAATTGGAGAATTCACTTGCAATGCCTTGGAAACACAATGATAATGTTTTGAAGTGATTGAAACATCATTTCAAGCGTAAATTGTAGTCCAACCAATATTAATTTGGAAAATCATATTGTAATGCTTTAAAATTTCATATTATATAATTTATATGTTTGAAATTATTTATAGTTTCACTTGATATTGTTTAGTATTGTAATTAACGTATGCAACTTTTCATTTTCATATTAAATGAAGATACACATTGTATGACATTTTTTAAATTTATTTGCAAAAGCATACTAATTAATTTATGTTGATTAATAATGAACACATAAAATCAGTCTAAAAATACTAAATTAGTAGTTTATATTGATTTATGATGACATAAATAAAATTAGTATAGGACTAAATTAGTCATTTATAGTGATTATTAATGAAAGTAATGAAATAAATATAAACTAATAAATTATTCGTTTATATAATGAAGATGAAACTACCCAAATATATATATATATATATATATATATATATATATATATATATGACTAATGCTAATGATAAATTTGTGATTACAAATGACGACTAAATTTTGCATACATACAAATATTAGTAGCTAATTTAGAGTATCTTATAACACGACCAAAATTTAGTCATATTTCTTTGGTCATTAATTGGTTTCAAACAATGACTAATTTATATATATATATATATATGACTATTAGTAGCTAATTTAAAGTATCGTATAACGCGACCAACATTTTGGTCATATTTCTTTGGTCATTAATTGGTTTTTTTCAAGTGATCAGATAGTAATATATTTGTTGTATATTTGGTCATTAATTGTGACAATTATTAACTAAATCAATGACTAAATTAATGATCAAATTTATGCCTAGATATACTACTAGATGATAAAATTGAGACAACCAATTAATGACTAAGCTAAAAACGACTAAAAGTTGGTCGCGTTATAAGATACTGTAAAGTAGATACTACTGGTCATCGATTGAAAAATGGTCATTTATATGAAAATTTTAGTCATTTTTTTAGTAACTAATTAGCCATTTTGTACTAGTGTACAAAAATATAGTTGTTTGATGAGAAGGAGACAGAGGGTTACTTGAAATATAAACTTCATCTGTTGCAGATTTAGAAGCTCTAATACTAAGGTATGTTGGGAGACTTTTGAAAGATTCATGTTCATGAAAATTATTCTAGATGTGAATAAGGAATTGAAATCTCTCTAGAAAAAAAGGCCAATAACCTTCACATTTAGGAAATTCAAAGAAAAAATGATTGAAACGATCGTGAAAATCCTCAAGAGGTTCATTAGGTTCTTTTTGCAATCACATAAATTTCTTGAACACAAATTTATGATCATACACATCAAGGGCGCAAGAAAGTTCTATGGAAATATTTCGATAGAGTGTATGGAGGAGATAGACAATGTGTTACACCATTCCATTGTGCGTCCTTCAAATGTGAGAATAAACAACCTACAAGGAGTATCCTCATAGTGGATGTTTTGTTTCATGCAGAGATCAAGAAAGTGAGTGGTGTGCTCAAAGAAGGTTGTTTAACCCTCACCATTGAATTTCATATTTGAGAAGTCGTGAATGATTCTCGCTGACACTTTTAGATTTGTGGTTCTATAGAAACATGTTGGGGTTGTGATTTTGGAGGAAGCCATAAATGAGTACGGAAATTAAAACAGACTTCATGGGCTTAGCTTGTCATCTAGATCTCCTTTTAGCGGCAGAGATGTTGACGGTGCTAGACTCGCCAACATTAAGGGGATCTCCCTGATATGAAGTCCAAATTATACCTCACACCATTTGGTGTAGGAGTCTCATCTGGATCTACAGGAATTTTTATGATGTAGTGGGTGTTAATGATATTCCTTAGCTACAAATATGCATAGAGTGATGTATGGTGACTTTGGTGAGAGAAAATGTGTGACCGCGTGGAAAGTAAAGTGCGATGCATGAAGGTTCCAACAAACGAAGGGAAAATAAGTGAACCCATTAGAAGATTTTATAAATAGTACACATATTGAAAGGAACACACGAGCATAAAGACATCACAAGCTAATATGCGAAATAGTTCACAAGTTAACAATGATGAGATAATACAGCAACACAAATTCAACAAGATTTGTACCAATGCAAATGAAATAGTTCATAAGCATAAGCGTAAGTTAAAAAACATACATTTCAAATAAAACAAGAATAGTCCTACTATATTCACAACATATGCATGAAAGCATGTCGACGATGAGCTTTTATTAAAAGTGAAAGTTCTAATCATACACACACCACTGACAAACCACTAGCCCTGATAGTGGAATGTAAATTCAACATCACCTGCTCCTCCAAAGAAGTATACTCTCTCAACGCTACAAAGAATCCAAGGCTCTCACAAAACTCCTAAGTCCCTTTCTAAGCCTAAGCCTAGCCAAAATCTTGGCTCCCAAAATCCCTTTACATGAGTTATGAGGATATATTTATAACAAAATGGGGTGACTCCTCTCATTCCCCTTTGTGACTCTTGGAATCACCTCATGAATCTTCAACTTCTTTACAAAATGACTCATTACATTACATTGTGACTCTTCAAATTCCAATATTGACACTTGGAATTCCACTTTACAAATTAATTAAAAATAAGATTATATTTTAAAATCATGCCAATATAAGACAAAATAGGGTAGAGACAACTTGTGAGCCTAACAAGACAAAACACTATGATTCTTGAGTTTGGGAAAACTCTAGCTCAACAACTTCCACCTGATGCTTCTTGGTCACATATCAATGCCAATCTTGGTACTATGTGATGACATCCCTAAACTGTGTGATGGTGTCTAGCTGGAAGCAGACTCTAACCTCCATGGAATTCAGGTACAATGATTTGGAACCAGTTTGAACTTCCTTCTGGAGCAGGAGAAAAAATTTTCTAACTTGGAAAGGTCCACCAATGTGGTTCTGCATGTTCTATCTATTCAAATCTAAATATTCCTTGGTGGAAATATGTCTAAGATTCTCCAAGTACTCTTCGATCTCCTGCCTGACCTGGTTCCTGCATTTGGCTTTGGTGAGCAAGCCAACTGATGGGATATTGTGTATGTTCACCAAGAAATCCAGACCATGGTATAACCGTACATATGAGGCCTGAATTCTACCAGCGTATGAGGTAGGCGGCTTTTTGTTATGGATCAACATTTGAATTATTTATTTCTCCAGCTCTTCCTATTTCTTCATTTTCTTTCCCAAGTCAAGCGGTGACCCTTTATATTATATTTACCATTCATGCATGGCAACAATGACAACTCTAATATTTTTAATGAAGTCTTTACACTACTTCTCTAAAACATGCAAACAGACAACTGACTTATGTACGGTAACAAGCTCCCCATAGAGGTTTTTCATGGTCTCTACAAGATTTGATACTTCACCAAGTATTGATTCTCTCATTTCCTCCAAGTATACCTATGTGGAAGCTGAATTATGAGTTTTTGCATGGAGATGTTCCACCTCTTGCTTGACATCCTGTAAGTTCTGTGACAATTTCTTATTCTGGGCCTTCAAATACTAAGTGTTTTATCTTGCTGCACTTGTGAAGGCCAATTTGGCTTTGCCAATGGCATTGGGATTCTTCTCGATGTCTATCATTATCACATTTTCTCTAATGAATGCAGGAAGTGCGAGGTCATCCAGAAAGTGCTTCTTATGTGCTTGTATAATATTCCTCTGAATCTGATTGTATGAAATATTGTATGTTTCCATGACCAGATCATCATCAAGAGGAAAAAATTTCTCTTCGTCGCTTGGAGCTAACTCTACTTCTGGAGGGGGTGGAGATTGAATGGTGACCTGGTGTGCACTTAGGATCAGGTCAACATCTTGATTATGTGATTCTAGTTCCTCCTCCATGTCATCAATCTCAAACAATTTTTCAATATGCTGAGAAATCTCCTTGTCCTACATCTGTACACTCTCCACCTTTATTGTTGGTTGATTATGTTCTTGCTCTTCAGCTTGCTTCTGTGATGCTTCTTCTTTTATTTCACATTTCCTTTCTTCTTCTTCCTACTTCTGCTTCTCTTCTTGTTATTTATTCTGATTTTCTTCCTCCATTTTCCTCCATTTCTCTTCTCTCTTCCTCCATTCTCCTTTTGTTTCTATTCTCTCTTCCTCCATTTCACTCTCTGCATCCTCTATTTCCTATTTTCCTCTATTTCTGAATCCTCTTTCATAATAAGTGGATATTATTTCATCTTGCTTCTTATTTCTCCCCTTGGACTATGAACAACCTTTCTCTTTCCCTTACCTTACATGGGGTTTAGTCCTTCTACTGGAGCTGCTTCTGGAGTTTCTGCCTTCTGCGGAGTCATTTGTGAAGTTCTTGAAAAAATGACTCGCTCACGAGATTTGGGGGCATTATAATAGTTCCTCCATGGATCCTCATCCGGCCAATGAAATGTCCTACTGAGCCATTGATAATGTATTCTTACACAGTGGTCTTTGCAAATACCACATGGATTGTACGGATTAAAGTCTCTAGTACCGAATGCAAACTTCTTTATCACCTTTTTTTCGGTATCTACGGCCTTGATGTTATTGAGCTCATAAAATCCAACCTCCATAGGACGATATTGACATGGTGCTTTCTTATTCTTGTGCAAGGCTGCTGACAACCTTGTGGAGAGATGATATGAAACTTCTTGCACGACAAGTTTTTAAGTGGCATACCTTGGAAAATCATGTAGTGACTTCTGATTGCCGAACATTCTAACGAAGGTGCCATTTGGTGAGGCGAACCAATCTATGATATCTGATATCGCCTCCATTGCTTCACGGTGAAATTCATAGTGGTTATTTGATCTAAGTGGATATTGGTGGACACCCGCCTATTCCACCTAGTCAGTTTCATCAGTTTTCATATTTACGATTTTTAGTCGTTTTTCGTGTCCTAAACTTTTGTAGTCGTTTTGAGGCCCCAAACAATGTTTTTTGGGTATGAAATCACTAAAATTTCCATATAAATAAAATTATTAGCTATATTCCTTGGAGATATATTTCCAATGAGGTACCATACACACCAAACAGAGATAATATGACCAAGTTATGACCCCGCGAAGTTGGTTGCCCAACTAAACCCAACGGGGCCCCTAAACTCTTGGTGTTACATATCCTCGGGTCAGGGTTTTCGTTGTTTAGGGTTTTATATTATTGTTCAATAATAAAAGGCCCTTGAGCCTCATTTTAAAATATCTCATAGGCCTATATCCATGACATTTCTTCTTAGATATAAGCTACCAGCGCCCTAACTAGTTTATTTTCCATTCTGTTAGTAAGCATTTTTCAACACTTATATTAATGAAACGAAGCTTTATTTATGTTGCATCTCTGAATTTATGTGTATTTCTATATTTCATTGTGTTCCTGCATAAATCTAGATCAATGGTATCAGAGCGGTCTACTCTTTCTCAATTTTTCTTTGCATGTCCCCAACGAGGTCGGGATATAAGGAGTTAGGGCTCTATTTGGTTGAACCTTTGCAAGATCAGCCTCACAAAACCCGACGACCACCCATGGGGAAAGAAAAGAAAGATGAGGGATTAGGATATCCTATAAAAATATTGCTCGAGGAGGCCCTCAAGAAACAAAGGAACATGATGATGGATAACTTTGCTCAAATTCTTCAATGATTGCCTGCCGACGGTGCATCTGCATCCAACAGCCACTCTGGAGGAACCACCTCTTTCAAGGTAAAATTCAACTTCAAAATTCATGTATTTGAAGTCCAGATAGATGAAAACACCATAGGTAGATGGTTGAATTTACTGGAAGGGTATTTCTTGGTCCATGATTTCTCCGACCGAGAAAAGATTACTTTTGCACTCCTCAAATCTGGCCCCCATGTCAAAGACTGGTGGGAAACCTATTGTGAGAAAAAGGATGAGAGAGAACCCTCTATATTCTCGGCCACACCCACTCGGAATTCGTTTTGAGACGAAATCAAGGAACAACATTACCCCGTGGTGAGCTATGAGGAAAAGTACATCCAATGGACCACTCAGCTATAGCAAAGGGATCAACTAGATGTGCACGAGATGACAATTTTTTTCCATACCCTAAGCACAAAGTTAGGTATTAAATATTCAGAGAAAAATTTGGTGCTCAAGTACCACAACTGTTTGCACAGATACATTTAGGAGGAAATGGAATTCCTCGACATTTCCTTTCTTAGCACGACATATAGATATTCTGCCAAGATCGAGCATAAATTTAGGCTGAAGAAGCGAGACTTTGGATCCACGAACCGAAGCCAAGGAAAGGCGCCCTCGAACTAAAAAACAAGGGGCAAAGCCAAAGCGGGGTGAATCAGAAAAACACCACAAAGCCAAAGAAGGACATGGGGAAGTGGTGTGAATTTCATAACAGATCCACTCACAACACAAGCGAGTGTCAAGAAAAACAGTCGTTGGTGGCCGAACTCAACACATTTGAATCAGATGCATGTTCTAATTCTCAGTCAGAACCAGACAAGAGGAAAGAAAAAGGGAAGAATATCTTTGATGCAGAACCCAGTGCCACCATTTACACCACCAAGCTCTAAAGGGAGGAGACCGAGTATCCAGAGGAGGGGGAGTGCCTCTTCCATTCCTAGATGCGGGTGAAGTGTGTTGATCAACGGTTGTCATTGATGTCAACCCAAGCAGCACCAGGGGTTAACCCAATATTGCATGGGAATTTTTACCTACCAAATTATTATATTATGGGTCAATAATTATTTTTATGGTTTCTACTTGTCGAGATGTTTCCGTTGATATATGGAACACCATGTAATTCTTCACGGTTTGAGAGATATTTATGTTTGAAGTTTGTACCCCCAGTTAGTGGGCCAAAACCCCATGGGGTTGGGGCATGGGTCATTGAAAAGTCATTACTAATATTTTTTAAGCTTGTAAAATCCCTCCCAATTTCACTTGTTGAAGCCCCTCTCAACCTAAGCATTTATATAAATTGTGATCCTCATTTCCTCCTTATGCAATGGATTTCGCCATCTGAAACAGGTCATTGTGGAATTTTCGCTCTAAATTTTTTTTCTACGAAGGTTTAGAAGCTGAAATTTTTATGAGGAGAATCTAAAATCCTGAGGAAGCTCCTGTAAAAATTTCAGATCAAGGTGCGCAATATTTTTGGAGATATGATCTGTGGAAGTCAGGGTTTTTGCAGGCTCCTGAAATTCATCTCAAAGAAGTGACCTTGGTAAATTTGTCATAACTCTCTCTTTGAGTATCAGATTGGAATTTCGTAAAAATTGGCAGATAGTGCATAGTCTTTAATTTTTTCTCTATCAATTTCAGAGCCAAATGAAGAAACAGTGACACGTGGCATGTCGTACAAGTGCGCTCTGCTGAAACAATCCATAATTGGGGAATTGTGAGAGATTGGGTATAACTCTCTCTTGAAGAATTCAAATTGGGTCAGACCTGTGGAATTGGAAAGACAACTCGGAGGAATAATATAGGACCAAAAATTAGATATTGAGGATCTGAAATAATAGAGACACACTAGATTCAATATCGAGCTCCTAGAAGGCAAAGAAAAAGCTAGATCATGTGTTGTCAAGGGTTGCAAAGAACCAGAATTTCTAGGGCAGCAAAGCAAAGCAAGGTGCAGTAGAGGGTAGCATGAAAAGAGCATTAACCAAGGTGCATAATAGCAGCAGGAAGTTCATCCTATGAAGTCTTCAAGTGGGCAGCACTGCATACAATCATTGTAAAGGTATCATTGTACTAAGTCATTGTAAATACATTATTGTAAAAATTGTACTAGTGTCTCTCTGCCAAGGGTTGAAGAGGTAGTGTTGGGAGGTCTAGGATTATCATTAGGTGGTTGTGTCAAAGTTGGGGTTATGGTCTAGTATATCTTCTTCTTCTACATCATTCTATATCATTGTAAAGTGGACCATTTTCCCTGGTACGAGAGTCCATTCTTCTTTTATTCTTCTATAGGGTGGTGCTAGGGTGAGTTGTAGCTCATTGGGTGTTGGGGCATCCATTCAGTTGACTAATGAAGAATCTCAGGCATTGGAGCGTCCATCCAGTGGGAGATGGAGAAGAATTATTTTCTAGATTCTAGGAAGTTGGAGCTTTATTTTCAATTTGAGTTGAATATTAAAGAATTATTAGAAAAGAATTAGGTGGTTTTTTGTCCCGGAGTGGGTTTCCACCTTAAAAAATGTGTGCATTTGTGTTTCTCTTGTTTGCTGTTATCATTGTACAAAAAATGATAATAATTGAAGATTAACTAATGCTCTAATTGAAAGGAATACTGATTCACCCCCCCCCCTCTCAGTATTTCCAACAAAGTGTTCTCCACTGCAATTCATTGTTGATAGCGAAAGCCAAAAGAACCTCATTTCAGTAGAGGTATTGAAGTGGCTCGGCCTACCAACCACATCACACCCACAACTTGTGGAAGTGACATGTTGTGTATGAGTCTAGGCCTCATTCTATTATTATTACTTTGGGAAATAAGTTGTACAGGATACCAGAGGTAGTACCACCTTCCTCCATCTCTTTGAGTACTGCAAAGCAGTGCAGTAAGATTATTTCCCAAAGTAGGAAATTTGTTTTCATTACGATTCACCAACAGGGAAAGAATAAGATTTTGGCTTCAGCCTCCAAACAAGGCTTCCCTGCGCAACAACAACATATGGAAAAATATGTGGAGGAATACATTGACATTTTCTCCTCACCCACAAAGGTTCCTCTAAACTGTTAGGTCAAGCACTCCATTTATCTGACCCTAGGCACGTCACTCCCTGATGTTTCCATACCTCATGTGACCACACAAATAGAATCCACACATGTACTGTCTAAGGTTGATAAAGCAACTAGATTTATTGAAAACATCTGGTACGTCCGCCAGTAGGTCCACGAAATCTCGGAGAAATTTAATACTAGGTACAAACAACGACATGATCGACATTGGGTGCCACACAAGTTCTAGGTGGGCGATGAAGTTTGGCTACATTTTCAGAAGGAGCACCTTGTTGGGCCCCACCACATGCTTCACCCGCTCTGATATGGACAGTACACCATCACCAAGGTGGTAGGGGATATTGCCTTCGAGCTCAATATTATGGCATTCCTTGGTCTACATCGAGTGCTTAATGTGGATCTCCTTCGACCTTACTTTCCACCTCTATTGGACACATCTGACATGGTAGAACAAATCACACCAACATAGTTAAACCGAGACTGAATGGAACAAGCCACAACTGATTAGATCATGGATACACATATCAAGAACATTGGCCAATAGAGGATCCAACTATACCGAGTTGTCAAAGTAGGCCAACTCCTTCACCAGGGAAAGTGGTTAACCAGGGAAAGCATTTCACCAGGGACTAGGTTCAACAGAAATTTCCCCACCTCTTGGAGGCTTTGCATGTAATGGGGACCATTTATTCCTAAGGGGGGAGGAATGATCCAGGTGGATATTGGTGGCCACCCACATATTATACCTAGTCAATTTCATCAGTTTTCTTATTTACTATTTTTAGGAGTTTTTTGGGTCCTAAACTTCTGATGTCGGGATATTGGGTTAAATCTGATCCTAGCATATAAAACAGTGTGTTTCCTCTAACATGAAAACACTCATCTAATTCTTCATTAAGAAAACAGTTTGCAACTTAAAATATACATACAGGAAAGGAAAGAGAGCCATCCAAACAAAAAATTGCTGGCATAATAATAAACATAATGAAATTTACAAACTCAAAACATCTGGCCGAATATTACAATGAATGGCCTTTCGGCTCTCGGCCCTTTACAAAAAGCTCTCAATCCATTCCTCACTCTCTCTGTATTCCTCACTTCCTTACCTGGTTTACATCCTCACACAATCCTCTTATTTATACATAAATATGAATTTATTCCACTCCATAAATTCCTCCACACAAATCTCAACTAAAATCCAATTTAGATTTATCTTATTTTGGCCTCAACTAAGTTCTGTTTATGGAATTCCTAATCCCTGGATTATCTACCTAATTCCATTCCACTCATATCCTTAATTATTTAAGGAATATTTACAATAATCCTCACATTTATATTTTCTCTCCTAATTTATTAAATTTGAGCAAAATAATTAATAAAATAATTAAAACACCTCACCCCCTAAATTATATAAATGAATAATAAAATTTAAGCTTGATGCTCCTACATCAGACTCCCAAGGTTGAAAATAATCATGATCACTTGACCATGTGTTTTGGATATTTTTCTTCCTGGATCCCATACCTTGTTCTGCAATTTCCCATTTGTTGTTGCTTTTGTTTGTTGTTTTTCTCTAGGTCTCCACACTTTATGTTGCATTGCCCCACTGCCTATGCTTTCACAGTATTCCATTGTCTTCCTCTTGCTGCTTCTTCTTTGTTTTACTGCTGCTATCTTCTTCTAGGATAATTCCATCATTATCCTCCTTATCAGTTCAATTTCTCTGTCCAATAGATCTTTTGTCGGTTGTTTATTGTCACTTCGTGATTGCTAAACTTTTACTGTCCCCCTTTCATCCTCGCTCTCTTGTTTACTATTGTCTTGCACCTTCACATTCTTCATTTCCCAATATTGAAATTGAGATTCCTCTTCATGCCTTGAATCCTGATTCTTCAACATAGGTTCCAAAAATCTAATCTCTTGGTTCCATGGATTACATATTTCCACAGAAAATTCTTCCTTTTCTTTCACTTGTGTTGAATTTCCTCCAGCATCTGCAATAAAACCTGTACTCACAAAACAATCATTAAAATAAAAAACATAAAGCCTCATTGCCTCTTTATCCTCTAGAAACATTTCAGTATGTTGCTCTGGAATTTCCTCTTCCATCAGTACATCAGTATGCTAATTTAAATCCTCTATGAGACTATCAACTAGTCCCTCCCCCATATCATTTGTTTCAAGAATGTCTCCCTGTTTTGTTTCACAGTAATGAACTTCTTTGATTTTCTTAATCATTCCTACATCCTTATCCTTTGCTTCCTGATTATTATTCAAGACAATTTCTTTGTCTTTCTCTTTCAGCGACTCACCCTGAGCATAGATCCTCTGCTTTTCTAACTTTCTTCTTTGAAGATCTAACTTTATATATAACTCAAAAATCTCAATTGGAGTAGAACTTGGAAAATTTACACAAATTTCCATACCTTCACTTGCTGTTTACCAATCATCAGATGGCCCTTCTTCCTTTGCTTCAATACCCTGCTGGTTATTCCCATGAGAGCCTTCTGTCTCCTTTTGTTTATGAGATATTGCTATCTTAGCATAAATTTGAACAGATTTTAGATTCAACTCCTTCTCCTCAACAAAATCTAAGGCTTGTTCAACATCCTTTGCACATTCTGCAAACATACATAAACTGTGAGATTTAAAAATGCAAGGCTTCATAGCCTCATTTGCTTCTTTCACCAACACATCTTCAGATTCTTCCAAACTATCCCAATAGTTCATGAGATCTTCCTCATTGATCTCTTCACCCAGAATTTCACCTTATTCTGGGCCACAAATGGAAACATCCATTTTTAACTCAGCCTCTCTGAGTTATTCACTCCTCAACATCTACTCGAGCTTCCTCAGCTCTTCTACCAACTGTATGTTTACCTACTTTTCCCTCTTGGCGTGTAGTCTTTGCCACTTTACCTTCTTTCTCATGGTCCAACCATGTGTCTGGTATTTCACATTTTCCTGCAACAATTCCATTAACAATTCAAGGTGAACTGTTATTTCAACCTTCTCCCACTCATAATCTTCATCCGTCAACTGTTCACATATGCCACTTACCTTGGAATTTTCCTTCTTCCTTCTTCTTTTGTGGTATTCATCAGATCTTTAGAAATGACTATCAATAGTCATCTTCTCTTCCTTTGTGAACTTCATCTGTTCATGTGTGGATTTCATTCAATCCTCCTTTCAACAATCCTTCACACTTGCCATTCATAAAAAATGCAAGTTCTCCTCCTGCGCTTGGCTTCTCTTGGTTCTCTGTCTTGAAACCAATCTTTGGAAACCCTCTTGCTTCACTTTGCTGCAAACAACACTTTAGTAACTCATGTGTTACAATGACCAATTCTTTGGGTGTCGGGCTTTGCTGATCATGCACCCCATTACATTCAGACTTTTTACTTAGCTTACGAATCTTTGATTTCAAACTTACACCAATTCTTCATCTTGGATGAAAAATACTCAATCTTAACTCAAACTATCCAAACTTTCATTTGACTCTAACATATGTTTTGACTTCAAGATTTGCCCCAATAATAATGATAGTGGATATTTTGACTTAATTCAAGTTATACAATCCTCAAACAAACATACACCCCTAATACATATTTAGGATGTAAAATCTTCATTCTCTTGCATACTTCATTCTTATGAAAAATCATCAGTTTTACCTTATCATTTCACATGATACTGAAGTCTTTTGTCAAAATGCAATTCAGGTTTTTCAAGATTTATTTTAAGGTGAAAATAAATAAACCATTCAATCTTCAATGTTCAGAAATACCTTCCTGAATTATCATACCTCATGCCTTGTTAAGGTTATTAACAAACCTTATCTCTGCAAACTCAATTCTCTGGATTCCACTCTTCTGTGCTACCTTTGTCACTGTGGAAATTCACACGCCCTTCATTCAATTTTCTCCTCATTTTAGTGCAAACATTTTTGTTGCACATCAATTCACATTTCTTCATCTGTGTACAGAGAACAAGCAATTCATATTTCAACCTCTTCGATGTACAACCCATACATTGTGTCGATCCGAAATATCACCTCTTAGATGCCGCCATATGATGGTAAAACAAAGGTTTTACATATCAAGCAATTGTGGTTTTTTTTTGTTTTCAACCATAAACAAAAATCACAAAATTCTCCTATTTCCAACTACAAGCTTTGATCCAAAATGATGCAACTAAATTTGCGAAGATCCACACCATGCATAATAATTCATCCCATATATTATAAGATGCATGCTTCTATTTATATCAAGGTTTAATAACCTTTTGTTACTTGATCCAAGTGAAATTTTTTCCAATAAACCTTACCATAAACCTTTGGCATACCTCGACATTATATCTATAAACTCGGACTTCATAATTTAAAACCCAAACATTCACCATAGTTTAGGTTAAAATCATATTTCCGCTTTATTTCTAGCCCATATCACATCACAATCCTTTACTGGATTTCATTTAACCCAAATTTTATGTTATAAAGTCAACATAACACTTTATAACTTACCAATCCATCAATCCAATGATTTCGTGATCAATTGGCCACACATATCTTGAGGCTCTTCTTCCACTCTCCATCGTCAATTTTGACTTCCATCTCATGCTCATCAGATATATCCTCTCCCACTTGTGTTAAACAAAATGAAGTATTTCTCAAAATTGGTAGATCTAAACAAAATACTTTGCTTTTGCATTAAAAAAACAAAAGAAAATTACCTTCTGAGAGACAAAAAACGATCCATTGCCAATTAATCATTATCATTGTATTTGGTGGTTAAAATCACCTTCTCAAAAAACAAATACGCAGAGTAGATTCCACACCAAGCTGACCAATCATGCTAACATCAGCTGCAAGAGGGATCTCCCGATTTCGTTTCCCAAATTGATGGCAGTATCAGACTTCCACCATATCCAGCACTTTACTGCATCAGGTACAACGTTGCATAGATTCCGAAAGCTGGACCAAAGTATCCATGGCTTCCATTGCTTTCAATGAATTTCCCCTATCAGCTCCAACCCAAACAAGATCACGCTGCCTTTCAAATGTGGAATCCATTCTTACAATGCTGCCCACGGTCCATATGATCGTTGCTGCTCATTTCTTTGACCATTTCTCGCACAATGATCAATGTACCACGCCACACTGCTGCTGCATAGGCTAGCAGTGTGTGCAAGAGATGGACTCCAGATTCGTTCGGATCACTCCATATCTCAAAATACCCAACATCGGATTTGTGAGACTGTCATCAGGGGTGGTGACCGTGTAGATCTTCACTCCTCTTCCATCATAGGCGACAATCTTGAAGCCAAGAGAACATTCAAGATGTTGTAACTCCAGTGCAAATCACCAAAAGTATGTTTAGCTAGCACGCATAAGTCATAAATAATATTTCATACAACCTTCTCAAAATTTCTACTTGTCACATACCCATGCACCAACCATGAAACACTCTTTTTCTAGGTGAGTTTTCAACCACTTCCATTACATCCATTATTCTTCCCAATCCACCCAAGGTCGAGCTGATGAGATTTCCAGATAAAGTTCGAAGTGGTGGACGATGGCCACACCATAATTGATAGCACAACACTTAATTTCCTTTCAATCTGATCTACAGGAATCTTTTATATGTTTTTGTTTTCAGTCACACTCCAGCTCCAGTTCTGGGGCGACACATCGGCTCTCATAGCATTATCCGAGCTACGACGCATCAATGGATTTGCGTGGTCATCGAAGCAAGTGAAGGAGCATTCCTCTAATTTTCCCCTCTGCCATGACTCGTGACGCTCCAATCTAGCAATGTATCTCTCTGCCTTGTCAACAAAGCTGAACATCACGACTCACAGCCTTCTACATGCCTTGTCAATAGTGTCGAACAGAATGATCCGTGGCCTTCTATAGATCAGCAGACTCCTCAATTGATCCAAGGCATTTTTTGTTTCTCCATAGCGCTTACACGTTCTTGTTTCGCCACGCCTCTGCTATATCTCCACGGCCTCCATTGCTTTGCGTCCAACCAAAACTGTGCCTCCACACTTTGACAAATACGCCAGCCTAAACTCAAGGTCCAACTAGACATATCCAAAGGTAGAGAATCCTTTCATAAAATTATATATTGTTCTGCTTTTGCAAGAATGAGATGGCATCATTCCCACTCCAATCCGTTAGAGCTTAAATTAGAAAATTCTTTGTGCAACTAATATGGAAATTAGATGAACTCTCTGCAAACCACATCGTCGGCTCCACATGATAGATCGCTTTCCAAGCTCGATATCGGTTTTGAAGCTTGATTCCTTGGCTGTTACGACAACACACTGCAATCATATAATGGTGGAGAGGCTACATCGATCCCAAAATACTGACTCTCTTAACATTTACTTTCACCGTGGCTCGAATGTCACCAAATTACAATTCAATGATACATATCTCAAAATGTTGTGCCAAATACACGATCCCAAAGCTTCAGGAAAAAAATTATTTAACATTCCATCATTTTGTCCCCAACAGAGTTTGAACTACACACACTTCCGACTCTGATACCAAAATGATGCCAGGATACTGGGTTAAATCTGATCCTAACATATAAAACAGTGGGTTTCCTCTAACATGAAAACACTCATCTAATTCTTCATTAAGAAGACAGTTTGCAGCTTAAAATATACATACAGGAAAGGAAAGAGAGCCATCCAAACAAAAATTTGTTGGCATAATAATAAACACAATGAAATTTACAAACTCAAAACATCTGGCCGAATATTACAATGAATGGCCTTTCGGCTCTTGGCCCTTTTCAAAAAGCTCTCAATCCATTCCTCACTTCCTCACCTGGTTTTCATCTTCACAAAATCCTCCTATTTATACATAAATATGAATTTATTCCACTCCATAAATTCCTCAACACAAATCTCAACTAAAATCCAATTTAGATTTATCTTATTTTGGCCTCAACTAAGTCCCGTTTATGGAATTCCTAATCCCTAGATTATCTACCTAATTCCATTCCACTCACATCCTTAATTATTTAAGGAATATTTACAATAATCCTCACATTTATATTTTCTCTCCTAATTTATTAAATTTGAGCAAAATAATTAATAAAATAATTAAAACACCTCACCCCCTAAATTATATAAATGAATAATAACATTTAAGCTTGATGCTCCTGCATCAACTTCTGGAGCCATTTTGAGGCCATAAACGATGTTTTTTGGGCATGATTCCTTGAATAATCTCATATAAATCACATCAGAGTTGTATTCCTTGGAGATATCTTTCAAATGAGGTATCATACATGCCAAAGAGAGAAAATATGGCTAAGTTACGACCCTAGGAAGTTGGCTGCCTAACTAACCTCAACAAAGCCCATAAACTCTCGGTGTTACATCTCTTCTGGTTAGGGTTTTGGTTGTTTAGGGTATTCTCTTATTTTTCAATAATAAAATGGCCCTTAAGACTCATTGTAACATTGTTCAAAGGCTTCTGGCCACCACATCTCTTCTCAAAGATAATCTACCAGCGCTGTAGCTAGTTTATTTTCCATTATGTCAGTAAGCATTTTTTAACATTTATATTAATTTAATGAAGTTTTATTTATGCTGAATCTTTGAATTTATGTGTATTTTTTTATTTCATTGAGTTCCTGCATAAATCTGGATAATTCTTCCTCAAAGATAATCTTGTATAAAGAAATTATGAAGTGGTCAATTAGCTTCTCCATTACTCCTCGATGGTTGTAATCTAAGAGCACTCTGCAATAGAAATACACGGTAAGGTCGTGTGGTATCCAAGTCGATTCCATGCCAGGCAATGAATTTTGTGCAAAAATTTCATCTAGTAAATATACAGACATATAGAACCTTGTTTGCCCGCCCTTGGGATGATTTTGGGTATGTGCTACATGGGCTCTCAAATATCGAGCCAACAATTTTGACTAGTTGAACGAATTCCCATCCTTCAGGAAAGGTCTTCGTGCTCTGCTCATCGTAGATTATGCAAGCTAATATAATCAAGAGACGGTAGGCCCTTCTGAGAGACTTTGTCTTATATGTGTGGGTGGGTGTCTGTTGAAAATTTGATGGCTATTCCACCCAACCTTTAACAATGTCTCTCGTGCTCACATACCTGTTGGTGGAATAGAAGTATGAGTCAATGAGTGTTTCTAGGTTGGGAAAATGATACATGAGATGGTAATATTCCACTAGAAAATTAGAAAACTTTTTCTGTTGGCATTATTCAATGTCATGGTTTTTACATCTATGTGTGAAATAATCCAGCTGATGAAATCTGCACATGGGAAGGATGGATATCTGCATGAAACCTTGTATATTATTGACTACTGAACAATGAGATATGCCTATCAGTCCTCTAGATATTCCTTTTGGTTATTTACTGGAAAGGCTTCATTAAATTTCTGCCATTTTAGATCTGACTCCTTTTCCACAAACAATTGAGTGCCTGCATACACTAGAAATTTTAATGGTGTTTTCTCAACTGCTTCCCTGATACTTCTTTCAGTGGTATGTTTTGAAGCATCTCTCTTGGGTGCCATGGTAACAGTGACTGTTAGAGAGAAGTGATCAACAATTGTGGTACTTATGAGAGGGAAAAGGCACTCATGGCAAGAAAACATTAGATTTTTCAAATCTACCTTCAAAGCAAGATCAGAAAAAAAACTGATGAAATGAGACAAAGATTGTGCAATTTTCTAGATCAGGTGAGGGATACTAGTTGTGGTAACTATGGATTCCGCAGTCCCAATAGTCAAGGGTGCAACTTGAGGCTTGAGACGGTGCAATGTGCAATTCAACCTAGGCATTGACTAGGAGAGACTGCAAATTGCGCAATATCAGTAGCCAAGGTAGCAGATTGATCCCTAGAACTATACAATTCATAGTTGGGCTAGCCTGTACTATGCATTGTGCAGTCTCAGAGGTAAATCTATCAGCTTGAGCTTTAGACTTGCGTAATGCCCACTTGGGAAAGGTGAAAATTGGATAAGAGAAAGTGTAGATATTCCCAGTAAAAGTGTGGAAAACAAGAATATCTAAGTAATGATGCATATATGACTAATTATGGATGGATTAGTGTGAACCAAGTGTAGAAATTTGACAAATGGAAGGAAAATCAAAACGATGACCATTAGTGAAAAAAAAATAAAACTGATGTGAAACTTGTGAAAGGAAAATGAAAAAATGAAACAACACTTCTATAAGCTAATATAATTTAAAACATCAACAACCATGAAGAGAAACAAGAAAAATAACACTCACAGAAGCGAAACGAAAAAAAAAAGCGACAGAAAATGCAGCAAAAGACGAGAAAAGAAGAGCTCAATTGGAAAAGCAATGCAAAATCATCGAAGATTCTTTTATCTCCTTGGGAATGCTAGATATCCATAATATAATGTACAAATGAGCTCTAGAAGCATCAATTAAATAGATTTGGGTGAATGAGGGTTTATGACTCACATGCATAAAATGAAGGAAAAAGTCACACTTGGTGGAAATTTCTAAAAATAACAACTGTGCCACCTTCAAGAAAATAATAATGAATCCCTATTTTATAGGAATGCTTTTTCACATTTTAGCTTTTTCCTTTTTAATTTTTCGATAAACTTGTCATGCACATTTCCAGGAAAGATTGCGCAATTCTAGGGAACTGGGAAACATTCTGGCTCAGTGCATTGTGAAATTTCTGAGCTCAAGGTATGGATTGCACAATTTATGGGCTCAGTGCTGGGCTGCCATCCATGAATGTGTAGTTTCTGAGCTCAAGGCAGAGCTGCCAGTCTGGATTGTGCAATTCCAATCATAAAGGCCGACTTGCCCTCATGGATTGCGCAATTTCTAGAGGCAATCCCAGAACTATTGTAAGGCCAAGTTAGAAGGTTAGCCTAAGACTTAAAAAATAAACTAAGTATGAATATACGAAAACACAAGCATTGATGAAAATAATAAGTCTTGATAAAATCATGAATACTTGACGACAATACAAGATAAGCCCCTGTGGGAAGAAGGAAGGCTCTAAAATAAAAGCATAGGTAAAATTTTTTGAGGGTGGTTGTAGTTGCTACAACAATATTGTATACAGACTCATCTTTCTCTCAACACTATAAAGTGTCATATGATGATTAATATGGGAATTTTTCTCGGATATTGTCTCCCTGCTGCAAGTATATAGATTGATCCAACAAAATATGAGGTAATTTTGAAGATCCCTACTCCTAAGACACAAAAATAGGTACATATATTTTTAGGGAATGCAGGTTATTATAGGCGCTTAATATATATTTTTTCTAAAATTACATCTCCATTGTTTTCTCTATTAAAAAAGGATAAAGAATTTACATGGAATGATAAGTGGAAAAGTTCTTTTGCAGATCTCAAGTGGTGTGTAACAATAACTCCTATTTTGCAATGACCAAACTTAACCTTTCCATTCCACATCTCCATGAATTCCTTCAATACAACCATTGGGGCTATGCCAGGAAAAGGAGAAGGGAATATGCCTTATTCCACCTAGTATATCAGTAAGAATCTAACTCATATAAAACTAAATTATATGGTAGCTAAGAAAAAAAATATTTCTGTTATGCATGCTATTAACAAATTTAGGCATTATATCATTGTCTATCAAACTTAGTGCATACTCACCACTCTGCTATTAAATTTGTAATGAATAAATGTGATGTTAGGGTTACTAGGTGGTTGTTGTTACTGGAAGAATTTGATATCACCATTGTAGATAGGCCCGAAAGGGATAATTTTTTTTTTTTTTTTTTTTTTAAATTTCCTTTATAGATTACCTAAAAAATATGATTATCTTCCTATTGGGGATTCCTTTCTAAATAAATATATTTTTGCAGTTTACACTTACTCAAATTTGTATGTAGATGTTGCTAATTACCTTGTATCACATTTTTCTTAGGAAGAAATGAAAAATCATTCAACGAAGTTCCTGTTATTTTTGGTTAGATGATATCTCTTCCTTACTGGTCCAAATCCTCAAATCAAGAGGTGTGTAAGAGAATATGAGATCCATGATATTTAAAGGATTTCCATAATGAGCCTTGTCGAAGACACTTTTCGATAGGAGAAAAGGTCATAAAGTGCTTCAAATAGGATGTTTTTGTATATCATATTCCAGGATGCAAGGAGGTATGCACATGGGTGTGACAAATTCCAGAGGATGGGTCATCCTATCTGGTCAGATGAAATGGTAATACAACATCAATTACTGATGGAGCCTTTTGAAATATGGGTTTTATATTTATCTGATCAGATAAAATTCCTTTACAACCTCAATTGGTGGTGGAGCCTTTTGAAACACGGGATTTAGAATTTGTAGGAGAAATCAATACCCCATCTCAACAGAAGTCTTACATTTTGGTATGCACATAATACATCACCAAGTGGGTTGAAGCTAAGGCATTTACCAAGGCAACCAAATAGGTTGTTTAAGATTTTTTTATTTGAAGACATATTTTTTCGGTATGAAATTCCAAAGGAGGTCATTACATATGGGGGAACACAGTTTGCTTCCCAGCACATAGAGAACCTTCTCAGGAAATATAAGATTAATTACCTAGTTACTTAACCTTACCATACATAGGCTAATGGGAAAGTTGAGAGTACTAATATAGTGATCGAAGTGATTCTTACAAAAAAACGTGGCAAATCACTGTCAATATTGGGTTGAAAGACTTACTTAAGTGTTATGGGCTTACATAACTACTCAGTGGAATACCACAGGTTTTTCTCCCTATGAGCTTGTGTATGGTAAGAATCTTGTATTTCCCATTGAGTTTTAAATAAATACACTCATAACTGCCTTGAAGGTGAATCGATATTTGACTATAGTACAAAAACACCATCTGGATCAACTGAATAAGTTAGGATAAATACACTTTCCTTTTGTGCAATGCACTGATATTAACCAATAAAAACATGCCAAGTGGCATTCCATATTCATTAAAAATAAGGTGTTTTAAAAAGGTGACTAGGCTTCTATATGATTCCATATTTAAATAATTTAAGGGGAAGTTTTGTACCAAGTGGATAGGTCCTTGCGAAGTGGATGCAGTCTTCGATAATGGGACTGTAGGATTGACAACAATTGATGGGTGGAAAACATCCTTGATTTCTAATGGACATAATTTTTTTGTTGGATCATAAGACAACTTTTAAGGAATCATTTATTACATTGTCTCAGATTTAGACATTGAAGTTGTTGGGGCAAAGGGAAATTTTCTTGCACCACCAACCATTTAATTTATTTCCTTGAATTAAAAGAAAAAAAGAAATAAAAAAGAAAAAAATAAAAACAAAAAGAGAAAACTAAATAATAAGAATAAATGATAAATAATAAATAGAATAAAAATGATAATAAAAAACAAAAATTTCTAATGGTGAAAATCCATTTGGGGTATAGTTAGACAAGGTGGTGACTGAAAACCAACTTATTGGTGGTCAAAACATCCTTTCTTTTGTAGTTGAAACCTTTCAATATTTTTTTAGTTTCACCTGATATTTCTTCGGATGTTGAACATTCAAATTGTTGTTGATATAGAACATTCAGTGCCGCTACTGATATAAATCACATGCAATTTCCAAACACTACAATTTGCTACTGATAAAAACCAAATGTACATGTACCTGTTGATTATTATAAGCTGCTACTGAAGACCAGATGTACTTGTACCTACTGATTACTATAAGTTGCTGCTAAATACTAGATGTACATGTACCTACTGATTACTATAATTTGATGCTGAAGACTAGATGTGCATGTACCTAATGATCACTACAAGTTGTTTCTCAGACACATCACATGTGGCTTTTATTATTAGTAATATCATCATTATTTCCAATGATTTTTTATTGTTACAATGGAATTTTCTGACACATGTAGCACTTGTACCATTGTGACCACATGGATAGAATTCGCCAAGGACTATTGCCACAAATTTTCTACCATGCGTTTATAGCTGAGTCAACACTACTCTCATAGTCACCACGTTAACATGATTGGTAAGCCTATGAAAGGTAAAATTCTATCATTAACTCGCATTGTTGTAATTAAGGTTGACGCGATCGTTATGTTACACTCACTAAGGAAACCCTTCATCTCTAAGTTGGGTGGGTGGATTAATATCATATTTTTGTACGATGCACCATCACTACCCCGATTTGGTATATTAGAAATTACATCCCACAATCATAATTCCATTTTAGCCCATTAATCACCCTGCCACTATTACTTCAATGAGATTTGATGTGACTATTTTCAAATTATTCCTAATAATTCATAACACCTTCTAATAATGGCATGAAAAAAAATGACTTATACATTGCCATAAAGATTTCTTTTGTAGTTAGAGCCATGAGTGGAGCAGTTTCTCAACATGAACTAAAATAAATTGAGGCATTGAGGGATTATCTGAGATCTTATGCGATATTCCATAATATAGGTTGCCTAACATATTTTAATAGTTTTCAAGGGTTTAATGAATAAATTACCTCTAAATTTGCAAAAAAATTGAATGTATAGGTTTCAATGGTAAGGGGAGTGAAAATAAATGTTACATAGGATGTTATTGCTAGAGTAACAACCTTACCATAGACAAGGATGCTTTGGTTCAGTAGGAAAATCATAGTCTCAACGACCAAGCCTACATTTTTACAAGAAAGTGAGGAGACAAATCATAATGGGTGATCTAGATTTATGCAGGAACGCAACAGTATTCACATATAACCATAAACACATAGATGTAGCAGAAATAATACTTCATTTCATTAATATCAAATAACTGAAATATTCCTAGAGACTTAATAGAAATAAACAGCTAGGGCGATGGTAGATTATCTATGAGAAGAGATGTGGTGGCTACATGCCTCTGAACTATGTTAAAATGAGGCTCAAGGACCTATTTATTATTGAGAAACAATGGAAAATGCTAAGCATCCAAAAACCTAACCCTAGGAGATGAAGTGCCAAAACTATGGGCTCCGTTTGGGTAAGTTGGTGTTTCAACTTCCTGGGGATGTAACTTTGGCATACGATCTCCATTTGACGCACTCAATACCTCGTTAGAAATATCTATCCGAGGAGTACAACTTTTTGTGTGAGCAACATCGGTCTATTGATCCATGTTGCTCCTGGTTTTCCCAAAAAGCATCATTTAGGGCCTCAAAATGGCTCCGAAAGTTTAGGACCTGAAAAATTGCTAAAAATAGTAAGTTGTGCCGAAAATAAAAATCTAAAAGAACTAATGGTTGCATTTAAAATGGAATAGGTGGGTGGCCACCAATATCCACCTAGATCATTATGGCCACAAAACTGCTCCGGAAGTTCAGGACCCAAAAACCTGCTAAAAATAGCAAGTTGTGCTAAAAGTGCAAAACTGAAAAAACTAATGGTGGGGGTCCAAATGGAATAGGTGGGTGGCCACAAATATCCACCTTGATCAAAGAGAGAGTAATAGATATAAATACCCTTCCACACCCCTAGGAAGATGCAACCTACTTTATTCAGAAGTTAAAAACCTATAAGGGACAATTTGGAATTATTTTTAATTACCATTTCTAACTGCTGGCACACTTTTATTATTGGGTATGTGTTATATTATTTCCACGATTAGTCGCAAGCGTGGGGGGGTGACATCCCCCCTTGTTTGGGGTCCGGGGCAGTGCCTCGGGAAAATTTTTTTGGACTCTAATTTTTTCGGTGGGCGGACTTGCCCATGGTTTTGTGCATGGGTTTGCACATGGTTTTGGGGCATGATGGTTTTCAGCGCCTAGTATTTTGTAGATCCGATCAAGGGAACTATGGTTATGTTCTAATATAGGGTTAATGGATTGGGGTTTATGTATGCTTCGACATGTATATATATGTGTTGTAACACTAAAAGGAATATAATGAAAAATCAAGCTAGTAAGTCCTGATTTGGGATCCAGGGGAAAATCTATATGTATATCTGCTTAATGTTTTATGCTCTCGCATTGTTTATTTTCCATTTTTAATATTCGTTTGCAGATAATTTTTGTACAGGGTTAAAACCTACATGCATAAAGATAAATTAATTACATGCCTACTACGTTTTGAAATCATTGTAGCACATGGATGATGTTTTTGGACATTCCAAACACCAAGAAACATGTGTGATAAATCATTACCTAATTAAGCTTATTAGTCTTGACTTGCTAAAACAACAGGGGAGTACATAGATAAGGTCGTTGGTTGCTACAAGAGTACTGACTCATAAAGAAGTAAAGAAAGTGGGTCTAAGAAGAAATATGAAAGTGTTGAAATAGAAAAATTAGGGCCAAGTAAAATGAGTGTTTCCCCTTATAAAAAAACTATTTGGAACCCTCAGGAAGACATCCAAGCGTAAAATTCTCCTATTGACACACCAAAAAAATATCATTGGATTGAAAAAGGAATGCATGCTGAAAAAATGGTGGATGTTACCAGTGAATAGTCTAGATGTTATGAATATGGAGCATGCCTTATCGAGGAAGAACATCTCCCACAGAAGAGAGTAAGGAAAATACCATTGAATAAATCAGTGGGAGGAAAATAACCAAAGAAAAAGATCAAAATTTCCATCACATCATTATCTGCTCCATCATCTAGAATCCCCTTTGTTACAAAAGATTTGAAAAAGTTAGAGGAGTAGGTCAAGGAGGACAAGGAAAAGGAATATAGGAAACAATAATAGGATAACACCCCATATGGTAAGTCCAAGTCTGATCTTGTGTCTCAACAAGTTAATGGTTTAAGAAAATAAAATGAAATTTTAGGCAATCATCTTGTTATGCTTAAGGAGAAATTTCAATTTAGGAAACAATTAGGGTTAGAAACCCTAAGTGTGCTAGTGGAAATGGTGGATGCATCCCGTGAGACCAACATACTTGGGAAACCATTATGCAAAGTGTGTGGGGAGATTGCTGAAGAAGCTGATTATGTAAAGGAAGGAATTCAGAAGCATATGACTGTTTCTATAGGATTCAAGTAGAGGTTGAAGTGGAGAGTATGAAACTTCATGTTGCACCATAAGGACCTATTGCAGATGTTGTCATCACAGAATAACTAATAGTTGAAGCAGAGTAGCTTGAGGAGTTTCAAGCTACAAAACAAGAACCTGCTGAAGATACTGCTACACCAAAAGAACCGACAGTTGAATTAGAGCATCATGAGGGAAATAAAATTGTTGATACACAAGAACCTACTGATGATGCTACTATTACACAATAGCTAATAGTTGAGGTAATACAACCGAAGGAAAAATGAGAAGAATTGAAAGAACAATAGAATTTGTAGGAATATGTTAAATGAATTGTTCTAATAATATTGGAGACAATACAACCTAATTTTGAAGAGAAATTGACTTCAATGTTTTTATTCACTGAATTGAGAAATTAGAGAGGACAAGAAGTATCATTACAAGAAGGAGTGATTTCTTTAAGTAGACATAGTAAAATTTTCCATGATCTAAAGGAGGCTTTGGATGAAGATTTAAAGCTTCAAAAATTAAAGTCAGATAAGATCAATGAGGAGAGAAGAAAGGAAAAAATTCAAGTGAATGAATTGTAGGAGGAAGTTAAACTATTACAGGAGGACAACGAACATATATATGACCTTGCACATAGTGCATTGAGCTATAGGATACCTTATCCATCCTATCCTTCGTTCTGATAAGAAAAAATCTTCCTCTTTAGATTACAACAATAAAGGATCAAAGACCATATAATATGTCTAACACCAAAACCTTCTTGGAGACATTTCAGTAGGCCAGTTTCATTAAACAACATTTCTCGTGCAAGTTGTATCTACAAGAGTTTTCTTTCTTTGGATATAAGTTTTAACTTTACACCTTATGTATGAGACATCTAATTGAGGGAATTCACCTCTTTTATGCATAATCAAATCATCTAGAAAGAAAATAATGACATTGTAACAAAAGAATTTGAAGGAAAGACATTATATATTCGAAACAAATGAGACACTATTGATGAAGTATTAAGAAAAAATAATTGTTCTTTCAATATCTATAGGAAAGGAATAGGGTTATGGAAATTAGAAATAAGGTTCTAAAACACTATTCTAGGAGCATTGAATTAATGAGACAAGGTGCACTTAATGAGACAAGGTGCACTAGACAAGAGAGTTAAGGTGGGGTGTTTGTGATAAAAAAATGAAAAATGAAGACTCTTATTGCTTTCCATGCACTTTCTAGGATTCCTAATTATTTAGACTGTATCAGGAGATATGGACCCAATTGGCTTGGGCTAAGACTCAAATTCCCATTGATTTGGATCCTTGTATTCAAGTATCAAAATTTATATCAACTAAAAGAAACATACACAAAGATTTGTTTGTTGGACTTAATCATCTCTTGGGGTTACAAATATCCCACAAATGATATATCAACTACCTACAATTTTTCTGAACTACATTCACAACACACATTAAAGGTCGACTAAAGAGGTTTGCATGAGGACTTGCTTAAGTTAGGGGGAGATGTTGGGACATGAAATTGTTACTCTTTTTGCATCCATTTTGTCCATATTTCTCACCATTATTACCTTGAGAAACACATCCTATTACTCTATTAATCACATTTTGACCAATGCATGCCTCTCTTTTATGTATTCTAATTTATTTATCTTTTCTTGTATTTTGATAATAATTTTTATTGTTTTGTGTGATTTTATTAACAAGATTGACAAGGGGATGTTTTAGGCTAGTTTGAGAGCTGGAATATTTTTTCTAGTATATCATGTTGTTTCTCCAGGTTTTTTGCTACCAATATTCCAGAATGAGATCCAACTGATACTATTGTTATGATGATGATGCTTTTCCTTTAAAATCATTTTGTTTCTTCATTAATAGTAACGAGGGTCAATGTAGGCTATCACTTATTCATGGTCTACCTAGACCATTATTCTAGAAAAGAAAACTACCTTTTGATAACGTAGACAACTTAGATGGGATAGTTATGGATATTCACTTGTTGACCTATTTTTATTTGGAGATACTATTACGATATTGTTTATTCATAATGAATTTCTTGTAATTTTTTATGTAGGGTTCCTGATTTTGGAAGCATGAGGATCGAGATATTCTCATAGCTGATCAAATTTTAAATATATACATCATGTCATATATAAGACTGAAATCCCTCTGCTTCGCGGGGGTGGCATCATTGTAATTTTTGAAGAAGCTGTGTATCTATAGTCCTTTGCTAATATCAGTGCAACTCTCATGATCCATGGATTCACATTATTTTTTTGATTAGCTTATGAGTTGTGCATTACAAACTCCCAACTAAGGAGGAAGGGCCATTCTCTTCATCAAGTATTGTTGATACAATGAGGTAAGCGTAGGAGTTTGCTTAAGTTCCTCTTAGTTATATTTTATAGTCATTTGACCGTTAATATTACAAATTTCCTTTGATGCACTATAGTTACTGATTTAGTTTATTTGCATAATAGTATTATTTTTCACCCACATAACAACATAACTCTTGGATAGATCCACTTGTTAGTGTGTGTGATATTTGTAATTTAATGCCACAAGTTTTAGATTTTAATTGATGTATTTTTGTGTGTCAGGTATAATGTGAGTACTCAGATTGATGAAGTGATGTTTTTGTGAGTTATTTTTTGAATGGGATGATGAGTGAATGTATTCCAAAAGTGTTGTTTCATTTTCTACAAGAACAACTGATGAATTGAGTGGTTTTATTCTGCAAGAGTGTTTTTATTTTTCAAGAGTATTTTCCTTTTAGAACTGTGTGCAAACTATGCTCGATGTTGGAGTGTACTAAAAATGGTTTTGGTATGCTGAGAGTGAACAATCAAAACAACTTGATTATGAGAATTTAATATTAAATAGTGCTAGTAAGAATTGTTGCCTACATATATTTCACATTATAACCTTGAAATAAAGTACTTACGCTTGTTGAAAATTTATGTATGAATGTGATTGATCTTGATTTAAAGACAATTAATTCATCCAACATATAACATACATTTCTTCCTCCTTACATCAATATTGATCCCATGGCATAACACTTGCATATATATCTATTTTAAGAGGATTTTGTAAACTTAGTAGCATAAGAACTAGTGCTTGACTAAGATTTATTTTCATCTCATCAAAATAATTCTACTAATTCTTTCCCCATTGGAAACTCTTATTGCTAATTTTTATGGCATAGAGTGGTACAACTGCTATTGAAATGTAGTTATGAATTTCCCCAAGTATTTTACTACCACATCAAATATCCTAATTTTAGTGACATTTATAGGAACAAGTCATTTCATGATGGCCTCCATATTTTCAAGGCCTATATTGAGCTTCCCTTCACTGATTAGATAGCCCAAATACACCAAAGAATACTGAGTAAACTCACATTTCCTGAGGTTAGCTAGTGGCAAGTGCTTCTTTATAATATTAACACTTACATAATATGTGTGATGTGCTCCTCCCATGTAGCACTATAAATCAGTATATCATCCAAATAGACTAATGGATCTAGCTATGGGTGTAATACACCACGTATTGGTCTCATAATGTAATTGGTGCATTCCTAAACCAAATGGAATGACCAACTATCCATAAAAACCTTCCCTGTCTTGGAAAGTGGTATTTTAGTTGTCTTTTGATTTGGATCGAACTTGATGGTATATTGATTTCATATCCAAATTAGTGAAGTAATTTCCATGTTTTAAATGGTCCAACAAATCATCAATCATGGGTAGAGGGTATTGATTCCTAAGCATAATATTATTTAATATTTTTAGTTGATACACATCCACCATGTTCCATCCTTCATTGAAATTATTATGATAGGTGACCCACAAGGTGAGCTACATGGTCGAATCATTCCTTACTCCAACAACTATTGTAATTGCTTCTTCACTTCAAACGCTTCAAGAACAAACTATCTATAAAACTCATTATTCGGTAATGGGGAGTTAGGAAATAATTATATTTTACGCTCCACTTCTCTCTTGAGTGGTAGTTCTTTAAGCTCTTGAACACTCCTCCCTACGCATGTAAAAAATCCTCTAATTTATTTTTCTACATGTTAGTACACCCCTCCATGGATGCCTTTAATTTAAGTGTTAACACCTAATCCTAAGGAATTGGGTGAGATTGTATATTATTGTAAAATAGTATATAAGGAAGGCCAAGATACATTGGGAAATTAATCCCAATAGTCTCACCTCCATGTATAAGTACACACATAACCTCCATCTAAGTCATATTCAGTTTTGCGGAGTTACCTCCTGGCTTGACATGGTATCAAAGCCAACTATATTTCTGGAATCTCTGCCCTTGTAACTCCCTCTTGACAGACCTGCCTCTCTGCCTCTTTGCCAGCACCTGGCAGAAATGTTCCTTCTACAATTCTGAAAATTATGCAATTCTGCTCTCCAAAACATATATCAATTTTTTTTAATTTATAGACAACTGTGAAAATTCTGCTCTCATTTTTTTTGTCGGCAATTGTGAAAATTTGACTAGCGCTCTCAAACTCCTGCTTGACTGCAGCTCACAGCCTCTTGTTTAGCTGGCACTCTCAACCTCCTGCTCAGTTACAGCTCACAGCCTCCTACTCAATCACTCAGCTCTGTTGATAGCCGCCTCCCGATTCTTCTCACTCCATGGCTATGTTGACAGCCGCCTCCCTACCTCCCCTTGCTCCTCACTACTCCTTGCGGCCCCCTCCCCTCGCCCCTCCCCTCGCTCCTCACTCTTCCCCTCACCCCTCCCCTCGCCTCACTCATCCCCTTCCCCCTCACCGCAGAACCCTCGCCCTCCGCTCCCCTTCGCTTCTACCTCCCTCACCCTCACCTCCCCTCACACACCTCGCCCCCACTCACCCCCTTCCCCCTCACTGCAGACCCCCCTTCCCCTCCCCTCCCCTCTAATCCTACTCCCTACAGACTCCCTTCCCACAAAGACCACCGTCAGCTCCTCCCTCCCCTGCGACCTTCCCACCATTGGTCTGTACTCCCTCTCTGTCACTGTTTTACAGCTCAACCTCCCTCCCCCAAATAAACCCTCCCTCAGATAATACCTCTGTTTTTTTCTCCCAAAATATTTTTTACATAATTTTTTTTTTTGAAGTGCAAAATTTAAACCAGAATTGAGTATTTTTTTACCATGGAAACAAAGTTATTTTTTTTCAAAAGAATGCATTCTCTCATATATATTGTGGGAGTTTTTCTCTCCGGAAAGGAGAAATTTCCTGAATGGTCTCAAAAAATCAATCACACTCTCATTTTTAATGAGCTGTGGAGAGGAATTTGTGAAGGAGAAGGAGACCATCCACCAGCAAAGCCCACCTCAGACAAGGAGAACGCCATTTGGGAAAACAAGAATTGCAAGGCCTATGCCTAGATTGCATATTTTGTAAATGAAGAGATGAGTCACCATCTTACACCGTTTTCAAATGCCTATGAAGCCTTGAGAAAATTAAAAGAACTCTAGGACTCACATTTAGAACTTGAAAATTTTCAATTAATGATTAGGTTGTTCAACCTTGAATTGAAAAATGATGACCCTCTTGCTTTAGCTTCAGAAGTAAGATCTATCATCCATGAAATTAATAATATTAGTGTAGAAGTTGACATACCTCTCATAGCTTATGTTAAGGCACTGTATCCCACTTGCTCACATTACCTTGAGTCATTGCAAGCAAGTGGAAACCTCATGAAAATCACCTTTGATTCCCTTGAGAAAAAGCTTGTAGAAAGAGAGAAGGCTTTTGGAAACATGACATCCCCTCCATTTTTTGAAGAGGTTGTATGTTTCGCACATAGAGAGAAGAGTCACATTCAAGATTCTTCCAGAGGAAGAGGTGGTCGAAGAGGAAGAGGAAGAAGAAATTTTAGAGGAAGGGGGGGTAGACAAACTTAAGCTGAAAAATATGATCTTCATTGCATACGTTGCAATAAAGATTGGCATGATGCAACTACATGTAAGATTACTTTGGATAAAATTAAGCAGAAAAGAAATAAGAAAAAGGTAAAGCACCTGAATCCACTCATTATGTTGTAGCACATTGTAACAATGGAGTAACCGAAGACTTGTTTGCTGTTTCATTTACTTTTTGGAGAAATGAGTGGTTGCTAGTTTCAGGAGCAACATGTCACATGAATTTTAGAAAATATTGTTTTGAAGAATTAACTGACAAATTTAATGGAGCATTATACTTCGCAGATAAATTCAAAATCTAGCCATTAGGACTTGGCACAATCAGGCTTAAGTTGCCTGGTCTTCTAGATCATCTTCTACATGAGGTTCTATACCTTCCTGAATTGAGGAGAAGCTTGTTGTCCTTGGTCCACATCCACCAACAAGGACACTCCATTCACATGTTTGATGGAAAGGTTGAGGTCAGAAAAGCATCAGATCGCTCACTTGTCATGGAGGGAATAGAAGAAGGAAGACTCCTAAAGCTGCAAAGTTCCTTTGATCATGCACAAGTCTTTGCATTTGGTTCACATCATGATGAAGGTACATTACCATCAATTATTTTATGGCATGCTATATTTGGACACTTAAATTATGAAAATCTTCAATTGTTGAAGAAAAATGGTGTTACTAGATTTCCTACAATTGCTAGGAAACTTAAGCAATGTGATGCTTGTATTCTAGGAAACCATAGAAAAAAGTCATTTCATGATTCACATTCCAGAGCACATAGAAAACTTGAGCTTATTCATTCATATTTATGTGGCCCCATGCCTGTTTCTTCTGTAAATGGAAATAAATATATAATGGCATTTATTGATGATTACACCAGAATGTTTCGGGTTTACTTATTGAAGAACAAATCTGATGCTTTTCAAACATCTAAGAGTTTTCATGCATGGATTTAAAATGATGCACAAAATCATATTGGCTCTTTCCGCACTGATAATGGAAAATAATACACTTCAAACAAATTTGAAAAATATCTTCGTCAACATGGGATCAAAAATCAAACAACTGTGTCCTATAATCCCCAACAGAACGATGTAGATGAAAGAATGAACATGGAAATTTTAAATATGGTTTGCTCCATGATGTTTTTTAAGAATGTAAAATTGATGTTTTGGGATGATGTTGTTCTATGTGTTGTATACATAAAGAGTAGGTGTCCTTCAAATTAAATCATAAATAAAACTCATGAAATGTGGCATGGCCACACTCCTTCGATAAAACATTTAAGGGTCTTTGGTTCCACCTGTTATGCTTTGATACCTAAGGTACAAAGGAATAAAATTAGTGCTAGAAGTTGAAAATGTATATTCTTGGGGTATTCCAATACCTCTAAAGGATATCATCTCTATGATGAAGTCAATAAGAAGTTTGTAGTAGCAAGAGATGTCATATTCCTTGAATCTTCTAAGACTGACAATGTTGTTAAGCAGAAACTTGATCGCCTGGATAGATTCACTCATGCAAAGTATTTTCAAGAATTTGATAATCAGATTCCACATCTTGAAGGGGGGATTCCTATACTGAATCAATTCGTGGAATCATATTTCGAAGCACTCTCTCCCCCACATGAAGAACCAACTATGGATGTCACCTTGAATGATGTGATTGATAGAAATGGGAGATTGAATCTTGACTCAATTCCAACTCAGTCAAATGAGCAGCCTAGGCCCTCTCAGAAAGGCCCTCCAAAATGGATGACAAAGACACTAGAAAACGTTTATCCCAATGAGGTTGGAAAGACAGGAACAAGAAGTTCCACCAAACAAAATGGAGGTGACATAGATAATTCTGATTCACCTATTGATATGTATATTTCTTATAATTGTGAGATGAATTTGTCTACAAATCATGAACCAACTTCCTTCAAAGAATCCTCTTCTCATTTTGAATGGAATGAAGCGATGCAAAAGGAGTATGATGCCTTGATGAAGAATGGCACTTGGAAGCTGGTTGATCCTCCTCTGGGAACCAAACCAATTGGATACAAGTGGGTCTACAAGAACATGTACAAAGCAGATGGCTCACTTGACAAACACAAAGCTAGGCTTGTGGCAAAAGGTTTTTCACAGAAAGAAGGGGTCGATTATGAAGAAAAATTTTCCCCCACAGAAAAATGGGCCACCATCCCGACACTCTTTTCCCTAGCAGCTCAGAAGGGATGGAAATTCCATTAGATAGATGTAAAAATCAGCTTTTTGAATGGAGATATAAACGAGAAATTGTTTATGTCCCAACCAGAAGAATTTGTTGTGAAGGGCCAAGAACACAAAGTATGCACACTTATAAAATCCTTTTATGGCCTCAAGCAACCACCATGAGCTTGGTATGATAAATTAATTGAGCATCTTCTGAAAATTAACTTCAAACATTTTGATCTTGATGATGCAACTTTGGTTGTTAAGAAAGTTGGAAAAAAAATTGTATATATTTTCGTGTATGTAGATGATCTTTTGATGACAGGGAAAAATGAGAGTTATATTACATCCATAAAGAAAGAATTAAAGAAAGGTTTTGAAATGACTAATTTGCATTATGTTCACTACTATCTAGGTATTGAAGTAACTCAACACCCTAAATTTATATTCCCTTCTCAAAAGAAGTACATTAGAGATCTTTTGAACAAGTTTGGCATGGATGAATGCAACCCCTTAACCACTCCAATGGAACAAAAATTGAAGCTCACATCCATTAAAGGGAAGGAATTCGAGGATGCAACGAAGTATAGACAACTTGTAGGAAGTCTTATCTACCTGACTACCACTAGACCAGACATCTCATTTGCTGTTGGAATCCTCTCCAGGTTTATGCAAAAAATTTGTGAAGGACATTGGTTTTCTGCAAAAAGAGTTCTAAATTACTTGAAGGGGACTCAAGACTTTGGACTCAAATATACACAAGTAGGCGACTTAATCTTGATTAGATACTCTGATTCAGACTTTGATGGGGACAAAGAAACTGGGGTATCTACTTCAGGTTATACCATGAGTCTTGGATCAGGAGCTGTCTCATGGAGATCATGCAAACAATCAGTTCCAACAGATTCCACAACTGAGGCAGAATATGTGGCAGAAGCTGAAGCAACAAAGAAAATTGTGTGGCTCACTAAAATCCTAAAATATTTTCATATGAAACAAATGCATTCAACTCCACTCATGATCAACAACGCTTCTGCAATAAATTTGGCCAAGGACCCAAAGTTCCATGATCGAACAAAGAACATCAATTCAAAATACCATCTTATTCGACATCATGTTGAGGCCAAAAATATCCATCTACGTCATTGTTCCACAAATGAGCAGACTGCAAACATCTTCACCAAAGCATTTGGAAGAGAAATGTTTGAAAAATTCGGAACGATGCTTGGACTCACCAACATCCCTTCAAATTAAAGGGGGGAATGTTGATGCCTAATCCGAAGGAATTGAGTGAGATTGTATATTATTGCAAAATATTAAATAAGGAAGGCCAAGAGACATTGGGAAATGAATCCCAATAGTCTCAACTCCATGTATAAGTACACACAAAACCTCCATATAATTCATATTCAGTTTTTCGGAGTTACCTCTTGGCCTGACATTAACTAATTCATCTCCTAAATTATATCTCTTAAGAAAAAAAAACATATCCTCACTAGAACCAATCTAATTCTTAGCTTGATTAACACTTACTAGTGAGATATTTGACTTATATTTGTGTGCATTGATGTTCTAGGATTTCCCATCCTAGTTCAAGCCCTATTAGCTTTCTCCCTAGATGAAGGTTTCATTCCTTATATACATGTAGGGAATTTCAAACACTACTCTAGATACGTTGATGGGTATAATGTCTAATTCTGGTTCATCTTTTAACTAATCAATTACAAAATTTTTAATATTACATTATTTAATTACCTTGATATTTTCATCCTTGTTTACCCATCCCAATGGATATGGTCTAGGATCATTATAAACCTCCAATCCAAGATTGCTAACTAAATACATTACTATGATATTAGCCTATTAATTGGAGTTTAATGGAACATTCATCATGGTCTTCTTGACTTGGATATTGATATGGAAGAGTTTGGTCATCTCCTTATATTCTTGATTACAAAGGCAACTAAAATTCACCTCCTTCCACACTAAAGTGTAGAAAATATTTTCATTTACATTGATGATCCTTTTAACATGATTTATTGAATCTATGGCTAGAATATTCTTTTCTTTGCATCCTTCTTGTGATTCTTTCAGTTTAGCTTTGGATGTAGTCAATACTTTTCCTTAATACAACCATTAATATTACAATGGTTACAATGATTTATAGGATCCTTCCATTGATGTGCAATGACATTAATATTCTTATCCTCCCCACAACTCCACTTATTTTTACCCTCTTTGGAAGCTTCCTCGTGCTATTTGTCCTTAGAATCACTTGGTTTCCCTTTCTTGTGGCCTATGTTAGGCTATATACCATGACTATACACATTCCTTTCCTACTATACTTGGATTTAAAAACATTGCTTATTTTGGCAGATGGCTATGTAGACCCCCTAGATAATTGAGGATTGCATATAGGTTCTTGGTAGAGATACCTATCATAATGGACTTATTTTTAAAATAAATGGTGTACTCCTATACACTATACCCTTTCCCCTTCTTGAAGTAGTGCCACTAGATCCATTGGTTCTCTACATACCTAATAGGGTAGAATTGTGACTTAATGAGGGTTTTGAAATCCTTCCACCTAGTTACTAGAGGATCACTCTCTAGCCTAAGTGTTTACATATGTATTTCATACTAGGTTAAAGCATGTCACTCTAATTTAATTCTAAAAAGTAATATATTTTTTCATCATCTATATGGTGAATGTTGAAATAAAATTCTAGTTGATGGAAGCAATGATTTGGTTTTAATGCATTGACCTCACCTTGGTATGAATTTATGGCTACTTTCACTTCTATCTTGAATAGGGTTTGTGAAATGTTAACAAAATTTGAAACCGACTACTATTTCTTAGGTTATTTCCTTAAATCCTTTTTGGGTCTTCATTATCTCCCTATTTTCACTTTAATTTGATCTCCGAGGTAAAATCTCCAACCTCTCCAAATTTTCTAAGCTTGTTTGCTAGAGCTACCATAAGGAGGTTCATATAATGGTTTATTTTGGCTACTTTTGATTCCATCCTCACAAATATCTAATTAAATAGATCTTGAGCATTATCATGAACAAAATTGTTAGCCATGGCTATGTTTCTGTGGTTTTATTCTTAAATTGGTTCCTATATCCATACAAATTCCCACAAACTATCTGATAGAAACCTACTTTGATACTAATATGATAATTAAACTTCCATATATATTCCACTGGAACATTTTTTCCCAATAGATATGATAAAATATTGAAATTATTAATATGAAGGTTAATTTAATTTAGATATGGATACTTTAATTACTAGTTTTTATGCTTAATTGTATTAAATAGCTAAAATTAAAAAGATAGAGAAAAAAAAAAACACATAGATCATCCACAAATAAGGACAATATTTACCTTGGGAAACTAGTATGAGAGAAAACCTAGCTAGAAAATGAGACTAATCTACTCTCTTTTCTCTAGTATGGAAATATGGAAATACAAAAAGAGGTACTCCTTATGCAGTTACCTAAGAGTTGGGAATTGTAAGGATACTACAAAATTTTATCCTCCTCTTTTTTACTCTCTATCTTCCCACTCCTAAATGCTTTGCTGATCTATGGAACAAATATAATGTTGTAGAATAAAACCCCTTATACTCTTAGAAACCCAATATTTAGCATTATTCGCTAGCCATATAGGGGTAGGATTTTGAATTCCTCAACCCAAAATTAGAGTTATGATTTTCGACCTTCTATAATATTCTTAAAATTCCACACATGAACAACATCATATGCGCAAGAAATGGGGGCTGATGTGGCATCGTGTCATACCATGGTGGTAAAGATAATACATCAACTTATGGGAGGAATAACTATTGTATATGAGCTCCAATTGACACGATTCTTGTGTTTTAGGAAAGGTATGTAAGTGTAGATCATTGTCAAAGGATCTAGATAAAGTGAATAAAATTTTGAACCCAAAAATATATGTTTATGCCTTAAACGACTCTAGGAGGTTTCAAACCCCAATTTTCCAAACTAAGAACCAATGCTAAAATGACATTGCAAGTTGATTCCTCCAATTTTTCCACTTTAAAAGAATCAATATAGATGGCCAATAATATAATGATCTAATATTGATTAGAGGGTGATTACTATTGGATAAATACAATAATAAAGTTGTTTTCAAAACCTTAATTAAAAAAAAAATGATAAATAAATTCAGTTACCAAAATAAAAATTGAAGATAATAGGTTTTGAGCATATTCAAACTAAGGAATTGGATGAGGCACAAAATGAAAAATAGCAATTGGTTGAGAAAGTTTTAAATTTACAACAAAAAAATATTAGATTGGGTCACATCTATTAGTGTCATTCTTTGCAGCCTTCCTCCAGTGATCAAACATGCTCTTACAAAGTGATTTTAAGGTGTCAAGGTCAAATTTTGTCATTTCAGTGAATCTTCAAGTAAAATTTGGTCACTAGGTATTAGGTCTAGGGTTTGCTTTTACTCCTGTCAAAGTTGTCCAAATGTTGGTCCATGTCACCATTCAGCTGAGTGTACCATCATTCAGAGGGTTTTCATCATAATGTCAGGTTCCAATGGGTCATTTTACACCTTGTTCATGCGTCAGTTGTGCCTAGGTAAGGTTCATTTCCCTCTCCTAGGGTTTTGAAGGTAATTTCTCTTGGATGGTAAAATAATCAGCAAAACTTGTATCCTGATGTTCATACACCTTCCCCTATCCTTAATGTACCTTATTAAACACTTCCCATCACTGAGATCCCCCAAATTCCTCATTTTCTCACAAACCCTAGTTTCTTGCTACAACTTGGAAATTTTTAGGCTAGGCCTATGTTTTTCCCTTTTGGACCACTTCCCCTCAATAAATATCTAAAATTAAAATTTTACCTACTTCCTAACATCCCTCCCTACTTCCAAAAATTTTCTCAAGAATTTAGAAGCCCCTTATCCCCTTCATTTCGCTTCATTTCGACAAATCCCTTGTTCCACATATCGGGATAGGTTTTACTTCAATGATGTTTTCGATCAATAAAAGATGAATTTAGGAAAAATGAGAGAGTTTTTTGTCCAAAATAGGCCAAGGAAGAAAAACCTCCTTCAATTTTTACACAAGTGTCATTTTTTTTAGAGAAATTTCAAAAATACAGTTTCCTCAGGAGAATTGATGCACCTCTGAAGTGACCTTGGGAAAATCAAGATTTCTCCTAGCTTGGTTGGCCAAATGACTTGCTTGATGAGAAAAATGATAACTAGACACAAATATATTTTTAATGAGCTATCATGAGCTCAATTTGGAGTTGAGAAAGACCTTCAAAAGTTGACTGCAACAGCACTCTGCCTTGAGGCAGCCTCATTTTGCTCATTTTGAACAGTCTTGGGAGATTTGATTTTTGACAAGGCAAATGAACTCCAAATTGAAATATTTCAGTTGGGTTGGAAATTAGACTCAATAAGATTTCCAAATATCTATCCCGTACTCAATTTTGACACCGATAAGGCCTCCAAAAGTCTCCTGAAAAAGGGCGCGACGCGTTGGGCTTGTGGCGCGATGCATAGAGCTGCAAGCCCAATTTCACCATAAACTTCTCCAAAATTTCCAAATGTGCTCAAATCTGTGGTGTGCAAGAGTGAGAAAAGGAGAAACCATGAGGAGCAAAAGAAATAGTTTGAAGGGGATTTGTACAAATTTCACTGCGCGACGCATTGGCTGGGTGTCGCGACGCATTGGGCCGGCCTCCGTAGTGTAAAAAATACACTGGCGCGATGCAT
The DNA here is from genome assembly GCA_034641835.2 of Pinus albicaulis. Lineage (NCBI taxonomy): Eukaryota > Viridiplantae > Streptophyta > Pinopsida > Pinales > Pinaceae > Pinus > Pinus albicaulis. The sequence goes on from CM076578.1 coordinate 1,558,270,480, forward strand.
CAGGGAGGCGCGGCGCGTTGGGTTGGTTGCACGACGCATAGGGCCAGAAAGAAAATTTATTACCATTCCTTTCAAACTCCAAATCTTCTCGGTCCCTCTTTGTTCAAGTAAGTCAAGCAACCTCTCCATTGCCAATGAAAATGTGTTTGGTGATATTTATGAGGATTTAAATACAAAAAATCAAACCCTATTTGTTTGTGCAAGGATTGTTTCCTTAGGGTTTCAAAATTGGTTTTGTGTTTATCATTCCCACTTCCCCACCTTTTTATTCCCTCATCATTTTTAATCTTGTTACATCAATCCCATTTCCCTATTCCCTCATATCCCTAAAGCACTTATTCCCTATCCCATTCCCATTACCCCACATCCCAATTATGAATTTCCCAAACCCCAATGTTATTCCAAAAAGCCTAGTGACTGTCCCTAAACTCTTCAATTGAGAGATTTCACTTGGAAATATTCCATCATATCCCCTACCCTATCCCTCCATATTCCCTCATTTTTTATCACATATTTGGCAACAAAACCAAAGACATCAAACTCCTCATATTCATCCAAGACAATATAGACTTTGGAAATCATGGAGACAGATACCTCTTATGACCGAGACAATGACTCTACAACTGAATCGCATGTACCAAGGATACCAAAAGCTGTTGGAGAAGGCTAACAAGGAAAATAACATGTTGAGGCACATGGCGAATCTTTATTGGGCAAGAAATCATGTTTGCAAGGCACGAATCAAGATCCTGAAAGCTAAGTTGAAGAGGGCATTAAGGCGTCGGAAAAAGCAAGATAGACTACAGATTTTGGCCAAGGCTTCCCTGGCCCAGCATAGTACATTATGGAGGAAATTGAGCCCAAATTTCAAGAAATTTGGGACACATTTTGCAAATTTTGTTTTTTTGGCCTAAACACAGATTTTTCAGCCTGACGCGTCGCGCCACTTGGCACGCGCTTATTATTGGGAGCTCCTCTTGGGTAAAACTTTGTATTTTTGGATTTTTCATGAAAATTTATGCATTCCTACCCATTACTCGGATATTTTGACAAGTTTTGGGTTGCCGGAAGGGTCAAAAACACCCTAAAATTGACCTTTCTGCCCCTTTTTGGACACACAGGAAGCAGTGTTGGGAAAAGTCATTTTTGGAGGGGTAAATGGAAACCAAATTTAGAAATTCCACTTGGGTTGGAAATTAGACAGGTAGAGATTTCCAACGCGCTATCCTGTGCTCAATTTGGACACTGGAAAGGCCTTCAAAATTGGCTCCAAACTGGTGCGACGCATAGAGATTTCAGGCACGGCGCATTGGGGATTTTTGCTCATTTTTTACTCAGTAACTCTGTTTTTCGCCTAGTTTTGGACAGTTTGAATTTCTTATCTCCAAATGTTAAACTCATGATGTAATTTGATGTAATTTTATGAGTTTTGATGTAATTTTGTCAAATTTTTACTCATGGAAGTAGATTCATCCATCAAAAGGTGAATTGCAACTCAATGAATCAATTTCCTATCTTATAGAGGCAAGCTGTTCCACTGCCTATTTTCCAGTTCTCAGTTTAGATCTTGTTGAAACAGCTCCTAAAATTGTGAGCTTGACCCCTAGAGGCTGGGGATGAGTTTTTGGTTGCTTATATCTTGTAATTTTTCAGTCATTGGCAGAGGTTGGACACTTGGGATTGCTTTGAGCATCATTGTACATTCATCTTTGCAGTTTGGCAAAGGAATAGACCAGGGTTTGCAGCACTCCTTAGGATTCATGTGGCTCTTTGTTTTGATGATGTGTTTCTCTTTGTTAATTTAAGTCTACTGGTGTTTCATGTGTATCATTTTCCCTCTTGTTTCTTCTTAGGTTAAACAAACAAGGATAAAGGTGGAATTCATTAAAATTTGTAGTGCTCTACCGAGGGTTTGTTTAATTTTCTATGTTTTCAACTGTTTGAAGAGGATTCCTGAAAGTTTCTTGCCCTCTTCAACTCCTCACCATTTTGAGCTATCCATTTCATTCAAAATTGAAGTGTCAAAAAAATTTCCTACCTTGCCCCATTCAGATCTCTACAAAAAACTAGGCCTCATTCCCTAGACCCAAATCTGCCCTTCCCTTTGATCCAACAAACACCCTCGAAATCAAATCAAAATATTTTACATATATACCTAGCCTAAAATCAGCCTTTATTCAAGTCATCTCAAGCCTCACTGATTATTTTTTCTGAGATTCACAAGGAGAGAGCCCTCTCCCGATCTGGTAGGGCTAGCTACCAGGTTAAGCGTGGTTTGATGTTACCCTAGATTCTGCCTTTCTCAGCCTGAGGTAGATTTAGGCCATAAAATTACATAAAAAGTCATCAAATTACATCAAATTACATCATGAGTTTAACATTTGGAGATAAGAAAGTTAAATTGTCCAAAACTAGGCGAAAAACAGAGTTACTGAGTCAAAAATGAGCAAAAATCCCCAATGCGCCGTGCCTGAAATCTCTATGCGTTGCGCCAGTTTGGATCCAGTTTTGAAGGCCTTCCCGATGTCCAAATTGAGCACAGGATAGCTCGTTGGAGAGCTCTACCTGTCTAATTTCCAACCCAAGTGTAATTTCTGAATTTGGTTTCCATTTTCCCCTCCAAAAATTATTTTTCCCAACACTTCTTCCTGTGTATCCAAAAAGGGGAAAAAAGGTCAATTTTAGGGTGTTTTTGACCCTTCCGGCAACCCAAAACTTGTCAAAATCTCTGGGTAATGGGTAGGCATGCATAAAGTTTCATGAAAAATCCAAAAATACAAAGTTTTACCCAAGAGGATCTCCCAATCATAAGCGCCAAATATGTTGAAGCCCCGAAAATCGAGTCTACAACAAGGGGGATACCCACCCGGTCCGGACCTTGGTTGGCAGCTCCTTTTCCGTTTGGTATAGTGGGTCCGATTAGGGATAATGGGACCAATTTCCCAATATGTGTTTATGTGTGTTGAGAATTGATATTTCCTTTCTAAAAGTTCCTAAATGAAATGCTTTTATTCTAATTCTAATTTAATAACATCCAATTGTATTCTAATAAACATAAATGTATAATTCTACACTAACCCGGGATGTAATCTTTCTGTTACGCGATCTAAAATGATTTCAAATAAAAATTAGTAATAAATATCATTCAACTATTATAATAAATCATTTTAGATCGCATAACGGAAAGATTACATCCCGGGTTAGTGTAGAATTAGACATTTATGTTTATTAGAATACAATTGCATGTTATTAAATTAGAATTAGAATAAAAGCATTTCACTTAGGAACTTTTAGAAAGGAAATATCAATTCTCAACACACACACACACACATATTGGGAAACTGGTCCGTTATCCCCAGTCAAACCCACTATACCAAACGGAAAAGGAGCTACCAACCAAGGTCCGGACTGGGTGGGTATCCCCCTTGTTGTCATGTAGACCCGATTTTCGGGGCTTCAACATATTTGGCGCTTATGATTGGGAGCTCCTCTTGGGTAAAAATTTGTATTTTTGGATTTTTCATGAAAATTTATGCATGCCTACCCATTACCTAGATATTTTGACAAGTTTTGGGTTGCCGGAAGGGTAAAAAACACCCTAAAATTGACCTTTCTGCCCCTTTTTGGACACACAAGAAGCAGTGTTGGGAAAAGTCATTTTTGGAGGGGAAAATGGCAACCAAATTCAGAAATTCCATTGGGTTTGAAAGTAGATAGGAAGATATTTTCAACGAGCTATTCTATGCTCAATTTGGACACTGGGAAGGCCTTCAAAACTGGCTCCAAACTGGCACGACACATAGAGATTTCAGGCGCGGCGCATTGGGGATTTTTTCTCATTTTTGACTCAGTAACTCTGTTTTTCGCCTAGTTTTGGAAAATTTGACTTTATTATCTCCAAATGTTAAACTCATGATGTAATTTGATGATTTTTGATGTAATTTTGTCAAATTTTTACTCATGGAAGTAGATTCATCCATCAAAAGGTGAATTGCAACTCAATGAATTAGTTTCCTATCTTATAGAGGCAAGCTGTACCACTGCCTATTTTCTAGTTCTCAATTTAGATCTTGTTGAAACAGCTCCAAAACTTGTGAGCTCGACCCCTAGAGGCTGGGGATGAGTTTTTGGTTGCTTATATATTGTAATTTTTTAGTCATTGGAATAGGTTGGACACTTGGGATTGCTTTGAGCTTCATTGTACATTTCATCTCTGCAGTTTGGCAAAGGAATAAATCAGGGTTTGTAGAAATCCTTGGGATTCATGTGGCTCTTTGTTTTCATGATGTGTTTCTCTCTGTTAATTTAAGTTTACTGGTGTTTCATGTGTATCATTTTCCCTCTTATTTCTTCTTAAGTTAAACAAACAAGGATAAAGGTGAAATTCATTAGATTTGCAGTGCTCTACCTTGAGTTTTGTTTAATTTTCTATGTTTTCAACTGTCTGAAGAGGATTCTTGAAAGTCTCTTGCCCTCCTCAACTCCTCACCGGTCTGAGCTATTCATTTCATTTCAAAATTGAAGCATCAAAACAGTTGCCTACCTTGCCCCATTCAGACCTCTGCAAAAACTAGGCCTCATTCCCTAGACCCAAAATCTGCCCTTCCCTTTGATCCAACAAACACCCTCAAAGTCAAATCAAACTCCTTTACATATATACCTAGCCTGAAGTCAGCCTTTATTCAAGTCATCTCAAGCCTCACTGATTATTTTTGCTAAGATTGACCAGGAGAGAGCCCTCTCCCGATTTGGTAGGGCTAGCGACCAGATTAAGCGTGGTTTGATGTTACCCTAGATTCTGTCTTTCTCAGCCTGAGGTAGATTTAGGCCATAACATAGTGGCGACTTCGCTGGGGATAAAAGTTTGTTTTTTGCTTTATAAACTACAGACGGAGCCTGAAGTTAGCCAGGTAGCCTTCGAAACGCTCTTGCTTTGCATTAGCGAAAGTAGATGAATGTTGCTTCAGTCAATCTCTGATGTAGTTTATGAACTGAACATCTGGTTTCCTCAGTAAGATCTAATCAAGTTCAGATCTGATTGTTGATGGTGGACAACGATCAGACACCACAAGGCTAAAATCATTCACCTGGCAACTCTAAATCAGTTTCGAGATCAGATCCAAGGACTCCACTGGAGGATGAACCTGACCAGCAGAAACATGAAAGGACAATATGGAAATATCAGGTATTCAAGTTGGAATTTCATCCAAGACATTTTTTTCTTTGTCATAAATTATTTCTTCTCTTTTCCTGAGAATATCAAGAAGGCTTTGCAAAGTATATTGTATTTGAGAAAATATCCTCGGCCTGCATTTGACTCTTTCCCTTTGAATATTGTGAATACCAAAGATTTGCATGCTTTTGAGCTTGATCAAGACCTTTCTTCCGAATCTTGTGATGACCATTTTCAAAATTATGAACCTTAAGAGACCAAGACTGATTCTACAGCATTTGTACATACCCCTATACCTTGTAAAATTCCATATCGTTACAAGCCTCTGATTTTACCTCCTATATCCCATGCTTTCCCTAAAAATCATGACCTATATCTACCAAGATTTGATGGTGAACGCGACAATATCACTGCTGAGAGACATGTTTTGAATTTTGAGTCTTTTCTTGAACTTTTTGAAGTTGATGAAGAGGATGTCAGTATTAGGCTTTTTGCTCTTTCTTTGTAAGGCAAAGTCAAGAGTTGGTTCAAAACCCTACCTGATGCGAGCATCTCAGATTTCCAGCAGTTCGTCAAAGTTTTCCTCGACAGGTGGGTGGTCAGACAGAACCCTTTCTTGATTATAGAAGAGTATAACCAGCTAAAAAGACTGCCAGGGGAGATAGTACAACAATTTTCTGCCAGATTTAACCAAGTTTATTATTCGATGCTAGTTAATATAAGGCCTCCTCTTGGATCCGCTCTCTTGCACTACCCGGGTGCCTTTGATCCAGAAATGGAGTTTCAGTTGAGAAAAAGGAATCTTGCAACACTTGAAGAGATGCAGAACAGTGTAGTAGATGTAGAGGCTCATTTGCAGATCCGAAGGGCAAAGTTGAAGGAGGAAGAGATGAAAAACATAGATCCGGAGAAATAGACATCTCTAGAGGTAAAGCTTGACATTTTGGTAAGTGCAGTGGAAGAGATGATGCAGAGGATCATCACAAGGAATGAGTATAATGTTCAAGCCCATGGCTCGATGATTGAAGAAGAACAAGTTGCTGATCCAAAACCTTTTGTTTCTTATTCCATTTGTCATAGATCTGATAATGATTATTTTGTAGATCATCTTGGAGAAGAGAGATCTGTTGATTTGACATGTATGCTTGATGATGTGTTTTATACTGATGATTTGCCTCATTTTGATCAGTATGATGATGATTATGTTCTCCAAACAGAAGCTAATCTTGCAGACAAATCAGCAGCTAGTTTGTGGAAGGAAGAAGTTCACTTTCAGCAGTTCGAATACAATGATCAGCCATCACATATCAGCTATGGAAATGACGAGGAAAGTGCAGCAAATTTTGAAGTAAGTGAAGGATATTTGCCTTTTTGTTTTGATTTGTTTCAGTTCATCAGAGACAACTTCCATGCAATCAGAAATCAACTGTCAACAAGTCTTGATTTGGACCATCTTGAGGGCAATAAAAACCTTGTTCAAGACTTCTCATATCCATATTTGCAGCCCCCGAATGCCATTGATTTTCAAGTTGCAGATGAAGACATGGAAGTCGGCACATATGGTCAAATGATACAAGATGATTCCGTACCATTTTGTTTTGAATCATTTCAGTTTTTGAAGGGTAAATTGCATAGTATATCTTCAAATGAGCAGCATGTAGAAAATCATGTAATCTCATCGAAACCAATAAAAAATGGGTTGCAACAATATTTTCAAGTTTTTCACGATCCAATAGCTGATGTCTGCAGTCAAAGTCTTTCTCCATTGACTATATGTGAGCTTGAAACATGTGCTGATATAAACTTGATCTGGCAGTCGGTCTCTTTGTCATTTTTAGCAGGAGTATCATCAAAAAGCTCAAAAAAAAGTTTGCATTCATGGTATGAGGAGAAAAGGACTAATCCATTGGATGAGCTAAGTCCCACTGTGCATGAACTTCAAGATCCTTATGCATTGTTTTTGGAGGCGGATAGAGAATCCATAGTATTCAACGGATCTGTTCACAAGTTTTCATGGGAGTTTTCATGGGAGTTGCCTTTCGGTAGTTCTCTCTTGTTGTTCATAAACGAGCACTTGCGGAGAATTCAAACAGCAGCTGGAATACTTACTTGGTTGCATTGGTTGTTTCATTTCACTTGATCAGGTGATGAATGAAACTGTTAGAGTAGGTTGTATTGAATAAGCTTCATATTGAGCATATTTTCCAGTTTGTCGGTTGTGTTTAAGTATCGAGTCAGTTTTTAGTTGAGTGAGAGTCAATTTGTGTCGTCAAGTCATTAGTTTTCAGTCATGCATTTCAGCTTGAGTTTTTGACTCCATTGCCCAATGGATGAAGGCACTGTCTGCTTTCCAAAGATCTGTAGTTCTTGGCACCTCCAAGGAGCTACCATCCCCATTGGAGCCAATGTTAGTTTCAGTCTTTGCAGCCTTCCTCCAGTGATCAAACATGCTCTTACAAAGTGATTTTAAGGTGTCAAGGTCAAATTTTGTCATTTCAGTGAGTCTTCAAGAAAAATTTGGTCACTAGGTATTAGGTCTGGGGTTTGCTTTTACTCTTGTCATAGTTGTCCAAATTTCAGTCCATGTCACCATTCAGCTGAGTGTACCATCATTCAGATGGTTTTCATCATCATGTCAGGTTCCAATGGGTCATTTTACACCTTGTTCATGCTTCAGTTGTGCCTAGGTAAGGTTCATTTCCCTCTCCTAGGGTTTTGGAGGTAATTTCTCTTGGATGGTCAAATCATCATCAAAACTTGTATCCTGATGTTCATACACCTTCCCCTATCCTTAATGTACCTTATTAAACACTTCCCATCACTGAGATCCCCCAAATTCCTCATTTTCGCACAAACCCTAGTTTCTTGCTACAACTTGGCAATTTTCTAGGCTAGGCCTGTGTTTTGCCCTTTTGGACCCCTTCCCCTCACTCAATATTTTAAATTCTACTTTTACCTACTTCCTAACATCCCTCCCTACTTCCCAAAATTTTCTCAAGAATTTATAAGCCCCTTATCCCCTTCATTTCGCTTCATTTCGACAAATCCCTTGTTCCACATATCGGGATAGGTTTTACTCCAATGATATTTACGATCAATAAAAGATGAATTTAGGACAAATGAGAGAGGTTTTTGTCCAAAATATTCCAAGGAATAAAAACCTCCTTCACTTTTTACACAGGTGTCATGGTTTTAGATAAATGTCAAAAATACAGTTGCCTCAAGATAATTGATGCACCTCTGAAGTGACCTTGGGAAAATCAAGATTTCTCCTTGCTTGGTTAGCCAAATGACTTTCTTGATGAGTAAAATGATAACTAGACACGAAGATATTTTAATGAGCTATCATGAGCTCAATTTGGAGTTGAGGAAGACCTTCAAAAGTTGACTGCAACAGCACTCTGCCTTGAGGCAGCCTCATTTTTCTCATTTTGACCAGTCTTGGGAGATTTGATTTTTGACAAGGAAAATGAACTCCAAATTGAAACATTCCAGTTGGGTTGGAAATTAGACTCAATAATATTTCCAACGAGCTATCTCGCACCTAATTTGGACACCGATAAGGCCTCCAAAATTCTCCTGAAAAAGGGCGCGACACGTTGGGCTTGTGGCGCGACGCATAGAGCTGCAAGCCCAATTTCACCATAAACTTCTCCAAAATTTCCGAATGTGCTCAAATATGTGGTGTGCAAGAGTGAGAAAAGGAGAAACCATGAGGAGCAAAAGAATCAGTTTAAAGGTGATTTGTGCAAATTTCACTGCGCGACACATTGGCTGGGTGTCGCGACGCATCGGGCGAGCGCGACGCATTGGGCCGGCCTCCGCAGTGTAAAAAATACACTGGCACGACGAATCAGGGAGGCGCAGCGCGTTGGGTTGGTTGCGCGATGCATAGGGCCGAAAATAAAATTTATTACCATTCCTTTCAAACTCCAAATCTGCTCGGTCCCTCTTTGTTCAAGTAAGTCAAGCAACCTCTCCATTGCCAATGAAAATGTGTTTGGTGATAATTATGAGGATTTAAATACAAAAAATCAAACCCTATTTGTTTGTGCAAGGACTGTTTCCTTAGGGTTTCAAAATTGGTTTTGTGTTTATCATTCCCAATTCCCCACCTTGTTATTCCCTCATCATTTTTAATCTTGTTACATCAATCCCATTTCCCTATTCCCTCATATCCCTAAAGCACTTATTCCCTATCCCATTCCCATTACCCCACATCCCAATTACGAATTTCCGAAACCCCAATGTTATTCCAAAAAGCCTAGTGACTGTCCCGAAACTCTTCAATTGAGAGATTTCACTTGGAAATATTCCATCATCTCCCCTACCCTATCCCTCCATATTCCCTCATTTTTTATCACATATTTGGCAACAAAACCAAAGACATCAAACTCCTCATATTCATCCAAGACAATATAGACTTTGGAAATCATGGAGACAGATACCTCTTATGATCGAGACAGTGACTCTACAATTGAATCGCATGTACCAAGGAGACCAAAAGCTGTTGGAGAAAGCTAACAAGGAAAAGAACATTTTGAGGCACATGGCGAATCAGTATTGGGCAAGAAATCATGTTTGCAAGGCACGAATCAAGATCCTGAAAGCTAAGTTGAAGAGGGCATTAAGGCGTCGGAAAACGCAAGATAGAATTCGGATTTTGGCCGAGGCTTCCTTGGCCCAGCATAGTACATGATGGAGGACATTCAGCCCAAATTTCAAGAAATTTGGGACACATTTTGCAAATTTTGTTTTTTTGCCCTAAACACAGATTTTTCAGCCCAACGCGCCACGCCACTTGGCGCGCGCTTATGATTGGGAGCTCATCTTGGGTAAAAATTTGTATTTTTGGATTTTTCATGACAATTTATGCATGCCTACCCATTACCCAGAGATTTTGACAAGTTTTGGGTTGCCGGAATGGTCAAAAACACCCTAAAATTGACCTTTTTGCCCCTTTTTGGACACACAAGAAGCAGTGTTGGAAAAAATCATTTTTGGAGGGGAAAATGGCAACCAAATTTAAAAATTCCACTTGGGTTGGAAAGTAGACAGATAGAGCTTTCCAACGAGCTATCCTATGCTCAATTTGGACACTTGGAAGGCCTTTAAAACTGGCTCCAAACTTGCACGATGCATAGAGATTTCAGGCGCAGCGCATTGGGGATTTTTGCTCATTTTTGACTCAGTAACTCTGTTTGTCGCCTAGTTTTGGAAAATTTGACTTTATTATCTCAAAATTTTAAACTCATGATGTAATTTGATGAGTTTTGATGTAATTTTTTCAAATTTTTACTCATGGAAGTAGATTCATCCATCAAAAGGTGAATTGCAACTCAATGAATCAGTTTCCTATCTTATAGAGGCAAGTTGTTCCACTGCCTATTTTCCAGTTCTCAATTTAGATATTGTTGAAAAAGCTCCTAAACTTGTGAGCTCTACCCCTGGAGGCTGGGGATGAGTTTTTGGTTGCTTATATCTTGTAATTTTTCAATCATTGGCATAGGTTGGACACTTGGGATTGCTTTGAGCTTCATTGTACATTTCATCTCTGCAGTTTGGCAAAGGAATAGATCATGGTTTGTAGAACTCCTTGGGATTCATGTGGCTCTTTGTTTTCATGATGTGTTTCTCTCTGTTAATCTAATTTTACTGGTGTTTCATGTGTACATTTTCACTCTTATTTCTTCTTAAGTTAAACAAACAAGGATAAAGGTGGAATTCATTAGATTTGCAGTGCTCTACCTTGAGTTTTGTTTAATTTTCTATGTTTTCAATTGTCTGAAGAGGATTCTTGAAATTCTCTTGCCCTCTTCAGCTCCTCACCAGTCTGAGCTATTCATTTCATTCAAAATTTAAGCATCAAAACAATTGCCTACCTTGCCCCATTTAGACCTCTACAAAAACTAGGCCTCATTCCCTAGACCCAAAATCTGCCCTTCCCTTTGATCCAACAAACACCCTCAAAGTCAAATAAAACTCCTTTACATATATACCTAGCCTAAAATCAGCCTTTATTCAAGTCATCTCAAGCCTCACTGATTATTTTTGCTGAGATTGACCAGGAGAGAGCCCTCTCCCGATCTAGTAGGGCTAGCTACCAGATTAAGCGTGGTTTGATGTTACCCTAGATTCTGCCTTTCTCAACCTGAGGTAGATTTAGGCCATAAAAACATCATTGATAAGTTAAAGAACAAAATAAGCATATGTGGAAAAGAGCTAAGGTAGTGTAAATGATAAGTTTAAAGAACAAAATTTCTAAAATTTTATAGGTGATATCAAAATATGAAGCAGATGTAAAACGGAAGAATGCAAAAATTATGTATATGAAATCACAAATACAGAAAATAAAATTAATGATGGATGATTTTGATAAAGTACAATTGGTTAAAATCAATGGTTATACATAAATATACTTAGAGGGTTAAAGACCTAAAGAAATCAATAGACAAAGCTAAAAGGAGAGTAGTTGGAAAGAGTTTTCTTGTGGGAGGAAAAAATGTTATTTGGGATCAAATTATATTAATAATGGAAAATTTACAAGTTACTTTTATGTTGTATGACAAATTGAAGATTTATCACAAAGGGTACAGATTTAGATAAACAAATCTTAGATAAAATTAAGCGTTAAAGCACAACTAGCAAAGGATGTTATTAAGTTCTTGAAAGTTATAAATAAATTTGGTTTAATTGATGTGGGTGTCATGATTAAACCTATTCATGGAAACTAGTGAAGTTCGTACAAAGAGAAACTTTATATTGGCAATTGAAAACAAGTGTAATCAAGTGAGCTGGCATGGTCAGTTTATTAGGGAAAAATTTAATACTTTAATCAAGTTTGGATTAGCTCCCCCATGGATGAGTCATAATTGATTTTATATCCTTGAGATATATAATGAGGAATTGATTAAATAAAGAGACAATATTGAGAAATTCTAGGATGTCACCAACCGACTCAATGAAAATTGATCTTTGATATTTGTCTCCTCATTTTAGGCTTTTGAATAATGTTGCTAATTTTCATAAGGGTTTACCACCTATTTCATTTTTATCTCTTCACAGAGTTAGATATTGCTGCAAGGAAAAAGTTGAAATAACAAGACTACAAAACAAATATCCAACAACAATTCAAGCACCTCAAGTTTCTTTCACGTTATCACCTCCACTTAGGTGAATATGGAATATGTATAAATTTATAAACACAATAATGTATTTATGGATTATCCTGATCTAACAAATTAATCTTATGTTAAATACAAAATCCTCCCACTTAATTCTTTTCGGAAATTAAATCGCCAATTGCAAAACACATATGAAGAAAAATCAATCACACATAACAAGATGTTTTACTGGGAAAGCTTAAAGCGAAAAACCCCAACTATCATATATTATGTATATCAATGGAACATGTAACAATATCATACAAATCTCATCTCATAGAGCTCTTAGTACAATATATAATCGTCACACACTGTCATGCAGAAATTTGCATATCTATGCACCAATTTCTTGCCTCTTGATAGCCTGCCTCCACTGCACAATCCCTGCTGAAGAAGATCCCTGAACGAATTAGATCTTGCCTTGCTTGCACTGCGCAATCCTCATTTTCATCTCCAATGCCTGTGTAGATGCATTGAATACATCACTATAGTCATGAATGATAGTCCATCTCACCCTTTCACCTATCTCTCCACTGGGTCTCCACTGGATCTGACATGCAAGTAGTTAAATGTGGTATTTTTTCAGTTGCAAGTAAGACACTACTTGTGAATTAATTAAATAATTAATTCACTCATCTTTCACTAGTGTATCTTTAGTTACAACTAGCACAACTGAGTTTAACTCACTTAACTGAGTTAAACTAAATAACAACTCACATAACTACTCTTCTAGCTCTGTTACAACTTGCCACTATCAGTTATAACGAAGTCCTCCATGCATGAGTCACAACCACCCTAGGAATTGTGTAATTCCTCCAGCCCACTGATGTGCCACATCTGTTCACTGAAATAAAGTGCTCCAAGAGAATAAGTTACTATTTATTGTGTGATTATTATTAAGGGCTAATAATAATCGACATGCATTCTATTTTTAGATTAGAGATCTATAAATAGACTTCGCTCATCTTCTAAGAATATAAATTCATCCAAAGATATAATTTTCTCAACCATCTAGAATCAACATCTTGCTAATTTTAGAATATGCTCACCATTCTAAAAATAGAAATACACCTAAAATTAGCCTGCAGGCCCCACCTAGTGAAGGTGCTTAATTTTCACTAGGATCATCATCTTGTTGAATCTCAACACCCCCTCTCAACAAGATAGGGATTATCCTTCACCTCGATCCTGTCTCTATGGTATTCGAATTTTCTCCTATTGAGCGCCTTCGTTAGAATATCTACATCCTGATCTTCCGTAAGAATGTACTGAAGCAACATGATCTTCCGCTACACACAATCTCTAATATGATGATACCGAATATCTATATGCTTAGATCTATCATGAAACACAGGATTAATCGAGATTTTAATGCAACTCTGATTATCACAATGAATCACTATAGGATCTAAATGAGAACCGAACAAACCGACCAGGATCTTCCTCATCCAGATAGCCTCACATGCAGCTTCACTTGCTACCATGTATTGCGCTTCCGCTGAACTGAGTGCCACATATATTTGTTTCCTACTATACCAAGAAATAACTGTGGATTCGATACTGAAAACCCCTCCTAATGTTCTCTTTCTGTCCATTGGGCTGCCTGCCCAATCTACATTCGTGAAGCCATGCAAATTCACCTCATCTGTCTATCTGTACCATATGCCATACTCACATGTGCCCCTGAGATATCTCAGGACATGCTTCCCGCCTTCCAAAATAGCTTGGTAGGCTTAACCATCGCTTGACTAAGCTGGTTCACCGCATAGCATATGTTCAGTCTTGTATTAACTAAATACATGAGTGAACCCACCAACTGTCGATAAAAAGTAGCATCCACTACCTCTGCCGATGTAGCATCCTCTTTCCTCCAATTTCCTGGAAGAGTAGTATCCATGGGTTTGTAGTCCTCCATGTGAAACTTACCGGGTATCTCCCGAGCATACTTGCCTAGAGACACAAACATTTCACCATCTCGCTACCATATTTCCAATCCAAGGAAATAATGAAGGAGACCCATATCCTTCATCTCGAAATCCTTTGCAAGGTCCTCCTTGCATGAGTGTATCAGCTGCTCATCACTAGTCAGTATTAAATCATCAACATAAAGAAAAATGATTAAAATCTTACGCTCCACCACAATCTAGTATAGGATTGCATCCGCCTCACTCTTGGTGAAGCCAAGTTCAATGAAATAGCTGTCGATTCGAGTGTACCAAGCACGGGGTGCTTGCTTTAGCCCATACAAGACTCTTTTGAGTTTGCACACATGTGACTCGCTGCTGAAGATCTCAAATCCTTCAGGCTGCTCAATGTACACTTCTTCCTGAAAGATCCCATTAAGGAATGCAATCTTCACATCCATCAGATGAATGTGCCAACTCATCTACGCTAAGAGAGCAAGGATGGTCCTTATGGAAGAATATCGTGCGACAGGTGCAAAGGTTTATTCATAATCAATTCCCTCGATCTGTGAGAAGCCCCGAACAACAAATCTTGCCTTATACTTCTCGACGCTCCCATCAGAAGCTTGCTTTACCTTGTAGATCCATCTTGAACCTACCATTGATTTACCAACTGACCTTGGAACAACCTCCCAAGCATTGTTTCTGACAATGGAGTCATACTCCTCCACCATGGCATCTACCCATGTGGGCTCCTGCACTGCTTCCTCAAAGGACTATGGCTTTTTCATGATACACTTGCTCATGAGAGCCATGTATCCAGTATATCGATCAAGCGACTGTCTCTATCTATGTTGTCAAGTAGGGACTCATACATTCTCTGTTGCATCAAGCTTTAGCCTCTCAGCTTCTGTGGTACGCCTTCTGCTAGTTCTGATGTTTGGCTCTGCATGAGTGGATTCCTCCACTCCATGATCCTCCTCCTCTGGCTGATCCACATATTCAGGCTCATATTTGGGAACAAGCAGATCCTCCTCTGCATGCAAGTGTAGTTCCCTCTCAAGAGACAACTTCATGGCTTTCTCCTCATTGAATTTTATATCCCTTTGCACCATAGTCATCTGAATGTTTGGAAAATACACACGATAATTATGGGGTGTTTCTGTGTACCCCACAAATATCCCAACTTATGCAGTCATCTCCAGCTCCTTCCTGGCGTTCTTAGTCACATGAATATAAACAAATGAGACAAAAATATTTAAATGAGAAACATCCGACTTCTTACCAGTAAAAGCTTCTTAAGGTGTCCTCATGTCAAGTACTCTATGAGGACAACGGTTTTTCACATAAACCGCAGTGTTGCATGCTTATTCCCACAAGTGCATTGGTAGGCCCTGGTCATGCAGCATAGCTTGTGCAGCACCCACGATCATTCTATTCTTCATCTTCGTGACCACATTCTGCTATGGGTTATGAGGCGCTATGAGTTCTCTTCGAATTCCTTCTTTTCTACATAAGTCTTTGAATTCGTTCGAGATATATTCACCACCATTATCACTCCGCAGAGCATTCACTTGCTTCCCCGAATCCTTCTCCACCAATGCTTTAAACTTACAGAAATTTGAGAATGTTTGATCCTTCTTCTCCATGAAGAAGATCCAACATCTACGAGAATAGTCATCAACAAAAATAACATAATACCTATGTTTTTCTATTGAAGAAACTAAGAATGGTTCATAGACGTCTGTGTGAATTCTCTCCAGGATCACCGAAGCACGATTCTCCTTTTCATGAAAGGTGGTCTTCACAAACTTACCCATAGTACATACCTTGCATTGATCTATCTGCGCAAGTGTACCCTTGGGAAGTCCAGTAGAAATCTATTGCAAAATCTTCAGGGCGCCATGGTGAATATGGCCCAATCTCCTATGCCATAATTCACCCTCATCCTGGCTCACCAATTCTTCTTCTTTGCCCACCATTGCAACGCAGCCATCTACCTCTAGCTTGTAGATATTCTTGACTTGAATCCCTATCCTCTTGGTTTGACCCATTGTTTTATGTCACAGGAAATATTTTCCCTCGCTGAAAACAATGTCATAACCTCTATCCTCCAACATTGCGACTGAGACCAAGTTCTTCTTTAGACCTGGAACATGCATAACATATTTCAACAAAAATGGTTTACTTGAATCCCTCTCAAAGGTAATGGTACCAATTTCGGTCACACTGCATCGTTCATCGTTTCCCATCTCTATATGCATTTGGAGATCTTTCTCCTCCAAGTCACTGAACAACTCCTTATCTCCCGTCATGTGGAAGGAAGCACCACTATCAAGATACCACACAGATCCCATTGCGCTTGAAACCAAGCATGAGATCAAAGAGAAATAAAGTTCAAATTTTGAGGCAAGGGCCTCACCAGCTGCAACTCTAGCAACCTTCTTGTTCTTCTTTTTTTATGGGCAGTTAGTGGCGAGATGCCCATGTTCGTGACAGTGAAAACACTTCACCTTGGACAAATCCAGCTTCTTGCCTTTAGCCTTGGATTTTAAATGGGATTTATTCCCATTCCCTTTCCTCAATTTAGAAGCCAAAACACAATCATCTTCATCATCATGCTTTGATGAGGAGCCATCCCCGATACTCCGCCTTCTCTCCTCCTGCACTAGATCCAACCAAAGTCACTCTGAATCTGGCAGTTTCTCTCGCCCATTAAAAGAGTCTTAATAACTATGCCAACTATTCAGAAGCCCAAGGAGAGCCAAGCTCACCAAGTCATCATCTGTAACTGTAATTCCCACACTCCCCAGCTCATCCCTACATTGGACAAAATTCGTGAGATACTTTGGAATACTGTCGCCCTTCTCCATTTTGATTTTTTTGAGTTTATCTTTCAGCGCCAACTTCCTATGGTTGTTGTTTCTTTGGAAAATATATATCAAAGCCTTCCACATTGAAAATGGAGTGGCTTTCCCATGAAGGCTTGACACAATATGGTCTTTCACACCTTCCAATAGAATTCTTCTTGTCTTCGCTACTTTCTTTTGCCAGGCGTCAAGTAATGAAACATCCGTCGAAGTGGGCTTAGGAACATCGTTATCGATGAACTCCTTCAGACCATTATCTTCAAGCACCGCCTCCATCTTGTCCTTCCAGGCTATGTAGTTAGAGTTTCACTCGAGTGCATACTCCAACTGCAAATAATTGAAAGGCATTTCAATGTTTACTCAACTGTCACACCAAGAACCTCCTGTAGAAAATTCGAATTGTCCACCAGCACAAAACTCAGTACCACTTCAATATTTCAATCTCCAGTGATCAACACTGCTTCGATACCATGTAGAAATTTATAAACACAATAATGTATTTCCAGATTCTCCTGATCTAACAAATTAATCTTATGTTAAATACATAATCCTTCCAATTAATTCTTTGTGGAAATTAAATCGCTAATTTCAAAACACATATGAAGAAAAATCAATCGCACATAACAAAATGTTTTACTGAGAAAGCTTAAAGCTAAAAACCCCAACTATCATATATTATGTATATCAATGGAACATGTAACAATCTCATACAAAGCTAAGCTCATAGAGCTCTCAGTACAATATAAAATCGTCACACACTATAATGCAGAAATTTGCATATCTATGCACCAATTTCTTGCCTCCCGACAGCCTGCCTCCACTGCGCAATCCCTGTTGAAGAAGATCCCTGAATGAATTCGATCTTGCCTTGCTTGAACTGTTCAATCCTAATTTGCATCTCCAATTTATATGTAGATCCATTGAATGCATCACTGTAGTCACAACTGATAGTCCATCTCACCCTTTCACTTATCTCTCCACTAGGTCTCCAATGGATCTGACATGCAAGTAGTTAACTGTTGTATTTGTTCAGTTGCAAGTAAGGCACTACTTGTGAATTAATTAAATAATTAATTCACTGATATTTAACTAGTGTGTCTTTAGTTACTACTAGCACACCTGATTTTAACTCACTTAACTGAGTTAAACTAAATAACTGTAATATCCCAAAATGGAAACTGTCAGCAAGGCATGAATAGAAAATGCATTTTCCAGGAATGGCTGCTACAGTATTTTAAACCAGAAATTATATCCCTTATATCTGAGTATATAAGTCCTAAATCCAAGAGGATATAAAAAACAAATCCTTCTAGGTGGGGCAACCAGGCCTCCCACACCTAGTTGGCTTGATAAATGCCCAATGAGGGATTGCAGCAATGTATAAACTAAGTAATGGATATTAAGCATCAAATAAGCTCATAGGACATGTTAAAAACACATATCCATCAATCCAAGCTACAACATAAAACTTTACTTCGTTTTATGAGCCAAAAGTTGGGGAAAAGCAGCAATTTATGCCCTAAAAAGGTTAATTTCAGAGATGAGCGTAAAAATAAGGGCAAGGAATGGTGGGATCTCGTAGCTTAGGTCACGTGGGACTCAAACACAAAATTTCAGCAAAAAAAAATGACTCTAGCTATGTTAAACATGTCTCCCACTCCTAGTATGGCTTAAAAATGCCCAATCCCCATGACTTAATTACTGCAGAAATTACTAAAGCACAGGAAACGTGATTTTATGAAGGTGATGGATGCAATATGATATGGACATCAGTAAATCAGATCTATATCATGGTTCATACAATGTACAATATATAAACAAAAGAATTACATGAAGAAAACCTCAAGATTGAGGTGTTGCAACAACAAAATGGGACTGCAAAGCCTGAAAACATTATTTTATTGATGCTACAGCTGATATATATTACACATCATATCTAGAGCAGATATTTACACAAAAATATAGATCCAATATAGATCTGTGTACTAGATGGGCTCCTTAATACACTCCCCTTGGGGATCTGAGCAAATCATGAACAACAGTGAGTAGATCTGAGATCTAAGTTACAGTACTGTAGTAATATTCAAGAATTCTGCAGTAAATAGAACCAAATGCAAATCAGATCTGAAATGAACATGGATTGGATGACGTCCACTGGATCTGCAGTCTGTGAGGAGCCCTGATGATCCTGAGATCACACTCAAAAATGTGGCAGGAACAACGACTGCTGCATAACCTATCTTTACAAATATGCAGTTATGGGAAGCGTATATAAAGCTTCAATACTAATGGGATTTGGAGATGCCTAGATCTAAAATCCACTCGATGCTCAAATACACTCTTAGGAGTTTAAGACACACTAGTCAAGGAGAAGAGGTACTTGATTTCTTAGATAAGTGTATCTCAAAGTCTTATCTAGCTTGCAAAAACAATCAAACCCTCAGCCAGGATCTGAATTGTGGTTGGAAGATGGAATAACTAAATGTAGTAGTGGATGAGATAGGAACAAGTCTCCTCCTTAGAGCTACTCGAGGAAGGAGGTGAGTTCTGACAGGGGGTTTCACAGTGCCTATAAACTCAACACCTTCACAAGCTAAAAAACTTGAGAGAATAGGAATTTAAGGAATGTCTAAATAGACAACACTTTGAGAAATATCAAATAATCAACCCTCTTCTTGGTGTCCTCCTCCTCCTTTTATAATTTGGAAATCTTGTCAAACCCTAAACCGCCTTGATGATTTAGCCTCATTCACATGAGTGACCTCCAACATGAATTGTGTTGTGCCTTTAGGAGATACATTGCATGTAGACAGTGTTGTGAATTTGGTCTTGTTGACCCAGTGAATTGGCCCAGCCTTGTTCACACTTAAGTGTGTTTATGAAAGTAGCTCAAATTTAGCTTGTTTCACATTGAGCATTGATTTATTTTGATGTTTAGGAGTCATTATTGGTCCTCCTTTACAATTTTATTCATAAGCATAAAAAACAAAACAAAATTGAATATTCCTATTAGCTTGGGCTAATTAGGAATATTACAGTCCTCCCCCCTCAAAATTTTGCTTGTCCTCAAGCAACTGCAAGGTAGAGCCAAATTTCTCCCTTCCTCTTCTTATGGCCTCATCAACGGATCCCACCATGGCTGAAAATGATAGGCAATGAATTTGTCCTCCAATGATTCCCTCCAAGTGTAAGATAACAAGGTGTACATCATGAGAAAATGGAAGGTACAAGTGGTGATCTCCTTGTTACTCAATGGCCTCCTCAAGGTAGGAGTGATGAAAACACGGGAAGTCTTGTTCCCAATGAGTAACTCCCTCACCCATGCAATCATCCAAATGAAACAATCATCATCCCCTTGTTTGTGCAATGTAGTGGGGTTGCATGGAGAGATTAGTTTTCCTCCCTTCATTTGTTTCTCTCTCCTTTTATGATAAGTGTGGGGTTTTTTATGTCTTTGGGCTGAAAGAATATGGCCTTCAAGTATGGCCCAAGCTACCCCATCACATAATTCAGCCATGAAGTGCCTCCTCCAAGCACTCAAGTTCTTCAAATGGCTCACTTCATATGAAGAAAAGAGTTGAGATGTGGCAATCATGGTTTGCCCATTGCTCCTCCTGAAACATACAGCATGAATAGTAGGGAGAATCATACTCCCAATGGGCATCTCCATCACATATCCCACTCTCCAAACAAAGCTTCCCATGTACATAGAAACATCAAAAATATATGGAAGCAAAAACAATTGAAAATAAGTTGTCACATGACAACTGGAAAGTGGATCATAGTTCCTCTCATGGAACCAGCGCAGTGCATCCTTGGCCTGCATCAAACCAAATAGTAACAAGTTATTTTCCAACTACTTGTTTGCTACCACAATCATTTTACAAGATAGCATCATGAAAGTACCAAGTGGTGTCAATGGTGCACACCAAAAATCATGTGGCTTCCCCCACAAACCACCAATGAGATAGCCAATCTCAATGCTACAAAAGGCTGCAAGTGCATTATTATACAATATGCAAGAAGGAACAACTCTTCTTGATACATCATGCTACTCAACCAAGGAAAAGAAGTACAATACAAAATGTGAAATTATACCTTCTCCATCCTGCACTTGAGATCTTAAGTTGAAATGGCTCAATTGGAAATTCTCCCTCACCTCCAAAGAGTAGGGAAGTGGTTGTGACCTCCTCTTCATTACCACTCGGGCTATGCATCTCTCCATATGCTGAAATATGTCATCCTGGATGCCCTCCCAAGTGAACTCCTCCACCAACTGGAAATATGCATCAAAGTGCATAGAAGAGAAGTCCTCATGTGCTGCATGTGGCAGCTTCTCCTTGAGACTAGAAGATCTAGTCAAAAAGATCCTGCCATAGGAATAGATGACCACATCATCCACTATGTATCTATCATCTCCATCCAGGTCATCAAGAATCATGCATGCACCAAGATCCTTGGAGTACTCTACCAAAAGTTGAGACCTCCAATAGGGATCAATCCTCCTAAGAGACAGCACTGGTGATCTAGCATATGAAGCTCTCCTCATGTTGTTGCCTGCTACTTTGACAACCCTCATGTGAAAGTCATCCTCCAAACTCCTCACCTCCTTGGAATCCAAGAATGGTGAGCCAAGAGGCAAGATGTCTCTCACCAATTCTATATTTGGTGGCCTCCCAGGTGGAATGCCTCCATGAAGTGAGACATCAAAATATGAAGTGGTCTGTGTGTATGAGTGGATTGATTTTTCCCCTCTTCTCTGTGTAGTGAAGTCTCCTTTCTTTGTGTATAACTCTTCTGAAATATATAAGGGTGAATGCTCATCATCCCTTGATGTTGATCCTTCTTCTCTTCCTCTCCTTCCATCTCACAATCCACCAATGCTACTGCATGTTGCTCCGGAATTTTGTTTTGGTTCCCACATGTTGAATCATTTGGAACTCCTTGTAAAGATGCAAGGGATCCTCTAGTGGAAGTAATGGCTCCCCCTTCACCTCCATGTGGTGATGGATCTTCTTCCTCCATCCTCCTTGCAGTAAATGTGGGCAATAGATTGAGCTATGGATCTGCATGTATGGCTGAATGCTCACACCCATCATGAGAATAGTTAGGGATTGTTTCAAACCCTTCCATAAATATTCTACACTCCTCCCCTTCCATCTCCTTTAGATCTTCTTTAATACCTTCCAAGGTTTGCAAAAGAAGCAGGGAGACCTCCTCTTCCGTCATTCCTCCTTTTCCTCTTTCTCTCAACAAGAAAGTAGGCATGTTACAACATTGTAGATCAGATTGTGTGGCTGATTTCTCACACACAACATAAGAAGTACTGGGGATTTCTTCATGAGAAGAACTCCTTGAGGGATTTTAATGTCTTCCCCTTCTCATTCCCCTGATTTCTTCCTTCAATTC
This sequence comes from Pinus albicaulis, assembly GCA_034641835.2. NCBI lineage: Eukaryota > Viridiplantae > Streptophyta > Pinopsida > Pinales > Pinaceae > Pinus > Pinus albicaulis. The sequence goes on from CM076578.1 coordinate 1,558,292,999, forward strand.
ATGCATGGCTTGAGAGAGAGTGTTAAAAAAAAACTCTTCTCTTTGTCCTTTGTGTAATATGTATTCAGTATTCTTCTTAATTCTTCTGATGGCTTGTTCTCACAGGCTGAGCCAGAGATCATGCTTTGATACCACTGTAATATCCCAAAATGGGAGCTGTCAGCAAGGCATGATTGGAAAACGAATTTTCCAGGAATTCCTGCTACAGGATTTGAAATCAGCACTTTGATCCCTTAGATCTGAGTATATAAGTCCTAAATCTAAGAGGATATCAAAAATAAATCCTTCTAGGTGGGGCAAACAGGCCTCCCACACCTAGTATGGCTTGATAAATGCCCAATGAGGGACTGCGGAAATGTATAAAAACAATAATGGATATGAAGCATAAAATAAACTCATAGGATCGGTTAAAAACACATAGCCATCAATCCAAGCTACAACAACAAACTGTACTTCATTTTATGAGCCAAAAGTTGGGGAAAAGCAGCAATTTATGCCCTAAAAAGGTTAATTTCAGAGATAAGCGTAAAAGAAGAGCAAGTGACGGTGGGATATCGTAGCTTAGGTCATGTGGGACTCACATACCAAATTTCAGCAAAAAAAATGACTCTAGCTATGTTAAACAGGTCTCCCACTCCCGGTATGGCTTAAAAATGCCCAATCCCCATGACTTAATTACTGCAGAAATTACTGAAGCATAGGAAGCATGATTATATAAAGGTGATGGATGAAATATGGTATGGAAATCAGTAAATCAGATCTATAGCATGGTTCATACAATGTACAATAGATAAACAAAATAATTACATGAAGAAACCCTCAAGATTGAGGTGTTGCAACAACAAAATGGGACTGCAAAGCCTAATAGCGTTATTTTATTGATGCTACAACTAATATATATTAAAAATAATATCTAGAGCATATTTTTACACAAAAGGATAGATCCAATACAGATCTATGTACTAGATGGGCTCCTTAATACACTCCCCTTGGGGATCTGAGCAAATCATGAACAACTATGAGTAGATCTGAGATCTAAGTTGCAGTCCTGCAGTAATATTCAGGAATTATGTAGTAAATAGACCATATGAAAATCATATATGAAATGAACATGGATTGGATGGCCAATCCATGGATCACCACGGTGCAAGGAGAGCCCCTTAACACCAGAGATCACTCCTCCAAAACGTTGCTCAAACACCCTGCAACTTCCCTCTTGCTGATAACACAGTTATGGGAGAGAAACTATGCTGTTAGCTTCAGTACTGAATAGGCCTGATGCCTAGATCTGAAAGTGCAACTCTAATGATCCAATACACTCTTCCAAGAGGTTAAAAGACACACTCACTGAGAAGAGGCACTAGATTTGCTTAGATTTGAATAGATCTAGCTTCCACTGTTGCAGCTTGCAAAAAAAATCAAACCCTCAATAGGATCTGAATTGTGGTTGGAAGATGAAGCTTGGCCCAAAGCCTGATAGTGGACAATATAGAACAAGTCTCCTCCAAGAGTTGCTCAAGGAAGGAGGTGGGGTTCCCGAACAGGAACACCCAAGTGCTAAACAATACTATTCCCAGCTAAAAAACTAGAGAATAAGGAATGTCTAAACAGACAACACCTTGAGAAATATCCAATAATCAACCCTCTCTTTGGTGTCCTCCTCCTCCTTTTATAATTTGGAAATCTTGTCAAACCCTAAACCACCTTGTTGATTTAGCCTCATTCACATGAGTGACCTCCAACATGGACTACGCTGTGCCTTTAGGATATACATATCATGTAGACAACGTTGTGGATTTGATCCTGTTGACCCAGTCAATTGGCCTAGCCTCGTTCACACTTAAGTGTGTTTATGAAAGTAGCTCAGATTTAGCTTGTTTCACATTGAGCATCGATTTATTTTGATGTTTAGGAGTTATTATTGGTCCTCCTTTACAATATTATTCATAAGCATGAAAAAAAAATGAATATTCCTATTAGCTTGGGCTAATTAGGAATATTACAATGAACAAAATTGAATATTCCTATTAGCTTGGGCTAATTAGGAATATTACAATAACAACTCACATAACTACTCTTCCAACTCTATTACAACTTGCCACTATCAGTTATAACGAAGTCCTCCATGCATGAGTCACCAACCATCCTAGGAATTGCATAATTCCTTTAGCCCACTGATGTGCCGCATTTTTTCATTGAAATAAATTGCTCCAAGAGAATAAGTTATTATTTATTGTCTGATTATTATGAAGGGGTAATAATAATCGACATGCATTCTATTTTTAGATTAGCGATCTATAAATAGACTTCACCCATATTCTAAAAATAGAAATTCATCCAAAGATAAAATTTTCTCAACCATCCAGAATCAACATCTTGCTAATTTTAGAATATGCTCACCATTCTAAAAATAGACATACACCTAAAAATAGCATGTGGGCCCCACCTATTGAAGGTGCTTAATTTTCACTAGGCTCATCATCTTGTTTAATCTCAATAGAATATGTGATTTGATACACAAGTTGAAAAAATTCATGGCATAAGGAATGAACCATTTCCCAACATTTTTGAGCCCCACTCTTTACTATTTTTAGAAAACAATTGTTGGGAAAAATGGTTAAAGTTTAAGAAGATTAAATAAATAAAAAGAGATCAAATTTTTGATACTAAAACAAAATTTTCATATTTAGAACTTGCTTATTAGGGCCTTAATATTGGGGCCCCAAGGACCTTAACATAGCCCCCTATTTTTGAACTACTCATTTTCCCATTGAATTTTTTTTAGAGATGCATTCTTTCGCTTGATTAGGTGCTCTATAATGGTTTTATTCCAAAGGGATAGAGAATATCCATCCATAACATTTTCTAGTTCAAGAATAAAATTCCCTTCTTCATCTAATTCTGGAAGTTTTGTTTGCTTTGGAATAGACATTTGTCCCACAACATTTTCAGGAAAGATACATGAAATACCTTTATGAATGTGAGAAGAAGGTAATTGTAAATCATAAACCCCTTGTTTAACCATGCGAATAATCATGTAGGGTCCATAAAATTTTGGAGCTACTTTTTGATGCTTCTTTTGCTTGAGTGTAGACTACTTATAAGGTTGTAGTCTTAGAAATATCCAATTTCCCTCAAATTGTCGTTCACTTTGATTTTTATCTATTTGTTGCTTCAGCTTGTTTTGTTCTATTTGAAGGTTTTCCTTAAGAATTGATCTGTAAACTAGAGTGGATATTCCACTGGATAGTTTGTCACAACAAATTTGATAACTTGTACTTAGAAAATTTAAAATATACACTATGAGGGTTTATTTCTATTTAGATTTATGGATCTATAAAACCTTTTCATAATATGTGCATGCAAATTATAATTATGCAAAAATACAAAAAAAATGAAATAAAAAATTACAAACCATGATTTGACACAATATATAACCTAGGAAACACTTTCAAGAGAAGACCCATCTAGAAGGTGAGTAAACTCTGCTCTCTTTCTCTAATTAAAAAATGGTTGTCAGTACAAAGAAGTAATGATATAGGTGGATATTGGTGGCCACCCACCTATTCCACTTGGATCCCCACCGTTTATTTTCAAATTTCTTAATGGTACATTTTATTTTCCTTGATTGTAGTGCAACTTACTATTTTTAGCAAATTTTCAAGTCCAAAACTTCCAGAGCCATTTTGAGGTCCTAAAAGACGTTTTTTTGGGAAAACAAAGAGACAAGAAAAGTGGCAAACCAATTTTCTAATTTGTTTTCGATCTCTTCAGGGAGATATTATAAACAAGGTATTATGATAGTTAAATGGAGATCGTATGCCAAAGTTACAACCCCGTGAAGTTTACATTCCAACTAACCCTAACGAGGCCCACAAGCTTTTGGCGCTTCATCTCCTAGGGTTAGGTTTTTGGATTTTTATGGTTTCCCATTATTTTTCAATGATGAAAAAGGGCAGGGAGCCTCATTGTAACATAGTTAAGAGGCATGTGGCCACCAAAACTCTTCTTAAGTATAAGCTACCATCGCCCGTGCTGGTTTATTTCCATTATGTTTGTAATCATTTTTTATTTCTTTGATATTAATGAAATAAAGATTTATTTCTAATGCACCTCTATGTTTATGTTTATATTTGTATTTTTTATGTTCATGCATAAGTCTAAATTAGTGGTATCAGATGAGTCTTCTCTTTCTCTGTTTTTTTCTTTGCATGTTCTCCAATAAGGTCAAGGTGTAAGGAGTTAGGGCTCGAACTGGTTCACCCTTTGCAAGACCAACCTCACAGACCCCGATGACCTCCCATGGAGGAAGAAAAGAAAGATGAGGGAGTAGGAGATACTTTCAAAATATTGCTCAAGGAAGCCCTTGAGTGATAGAGGAATGCGATGACGGATAAATTTTCCCAAATCCTTTGACGACTACCCACATGCGACACATCTTCATCTAGAATCCACTCTGGAGGCACCACTTCTTTTAAGGTACAAGTCAACTTTGAAATTACCATATTTGAAGGCCAAATAGATGCAGGCATCGTAAATACATGGTTAAATCCATTGGAAGGATATTTTTTGGTTCATAACTTTTCCAATTGGAAAAGGATTACTTTTTCACTCCTCAAAGTCACCCCCCCTATCAAGGACTAGTGGGAAACCTACTGTGAACAAAAGGATAAGAGGGACCCCTCACTATTTTTAGCTGCACCCACCTGTAATTCTTCCAGAGATGCCATCAAGGAACAATATTAACTTGTCCCATGATCCAAATGGATATTGGTGGCCATGATCCAAATGGATATTGGTGGCCACCCACCTATTCCACCAAGATCTCTAGTCAGTTTCATCAGTTTCTTTTTTTATAGTAGCAATTACTATTTGTAGCAGTTTTTTGGGTCCTGAAATTTCAAAGAAATTTTGACTCCCTAAACGACATTTTTTGAGGTCTGCAGCAGGCCCATAACCATAGGTAGGGGCTCGCGAAAGAACTTGTAGTACTTGGATAGATATTTACAATGATATATCATAAGCACCAAATGAAGATAATATGACCAAGTTATGACCCCGAGAATTTGGATGCCCAAGTAACTCCAACAGGGCCCAAAAACTCTTGGCATTTAATCTCCTAGGGTTAGATTTTTGGTTTTTTAGGGTTTTCCTATGTTTTTCAATAATACAAAGGCCCTTGAGCCTCATTTTAAAATAGTTTAGAGGCCTGTAGCCACCACATCTCTTCTCAGAGATAAGCTACCAATGCCCTAGCTAGTTTATTTCCATTCTATCTGTAAGCATATTTCAATTATGTGATATTAATGAAATGAAGTTTTATTTCTACTGCATCTCTTCATTTATGTGTATTTCTGTATTTTATTGTGTTCCTGCATAAGTCAAGATCATTGAGAGCTATGAAGATAAATATATAAAGTGGACCATGATGTGACAAAGAAGGGAGCAAGATGTGATAGAGCTCACAAATATTTTTCATACCCTTCGCACGAAGATGGGTATCAAGGATTATAAATGAAATTTGGTACTCAAGTACCACGACTATCTACACAAGTACATCCAGGACGAGATGGAGTTCCTAGACATCTCCACTCTTGGTGCCACCTATCGATACACTGTTAAGATCAAGAAGAAATCTAAACAAAAGAATCAAGACTTTGGATCTGTGAATCTAAAGCAAGGGAAAGGTGCCCCCAAACTGTAGAACAAAGGTCAAAGCCAAGGTGGGGCAACCCAGGACAACTCGCCAAAGCTGCAAGAAAAAAAAACACCACGAAGACAAATAAGGACACAAAGAAATGGTGTGAGTTCCATAACAACCCCACTAAAAACACAAGTGAGTGTTGAGCCAAGTAGTCACTAGTAGTCGAGTTGAAGGCTTCTGAATTAGATGCATGTTCCGAATCTGAGTCAGAAACCGACAAGGGGAATAAAAAAGGGACGCATATTATGGATGTGGAGCTTAGTGCCACCATTTTCACCACTAAGATCCAAAATATTGAGCCCGAAGATCAAGAGGAGGGGGAAAGACCCTTTCACTGAAAAATGTGGGTGAAGGGTTCTTCGCTGCAGTTAATTGTCAACAACGGAAGCCAAAATAACCTCATTTTAGTAAATGTTGTGAAGCAGTTGGGCCTACCGACCACATCACACCCACAACCATACACCATTAGGTGGCTTCACCAAGGACGTGATCTTTGTGTCAAGCAACACTGTTGCCTTCTCTATAACATCAATCCCTTCACATATGAGGTCTCGTATGATGTTTGTCCTCTTGAAGTTTGTGATATATTATTAGGCCAACTATACTTGTCAAAGCATCATTTTTTTTATGAGTAAAGGCCTCACTGTTATTATTTATTTTGGCAATAAGTTATAGAAGATACCAGAGGTAGGACCGCCTACCACCATCTCTTTGATCTCGAAGAAGAAATGTAGTAAGATAATTTCCCAGACCAAGAAATTTGTCTTCCTTATGATTCGCCCTCAGGGAAAGAAGAAGACTATGGCCACATATACAACCTCCAAATAGGGCTCCTCCGCACAACAACAACAGATGGAAAAGGTCGTGGAAGAGTACAGGGACATCTTCACCTCACCCATAGGGGTACCCCTACACTCTCAGGTCAAGCACTCCATCGATTTGACCTCAGGTTTGTGGCTAAAAAATGAACCAATCTACTGACACTATGTTATGGAAAATGATGAGATTAAGAGGCATATTTGGGAGATGTTGCATAAAGTTCACATCAGGCCAAGTTCATCACCCTGTGGGAACCCAGATGTGTTATTACAGAAGAGAGACAACACCTAGAGACTCTGTATTGGCTATCATGCGCTAAATAAGATCATTATTTGGAATAGGTATCCAATCCCACATATTGATGACCTTCTGTACCAGCTCAAGGGAGGAAAATACTTCAGCAAGATTGACTTAAAGGATATTTATCACCAGGTACCAATTAAACCCTCTTATGTATAATAGACCGCCTTCAAATCCAAGGAGGGCCTTTTCAAATGGATTGTCATGCCTTTCGGGTTGACGAATCCCCCCGCAACCTTCATGCAGCCAATGATGACATCTTGTGTCCCTTCACCAACTTGTTTGTGGTAGTGTACTTGAATGACATCCTGATCTTCAAATAGCGATGGGAAGAGAACATACACCATATTCGACAGGTCCTCCGAACCCCGCGTCAACACAAATTGTGTGCTAATTTGGAGAAATGAAATTTTTGGTATGACCCAGGTTTAATATCTGAGGTACATCATTGATGATCATGGTGTGCATGTGGACCCAGCCAAGATACAATTTATTCGATATTGGTCAACCACAACCTCTCTACAAAGCTCCACAACTTTCCGGGTCTTGCCAATTTCTATCGCAGGTTCATGTTGGTATTATCTAATATCACTTGGACTTTGCATCAAGTTACCAAGGGCATAAAAAAAGTAAATTTATTTTGGTTTGAATACAAAAGCAAGGAATTTTTCGATTTGAAGCATCTCCTCTACTCTACACTAGTGCTCACATTACCAGACCCGCGACAACCATTTGAAATTGATATAGATGCCTCTGACTATGGTATTGGTGCAGTTATTACCCAGCAGGGGAATCTGACAGAATATCACCATGAGAAAATTTCAGATAAATTCTAAATGTATCCCACTTATGACAAAAAGATGTATTTTATTGTGAAATCATGTGAAAAATGGAATCATTACATTATGGGGAAGGAAACGGTCATCCACATAGACCACCAAAACATAAATTTCATACATACACAAGAGAAGTTATATAAATATCGCCATCAAAAAATTTCCACATATCTGCAACAGTTCCATTTTGTAATATTCCTATTTAGGAATAGCTCATGAATCATGCACTTAAAAAAGCATTTTAAAAAAAATAAGATTTAGAACAGGAAAATAACTCTTGTCTCCTTTATATCAAACAATATACAAACTAAATCCAATATTTGAGCTGAAACAAATAAGACTAGGTGGGTTAAACAGATCTCCCACACCTAGTTATCTTTAAGAGAAGTCCCAATGAGGGGCTGCAGCAAAGTAAAACACTATACTGGAAGTGCAGAGAGCTATCAATGCATAAAATGTGCTAATATACACTCAAAAACTGATTTCAAGTACAACATCAACTTAGATCTGAATTTAGGATCCAAAAAGTGAGGAAAAGCAGTGATTTCGACCCTAAAATAGATGTATTCAGAAATATGCGTAAAATTAAGGGAAATGACGGGAGATTATTTTATATTAGGACATGAGGGAATTATGATCTGAATTTCAGCTCAAACAAATAGTTCTAGCTATGTTAAAAAATTCCTCCATCCCCAGATAAGCTTAAAAATGTTGATTTCCCATGACTTGGAGTATGCAGAAAATGGCTTAAGCATAAATTTCTTGATTTCTTAAGAAATTGGACAAAATATGTCTGAAATATCAGATATGAAGTTTATTATAACTGAGCATGAATAAAAATTGAGATTCAACTCCTTTTATACATCAAATAGATCACCCGGCAAGGGGATTTCATGAAAGAACAAATAGAAGTATCAGATCTGCAGAATATGGATCTGAAAAATGCAGAATCACTAAAATTCTGTATATATGAGCTGAAATTTTAAAAATTACAGAAGAGTTCTGCAATACAAACTTTCCGGAAGAAGGGATGGCCTTCCTCAAGGAAATAAGCACCAAACTAGGGTAGAAACCCTGCTATAACAATGCACTGGAAAAATGACGCAGTTTCTGAAGTATACTATGCAGATGATGTTGGAAGGTCCTTTTTCCTTATGCCAAGATATTAATATGAAGCTCAAGGCTTCCTCACTAATCTTCCAGAGAAAGGAATGCTCCCTTTTCTGCAAAACTAGATCTGGAAGTGGTGTTGAAAACCCCTCACTGCAACACCCTGCAACACAGAATTATGTTGTTGCAGAAATAATGTTGTGATGGAGGAGGAAGCTTGGCCTCAAGCCTAGATGTGAGGCATTTCAGAACATACTCCTTCAAGAGCTCCTCAATGAAGGAAGAGGAATTCCTAAATAGGAAATTCCTCTCTATCTAGCTAAGCAGCCAAGAGAGTTTGAGTTGCTTAAGAAATCTCAAAATCAAATTATCTTCAACTACCTTTCCTTGTGGCCTTCCTCTTCATTTTATAACATTAGGGCTTAGAAAATTCTAAACCACCTCCAATGAGTTAACCCTTTTCACATGAAGGGTCTCCATCTAAAATTGTGCTGATCAATAAGGAGGTTCAATGCATCTAGACACTGTTGTGATTTGGTCCTATTGACCTAGTCAACCTTCTTCATTCCTTTTCACACCTAAGTGTATTTTATTGAAATGGCCCAAATTTTTCCATGTTCACATTGGGCATTGATTTATTTTTCTGATTAGGATTTTTAGAGCTCCTCCTTTACACTTTATTCATGAGTTAAGCAAACTGAAATTAAAATGCAATATTCCCATTAGCTGCAAAAACTGGGAATATTACAATCTCCCCCGGAAAAATTTTGCTTTCCCTCAAGCAACTTTTATTGTAAATTAAAACCATCTATTCCCCTCCAAATTAAATCCATATAAGGAATTCTTCCTCCATTTGCTGCAATAGGTTATTTATGTTTGGTTCCAAAGCTGTCTTCCGTAAATGCATGAGATGACTTCCAACTGTAAGGTTAGATGTCTCCTTCTTATCATGAAGTACAAAATGAAAATTAAATGATGTCCAACACCATCATAAACACATGAGAGACATAAAATAAAGTAGATCCTTCCATAAAGGAAAAGCTTCATCATGCAAGAACATTCCTCCATCCATGTTTTATGAACTTGATTAAGAATTGTTATGCTTTCATTCTTAGCTCTGTTGGTCTTGTTGGATCCAAAATCCATCATTCCAGTGTTATGCAAAAGAATAAGTGAAGGAGAAACATGGGTGGACAAAGATGCCAAACCATATTCCCATAATAATAACCACCGGAGCAAGGCCCTTTACTGCCATCCTCCATCTCCTCCATGTAAGATGGGCAAGGCAAGATTTCCAAAAGATGATGTACATGCCCTCCCTTGCTGCAATTTATCTTTAATACATAGGACATGAATCAGAAAATTATGAGTTATGGGGTGGTCACCATACTCATTTAAAAGAAAACAAATCAACAAGAGGTCTTGCTGCCTTCTTTCCTCCTCATGTGCATCATGAAACTGTTGGGGTTCCCATGTTTTGGCCAGATTGGCAAGACCAAAAGATGAGACAACATCAAACCACTTTCAGAACTCAGGACCCAGCCCTCCTAGGTCCAGAGAGGGATCTCTCTATGATTGTTTAAGTTATATGTCTTTGAAGCTCAAAGGTTAAGATATTAGGCTAGTTATAGGCACAGGGTTTGTTTGTTTGATTGTTTGTTTGGTTGCTGGTTATCGGGAAAGAAGGGTTCAATGTAAGACAAGGATGAGCAAAGAATATTTAGGCAGAGGTGAAGTATTCCAAGGAGCATTCAAGACCATTGGGAAATGGAGTCAGGAAAGGGTTTACTTGCTAATCAATATGCAGGCTTTTAATTGGGCTAGTCATCTAAAACATTGGATCTTAAAGATGATAGTGTGGTATGGAATGGTAAGGGAGGAGGAAACAATAAAGGTTTAGAACACAAAGTTAAAGACCTGAGATCAGAGAGAGACTTTGAACTCTCAATGCTTCGGCCTCCAGCTTGAGGGATCTTAGAAGGGTTCAATTAACTGAAAAGGATCCTAGTGAGATAGAAACAGGGTTCTAGATCTCCCAGTTTTCCCAATTCTTTCAATTAAATCCTAACAAGAACATCTAAGAACAGATTAATTTAATTCATACATCAACTAGTAGGAAATAACATCCACTACACTGGTTAAATCAACTGAAATCAACTCTTAGATAGCACATTTAGTAGAAAACATCAAAGGCAAGGAGAGCAGAAACATAGGGTACCTAACAAGGGTAAATCCTATGCCAGATTTCTGATGCAAGCCAGTAGAAATGAAATAAAACAGAATGTAAGTTAAACACAAATACAGAGATAGAAAAACATCACTACTGCTTTAGATCAGGATCCAAAGAAATGTGCTTGTCATATTAAAAAGCAACACCAGTCAAGTACAAAATTGCCAATAGCTGGATACTCAGTCAGAAAACATCTTCCTCAGCCTATCTTACAACTTTACACAGAGACTATGTCTCAAAAGAAACAGCTTGCAATTCTCTGATAATTGATCAACAACCTTTACAATGAGCTCTTCATTAATTTTATAGCTGTAGAGAGCAGAGGGGGTAGGTGAAAAACTAAATGAAGCATTAAAACTCAGAAAAGAAAGAGGGTCGAAGCCCATTCTGTTTAAACCCTGTGCATTTATCTCTGGCACTCTTTTGATAAAAGAGTGGTCTTCTCCAAGTTCCAATTACTCCGGTATGTCTCTGGTGTACTTTTCTGCAGCACTCTGTAGTACTTCTGGTGAATAAAAAAAAAGTAAATAAATGATGCTAGGGTCTGCCATACTGTGAATCAAATGCTATTGTGTAACCAGCTCCAAAAATAGAAGAAGAGAGATATCAACGCCTTAGAAATAAGCCACTTCGAGGGGGCAACCTCCAATACATTACATAAATGAACAATTCTTGGATGATACAATTTACAAAACCTCCTTTCTATATATAGGAGTCCATGGGGCCATGATGTAATCCTAGTGGGCCACAATGTAATCCTAGCCGACCTAACAATAATAATTTAAGGGCACAATAATAACAAAATGGGGGTTACAAGGGTACAATAATAACAATAAGGGGGTTACACTAACAATAACAAGGGACTATACTAGTAATATAGGGACCTAACATGCCCCTCTCCTTCAAAAAGTGTTGTCCTCAACGCTTGAGTAGCTCTGGGTGCTTTTGTATAAAATTCTCATCCTTCCATGTAGAATCTTCAGTGAGTAAGTTCTTCCACTTGATGAGATATTCTGAAATTGATCGATTCTGTAGTTGTCGAGTTCTTGTTTCCGTGACCGCTTCCGGTTCCAATATGATTTTTCCTTCCTCATCAAGTTCTGGCAATATTGTTTGAACTGGAAGATTTTCACCTATAACCTTCTTTAAGCACAAAACATGGAAAACTGGATGTACTCGCGAAGAAGCAGGAAGCTCCAATTTGTATGCCATAGTACCAATCTTTTGCAACACCTTGTAAGGACCATAGTCCTTTGGCGATAATTTATTATCCTTCTTAGCTTGCTTGAGGGACATTTGTTTATATGGTTGTAGCCGTAAAAATACCCAATCTCCTATACCAAAACTTCTCTCGCTGCGATGTTGATCTGCCTGTTGTTTCATTCGATTTTGTGCCAAATTCGGGTTATCCTTTAAGAGTTGGAGAACTTCTTGCTGATGCTCGATGTGATCTTCCACTGCTTGAACCTTCGAATTTTCCCTTAAAGATGATGTGATGGATGGTGGATGATATCCATGAAGTGCCATAAATGGGGTCATTTTTGCTGCAGTATGGAAGGAAGTGTTATACCACCATTCAGCGAGAGGTAACCACTTGACCCATTGTGTTTGTTTATCGGATACAAAACAACGAAGATATCCTTCCAAACATTTATTTACTATCTCTGTTTGACCATCAGATTGAGGATGATAAGATGAGCTATGAGCTAATTGAGTACCCAAACAAGAAAATAACTCCGTCCAAAAATTTCCCATAAAAATGGGATCTCTTTCGCTCACAATAACCCTTAGGCTTCCATGTAGCTTTTGAATTCTGTCCACAAATGTAGTAGCAAATGTACTTGCTTTAAATGGATGAGATAATGCACAAAAGTGTGCATACTTGGTAAGTCTATCAACTACCACCATGATGACATTCTTGCCTTAGGACTTCGGTAAACCTGTGATAAAATCCATTGACATCTCCTCCCAACGTTGACTTGGAATGGATAAAGGTTGTAGAATTCCCGGGGTCTTAATTGTCTCCACTTTATTCTGCTGGCAAACCAAACATTCCGCCACAAACTTTTGAATATCAGATTTAAGGCCATCCCAAAAAAATTCTTTCTTCACCCTGTGGTAAGTTTTTAAAAATCCTGAGTGTCCTCCTAAAGGAGAAGTGTGCAATTCGAGAAGAATATTTTGTTTTAGTTGGGAATTCTTACAAAGATATAAGCGATCTTTGTACCATAAGGAATCATTTTTCCAACTAAATGTATCAGATGTACTAGGATATTGCTGCAAATTTTGAATGAGTGTCCATACATCTTTGTCCTTCTTCCATTCATCTCTTGCTTCGGTTATCCAATCTGGTTGGATAATAGAAATGGCAAAAAGCAATGCTTCCACCTCTTCATTCTTTCTTGAGAGTGCATCTGCAACAACATTAAGCTTTCCTTTTTTGTAGATTATTTCAAAGTCATAACCCAACATGTTTGTGACCCATTTTTGCTGCTCTTCTAAAGATAGTCTTTGTTCCAAAAAGTGTTTAAGACTATCATGATCAGTTTTTACCTTGAAGTGTCTTCCCATTAGGTAAGTTCGCCATTTCTTTAGTGCATGCAGTATTGCTAACATTTCCTTCTTATAAATAGGTTTATGTAAATACTTTCCTTTGATTGGACGACTTTCAAAAGCAATGGGTCTTCCTTCCTGCATTAAAACTGCACCAATTCCATTTCCTGAGGCATCACATTCCACAATAAAGGTTTTTGTGAAGTCTGGCGTAGCTAAGACCGGTGCTAGGCACATTGCATCTTTAAGATGTTCAAAGGCTTTAGTTGCTTCAGGAGTCCATGAAAATGCATCTTTCCTCAATAATGTTGTTAGAGGTGCTGCTATTCTCCCATAATTCTTAACAAACTTGCGATAATAGCCTGTTAACCCAAGAAATCCTCGCAACTGCTTTATGGTCTTGGGGACTTTCCATTCCTTAATGTCTTTAATTTTGTTAGGGTCTACTTTCACACCCTCGTGAGATATAATATGACCCAGATATTCCACCTCTTGTACTCCAAAGAAACATTTGGATGTTTTTGCATATAATTGTTTCTCCTGCAATAGTTTGAGCACCCTGTCAACATGTTGAACATGATCCTTCCAAGACCTGCTGTAGATTAGTATATCATTAAAAAATACAAGCACAAATTTTCTAAGGAAGGGTTTGAAAATGGAATTCATCAACCCTTGAAATGTAGAAGGTGCATTGGTAAGGCCAAAAGGCATGACCAAAAATTCATAATGACCCTCATGAGTTCGAAACGCTGTTTTTGGAATATCTTTAGTCTTCATTCTAATTTGATGATATCCTGAACGATGATCCAACTTGGTAAAATAAATTGCTCCATGTAATTCATCCAATAATTCATCAATCACAGGAATGGGAAATTTATCTTTAATGGTCAGCTTATTAAGCTCCCTATAATCCAGACACATTCGCCATGATCCATCCTTCTTGTGTACCAATACTATAGGAGCAGAGAAAGAACTTTGACTAGGTTGTATTATACCCGCCTCTAACATTTCTGCAATCATACGTTCAATTTCGCTCTTTTGGAAGTAAGGATATCTATAAAGCCTGATGTTTGGAGGAACACTTCCTGGAATCAAATGAATAGCATGATCATGATCAAAAATAGGTGGGAGCCCTTTGGGAGTTTCAAACACCTTGGAATGATTTTCCAAGACTTGTTGGAGACCTGCAGAAATAGATGATTTTGATGTCAGAACTTCTAGTGAGCATAATTGTGCAATTACGTCTCTTTGTTCTTTCTTTAGAAGCTTTGTCATGACATTAGAGCTTATTATCCTTCCCGGCTTCCCTTCAATACCCCGTAATTCGACTTCCTTTCCTTCTGAAAAAAATTTCAAGAAAAGTTCTTGAAAATTAAAAGCTACCGTCCCCAAAGATTGTAACCATTGTACTCCTAGTACAACATCGGCACCTCCCATAGGAATGGAAAGCATTGGACTAGTCAATACATATTCCCCCATGGTTAGCTTGATATTATGGCATTTTCCAGAGCAATTTATAGTTCCTCCATTTGCAACCATCACTTGACATTCTGGTGCTAGGTTTAGGAAACAATTTAATTCCTTGGCTACCTTACAATGAATAAAATTATGGGTGCTACCTGAATCAATCAACACTATTACCTTTTTCTTCTTGATATGTCCTTCTATCTTGAGAGTTTGAGGAGTGGTAATTCCTGCCAGTGCATTACAAGATATGGTCGGATTCATTTCTTCCTCTTCTAGGGCTGGTTCCTGGTGTATATCCTCTTCTTGTTCATTTTCTTCTTCCTCTTCACAATCTATGTAAAATAATTTCTTCTCAGCACACTTATGACCTTTAGTGTATTTTCTCTCACAACTGTAGCAAAGCCCTTTTGCTCTTTTTTCTTCCAATTGTTGTGGTGTCAACCTTGTAGGTTGTGGAAATCTAGGCATAGCCACACTTCCTTCTTTATAGAATTGAGTGGTAGGCTTCCTTGTTTCCATAATTTTACATTCAACTTTTCTTGCCAACCTGAATGCCTTCTCCAATGAATCAGGTTCCAGAATGCGAACTTCATGTTGAATTTTATCCTTTAAAGTGCCTATGAAGAGATCAATCCTGTGTTCCTCTGGAATATCAGTTACCCTTATATTCAATTTTTGGAAGTCCTCAATGTGCTGCCCCACTAAACCCTTTGTTTGAGATTTATCAATTGGCTAAAGAAGGTGTTGCTCTTTGTATCCTCATAATGTGCTATCATTTCCTCCGTAAAAATTGACCAAGTGACAATTTTTTACGGGAGCAAAGCCATCGATACCATACAAATGTATTTTGTTCTAAATGCAAAGTTGCAATGCGTACCTTTTGTGTGTTTTGCACATTATGGAGATCAAAATATTGCTCCATCTGTAGTATCCATGTTAGAGGATCCTTTCCATCAAACTTCCTCATATCCATTTTTGGAATATGGTGGTTCTTCCTGCCAACATTAGAGTTTATGAAATCACGATTAACATTTATTTTGTTCTCATCATGAGGTTCTTCTACTATCTTTTCACCATTAGGAAACATTTCTTGTATCAACTTTGTCAAATCTTCGATGTTTGATTTTAGATCATCCATCTTAGCTTCCATGCCAACTTCCATTCCATCCATCTTAGCTTCCACGCCATCCATCTTAGCTTCCATGCCTTTCTTCAAACCGTCCATCTTCACTTCCACACCTTTCTTCAAAACTTCCATTTCATTTTTTGTTGCTCTTTGCGAGAGTGAAATTTGTTTCACTTGCTCTTGTAATTTTGATAGATCATGTTGCAATTCTTCATCTTCATGAGTCATGGTAGAGCCTTCTGAAGGCTTAATGGGTGTTGAATTCTTTTTAGGTGCCATTTTAGAATCCAATATTGATACCTATTCTACAATATTTCCTTGGAATCAATTCAACTTGATTCTTCAAACAAGACTTATGCAATTTGAAAAAAGAATACACACCTTTTACTTGCTTTTAGGAGCTCGATATTGAAATTGAATTATCTCTGTAATTGAAAATCTTCAATATCTGAAATTCAGCCCTATAGTAGCCCTCTGAAGCTTCTTTCAAATGCCATAGGTCTGATCTAATTTTGATTCCCCAAGACAAAGTTGTGTCCAATCTCCCACAATGACCTAATTCTGGACTGGTTCAGTAGAGCAAACTTGTAGGACTTGCCACGTGTCACTGTTTCGTCCTTTGTCTCTGAAATTGATAGCCAAGAAACTACAGTCCGTGTACTTGTGACCACTTTTTACGGCACTCAAATCCACTGCCCAGAGAGAGAGTTATTGAACTTTTCCCACGATCACCTCTTTGAGATGAAATTCAGGAGCCTGAAAAAGCACTACCTTCCACAGATCATATCTCCAAAAATATTGCGAACCAAGCTCTAAAATTTTTTGACGAATTTCCTCAGGATTTCAGCTTCGCACCATATGAATTTCAGATTCTGAACCTTCGTAGAAAAAATTTTATAGCGAAAATTCCACGATGACCTGTTTAGGAGCTTGAAAAAATACCTAACTTCCACAGATGATATCTCCGAAAATATTGCGAACCAAGCTCTGAAATTTTTAGACAATCTGCCTCAGGATTTCAGCTTCGCACCCTAAAAATTTCAGCTTCTGAAACTTCGTAGAAAAAAATTTATAGCGAAAATGCCACGATGACTTGTTTGGAGCAGCGAAACCCTAGAATCCAAAGCTCTGATACCAAATGTTGTGTAACCAGCTCCAAAAATAGAAGAAGAGAGATATCAACGCCTTAGAAATAAGCCAATTCGAGGGGGAAACCTCCAATACATTACATAAATGAAAAATTCTTGGATGATACAATTTACAAAACCTCCTTTCTATATATAGGAGTCCATGGGGCCATAATGTAATCCTAGTGGGCCACAATGTAATTCTAGCCGACCTAACAATAATAATTTAAGGGCACAATAATAACAAAATGGGGGTTACAAGGGTACAATAATAACAATAAGGGGGTTACACTAACAATAATAAGGGACTATACTAGTAATATAGGGACCTAACAAATTCTCTGATAGCATCAGGACTGTTGTCAGGGTGGAAATCTTCTTAGGAACGCGGCATAGAATAAGAACTATATGGGCGCATCGTCCTTTATGGAAAAAATATTCTGCCGATGTGAAAACCCTTTAGTATGATTTTCTGTGCCTTTGACCTTCTGATCGATCCTCGGGGTCTTCGAACTGGTACTTTTCCTCTAAACTGCTAAATTAAGGCTCAAAGATCTCCATTTTCATGCCTTAAACTCTCTGCTGTTCCATTTCTGACTCTGTCGGTGAAATCTGAGATTTTAATGGCTCTGGGGAGGTTTTACAGAGTCCAAACCCTGTTATTTTAATGCAACTCATGTCATGGTTCCTTCCCAGGCTTTCTTCGTGATCTCGGCCTCTGAAAAATGGTCCTTTCTACGTTTTTTTCCGCTGTAATAAAGACTGTGAAATCATGGCGGCTTCCCCCCTCTGATAACCCTGCAAAACACGAAAACCTGTTAAGAAAAACATGCATAGGGGTGGTGGATGCAACGGGGACGACGAGAGTGGCCATGCAAACTGGTGAGATGGCGAAATAGTGCAGGATCTTGGTAAAAAATGCAGCATAACAGTGGAACATGGTCTGGTGAACGTGGGCGGAGCGCAGCCAATTTTTAATGCAAAACATTTGAAATTGACCTTTGAATGGAATATATAAAGGGACGGGCGACAATGCGACAAAACACGTGGACAGATGACGTGGCGGGACGAGGTTAATGGCGAGCACGCATTAAATCTAGACCGTCCGATCGCAGGAGGATATCAACGGCTGAAAATGCGTCGGGGGGCGATGGACAGTGGGCCGGGGGTACGGATGCCTTAGGTTATCTTCCGCGCATCTTCGGGGTGCGATGACCGTTGGATGGAGGGCTTCAGATCGGACGGTTGATATGCATATCGCGCCGGGTCAAATGCTGAACGTTAACACGCGATGGGGGGGTGGTTTTTGAACAGTGTCGGAGCCACGTTTTGGGCGGTGAGTGGAATCGCTCCAAAAATAAAAATACCGCCCACCTCCGAAAGGCGGTGCGATAGAAACCGGTGGTTTTCAAACGGGCGCGGCTGCGGGGACCACCGGGCGGATGAACTATGGACCATTGGTCTACGGACTGAATGGATGGTTGTGATGAGATCGGAGGGGAAAACGGTGGAGCAATGGGTGCATTGCGAAAAAGCGCTGACCATCAGATCTTACACAGATCGACGACTGAGATTATTTCAAGGGCCGATAGACAAGTTCACCATCGCATCAGAACTTTTGCATTTACAAAGGATAAGGGTGCATGTGAAACCCCCGATTGCGATAAGTGCTTTATGACTAGTGCTTGGTCTTAGCGCTTGGGTGCATGGAGGGAAATACGGTTCAGGGGCTGGCCGAAAAGGGGCTAGGCCCTATTATATGGAAAAGTGGGGTTTTGGCCCATTTTTAGTGAGATTAAAGGCCAGGGAAGGGTAACGGTAGAGGCAATAAGGTTTTTTAAAGGTTTGGAGAGGGGAAAGAAAGTGACTTAGAAGGTTTAAGGGGGATTTGGGAATAGTTTAGGAGGTAAATGGGGGACTTTAACAAAGGGGAAAAAGGTTGAAATGGGACATTCTGCAGGGGACAAAGGGCGAATGTAGACTTTTTGGAGCACAGCTTTTGCAATCGGTGAGACTTTATAAAGGGAGTCAGCAAAGGGAATCTTATCAAAGGCGAAGGCACAAGAGACTTCAAGGATGATGTTTCTTCAGGGGAGATGCATTCCTTGAAGGCTCAAAAACAATTTAGCCTCCTACTTTGCCTGTCAAAAATTTATAGGGGGCTAACAGTGGCTCCACATGGGGATGGCTTCTTCTTGAAGGAGTCAAGAATTCAGAGAATATATCTTTAGAGTAGCCCAGATGCCTGGTACCTTGAGCCATCTTTCTTCCTTGATTTTCAGCTACCACAAATATGATAGATCAACACATTCCCAAACAACTACCTACCCACACTACAATCCTAACATTTTTTCTTCTAGGGTGCATTTGAACTAGCAGACCCTTTACATCATTTTTTTTTTTTTACAAACAAGAAAATAAACCTATTCTATCTCTACCCTTATTGCTCCATGAGACCAGATTAAACTGTTGGCCTCATATGTTTCTCTACCTATTCTAATATCTACTGGGATTAAACTGTCCAGCAGATTTCTTCTCTATATTCTACAACAGAAATTTAAAAACAGTCAAACTAGGATTAGAAAGTCTAGTTTGCTGTGGATCCAAGGCATAAAGGCAGTTGCACATGGACAGAAATTTGCAGAAAATTGAAAACAAAATCTTGAAGGCTTGAAATCTGAAGTTTGAAGCATCCTTCTTTCCTTTGTGACTCAAGTTTTGAGCTTGTTAGAGTCACTTTTTTCTTCTTCTTCTTTTTTTTTTTTTTTTTCGGCTATGGTTTGGAGCTTGTTAGGATCGACTCTATCTCTTCTTTGGTCCGGGTTTGGGCATGTTTGGACCAGCTAACAGCTTTCTTTGGCTCGGGTTTTGATCATATTAGAGCCAACCTTTGCACTTCAGAGGTTCATGTTTTGAGCATGTCTGAACCTCTCCTTTCTTTCTGTTTTTTTTTTTTTTTTTTTTGGAACATTTTCTCTTTTTCTTGGAAACAAACACTGCAATGGTATGTACAATGGAAATGGAAACTGGAAATTGGAAATCAGCAGAAGTAGTGTTTGAGCATCCTGCCATTGACAGGACCCCCACACAGCTCTGTACCATCTAACTCTTGTAGAAAAAAGGCATTTGGACCCACAGTGGCCTGGATGATGTAGGGACCTTGCCACAAACTGTCAAACTTGTCGTGCTTTCCTTTGTCCTCCCTCCTTGAGTCCCACTTCAGAAATTTATCTCCAATTTTGAAATCAGAGGCCTTAGTTCTTCTGTCAAACAGCTTCTTTATGTTCTCCTGAACCTTATGACTCTCGTGTGATGTGGATCAAGAGCGCCAAAGGCGGTTGCACATGGATAGAAATTTGCGGAAAATTGAAAACAAAATCTTGAAGGCTTGAAATGCGAAGTTTGAAGCATCCTTCTTTCCTTTGTGACTCAAGTTTTGAGCTTGTTAGAGTCACTTTTTTTTTTTTTTTTCAGCTACGGTTTTGGGCTTGTTAGAGGCGATTCTTTTTTCTTCTTTCTTGGTCCGGAGTTTTTGGAATGTTTGAACCGACTATCTTTGCTTTTCTTTAGCTCGAGTTTTTGATCTGTAGAATAATCTTGCACTCCGCACTGGAGAGGTTCATGTTTTGAGCATGTCGAACCTCTCCCTTTCTCGAGTTTTTTTTTGGAACATTTTCTCTTTTTCTTGAAAACAAACAACGCAATGGTATGTACAATGGAAATGGAAAGTTTGGAAATTGGAAATCGGCGAAGTAGTGTTTGAGCATCACGTGTAAGGACCCCCAAACAGCTTTGTACCATCTAACTCTTGTAGAAAAAAGGCATTTGGACCCACAGTGGCCTGGATGATGTAGGGACCTTGCCACAAACTGTCAAACTTGCCATGCTTTCCTTTGTCCTCTCTCCTTGAGTCCCACTTCAGAACTTTATCCCCAATTTTGAAATCAGAGGCCTTAGTTCTTTTGTCAAATATCTTCTTTATATTTTCCCGGACCTTAATAGCTCTGTTATAGACCTCTTCCCTTGTTTGTTGGAGATGAATTGTCTGGTTTATTCTCCTCACCATGCTATCTTCTTCTGTTTGTATCTCTTGAAAAAGTTTAATCACTGGTATTCCAAGGCTGGTGGGAAACACTGCTTTTGTTCCATAGACAAGCTGATATGGTGACATGCTAATGGATTTTTTTTTGTAAGCCTGTCAGCCCACAAAGCATGCACTAACTTGTTATGCCATGACTTTTTGTTCTCTTCCAGCAGCTTTTTGATGATGGTCACCAGGCTCTTGTTTGATGATTCAGCTAATCCATTACCTTGAGGGTAATAGGCAGTTGAATGACCAAGTGATATTTGATACCTGTGACAAAAATCAACCATTTTCTTGGATCTGAAAGCGACAACATTATCAGTGATTATTTTCCTTGGGCAGCCAAAATGAGAGAGGATATGACCTTCTAGGAACCTAATAATGATTGAATCTGTGGCATTCCTAGTAGGTATGGCCTCTATCCACTTAGTGAAGTAGTCTGTGGCTATTAAGATCCATTTGTGTTGTGCAGAAGAAGCAGGGTGAATTTATCCTATGAAATATAGGCCCCATTGCATAAAGGGACCTTCAACAGTGACGGATTGTAGAGGCAAGGGGAGGAGTTTTCTTTTGCCTTAAAAAATCTGGCATTTGTGGCAGGCAAATATCATCTGATTGATATCATTGAAGAGAGTAGGCCAGTAGCAGCCAGCTATGAGTATTTTGTTGGCAGTGGCCTTCCAGTTCAAGTGGCCTCCACACTCTCCTGCATGGAATTCTTGTTTAATCCTTTCTGCTTCAAACTCAGGCAAACATTTAAGCAATAGGCCATTTGGATTTTTCCAGTATAAGCCTTCTTTCATTATGCAATAGCTCCTGACTTTTAGCTTTAAGAATTTTGCCTTGGTCTTTGATAGTTCAGGAGGGGAATTGAGGTGTGTAAGCACATACAGAATGTCAGAATACCAAGGAGAGCTCTGAAACTTCTCCTCAACAGTGGGATCAGGCAATCCCTACGGCTCATCCAAGGCATCTACCATGTTAATGTTAAGGGCTTGTAGATTTGATTCAGCCATTAGTTGAGCCAGGCCTTGACCTTTAATCAGTTTGGTGGGTTTTATCTCAAGGTCATACTCTAAGATCACAACAATCCATTTTCCCCTCTTCCCATCTGGGTCATGGGACAATAGGTCTTTAACCACTATGTTGGGTACATAGGCTATGGTGTGGGAATGCAGTATGTACACCCTAAAGTCTTTCAAGGCCTTAACCAAAGCATAGGCATGTTTTTCCATTATGTTGTATTTCAAGGGTGCATCCTTGAGCACTTTGCTGAAGAAAGAAATGGGATGTTCCATTCCCTATGAATTTATCTGCAGTAGAACTGCAGCTATCGCATGCTTGGAGGCAAATGAAAAAATTAGGAAATCTTTTGAGAAATATGGGCTAATTAGGATAGGAGCCTGGGTGAGTGCAAGTTTAACTGATTCAAAATATTTCTTAGCTTCAACAGTCCACTTAAATCCTACACCTTTCTTCAGCATGTTAGTCATATTTCTAAGGTGTTCAGCTAAGTTGGGAATAAACCTCTTGAGGAATTTGATTTTCCCAATAAAGGACTGTAACTCCTTGATTTTTCTTGGGTGTGTGATTTGTAGTATTCCCTCAACTCTTTGTGGATCTATCCTAATCCTTTTCTCAGATATGATGTGGCCAAGAAGCTTACCTTCTTGCAGCCTAAATACAGTCTTTTTAGGATTTAGTGACAGACCAAACCTTCTACATTTTTCAAACACTCTTCTCAGGTGTTCTAGGTGTTCTTCCTCAGTCTTTGAGTAGATTGTTATATCATCCAGGTAGATGACAATGAAGTGTCCTATTTCATCTGAAAAATCTATGTCCATTGCTCTTTGGAAGGTTGCACCAGCGTTCATCAGTCGAAAAGGCATCTTTACATACATAAAAGTGCCCCATGGAGTGGTAAAGGTTGTTTTGAGTTGGTCTTCTAGGATTACTAAAACTTGGTTGTAACCTGAAAAACCATCCAGCAGGGAGATCCTTTTTGAGCCTACTACCCTCTAAAGGATGTGTTCCATTGTTGGCAAAGGGTAATTGTCTTTGAGTGAGGCTCTATTAAGATTCCTGAAATCAATGCACAACCTGATCTCCCATGTTTTCTTTCTCACAGCCACTAGTTTTGATACCCAATCAGAGAACCTCAGAGGCACAATTATACATGCCTCATACATTTTCTTAATCTCTTTTTCCACAGCAGGCAACTATTTTGGGTTTATTCTGCGAAGTTTTTGTCTGAAGGGTTTCTGATTTTCTTTCAAGGGTATTTTATGTTGTATGATGTTTATGTCATAGGCCCTTAAGTCCTCATAACTCCAAGCAAAAACATCAATGAATTCCTTGAATAGGTCAATGTATTTCTTTTTCGTGTTTGCAGGTAGGGACTTAGCCAATTTGATCATCTTGGGTTTATCTTCAGTGCCTATGTTGCATTCCTCGACATCAGAGTCTGCATGTTTTATAGTGGGATTTTTTGCTACATCATCGAAGTCAAAAAGGTTTTCTAAAGGTGCAAGACCTTGAGGTATGTTCTTATCCTTGGTTTTCAGCACCTCTACTTCTTCACTATCTGCGTTTTCACATTTTCATTTGGATTTCCAATCTGTTCGTTTAAAGTGTTTATTTCTATTTTACAGGGTGTTTCTTCCTCGTCTGAGGACTCTTCACTTAGGCAGCTACTGTCATATTTGGAGTCTGAATCAAAAAATTCAAACTCATTTCTACCTACCAGGAAATCTTCAATATGTTTATCGCCCTCAAAGACCTACCAATATTTTTCATTGTTCGGCACTACAGGTCTGAATTTGGTCTGAATGATGATCTGTTGGTCACTGGGAGGCTTATGATACGAACTAGCCATGCAGGCCAGTCCATTTGCAATTTCGTTCTGGCTCCTAGGGACAAACACCAGCTCGTATTCTACAAAGTTTTTCAATAAATCCATAGTGTCATTCCTGTATTCCCTCAGTCTAGAATGTTTCGTTGTGTATTCACCATTCACCTATTTAATGATTAGCTCAGAGTCCCCATGCACAGTTATCCTACGGGCTCCTAATTTTCTCAATAGGTTTAAGCCTAGGATAAGAGCCTCATACTCAGCAATATTGTTTGTACATTTGAAGTGAAGGTTGCAGGCATGGCTCTCTGCGTAGTCACTCTCTGTGTTATGTATCCACACTCCTGCTCCAGCAGTTCTCTTGGTGCATGACCCATCGAAATTCATTTCCCATAAGGTTTCATTCTCGGGTTTCTCATCAAATCGTTCTTGGTATGGTGTATGTGTTTGTCAAGGGTGACTAATCAGCTGACTGCATTCTGTTTCTGGTTCACTTTGAGTTTTTGTTTCAGTGCACTGTTCAAATTTTTCTACGTCTTTCTCCTCCGAGTCTAGAGTAGCCATTATGTTAAAGTCCATGGGTTCCATTTCCTTGTTTGTATCTCTGTTTTTGGACTCTAACCCTTCTAAGGATTCATCATTACAAAGGATAAAGGAGTCAAGGTCTGTATGTACAGAGTATAAAGGTGAATTTTCAGGCTTTTCGGGGCTAGTAACTAGGAATTTCAATTGTGCCTCTCTGTACAGTCTTCTAAGTTGGCCAAAGATTGGGATTGTGGCATAAGCCCCATCCATATGCATTGTTCCTTGCAGCTTGGCTCCCCATGATCTTGACAATAACATGCCATACTTGGGTGGCACATCTGCCACCACAACATCCATGACCATACATTTTGCTGGAATCTGGGTAAGGCTTACACACAGGTCTTTGATTAGGCCAAGACACTTTACTCTGCTAGAGTCAAATGAATATAGGTCTTTATAGGGACGGGTTATCTCTAGGCCTAATATTTCCATCACTACTTTAGGCATCAGGTTATGTGATGCCCCAGAATCATGCATTGCATTGTGGAGAATCTTATCATGGATATTAAGATTGATATAAAAAGGGGCACTACCCCTTCCTGAAACTTTCCTTCTATCTTTGGACCAAACAGAAGGGCAGGTTGATCACCACTCAGATTTACAGTGTCACTGTTCTCACCTAAATTTAAAGCTTTCAAAATTTGGCCTTTATATACATCCTGAGTGGCCAGCTCAGAGAGTGGGACAGAGATTTTAATTTTTTAAATCTCACTCTCCAAATTGAAAGTGGACTAATTCTTTGGAATGTTTAACTCTGTTTTTTTACCTGCTACCTTAGTGGTTGAATCAGTGTGTTGATTCTCGTTATGTACAGTGTTAGAAACTGTTTTATCAGGAGTACTAACTGCAGTGTTAGTACTGCTTGTTGGTTTACCTTGTTTATTAGTGTTTTGGTTGTCTTTTTCTTTGTTCTTCCCAGAACTCTCAGCTACTGATTTGTTACTTTCAGCAATTGCTTTAGAAGATTTCTCAGGCCTTTTCTTGATGGTAACCTCAGAAGCTTTTGGTTTGGCAGTGTCTAGGCTCTTTTTTCTTCTAAGTTCATATTTTTCTCTGACCTGCATGATGGAATCTTCAAATCCAAGTCTGTAATCCTCAGATTCTGATCTTTCCTCATCCCAATATGAGAATGAGGGCTGATCTTCTTTTGTGTAACAGTTATGGATTGAATCTTCTGTTTCAAGCATGTTTATGGTGGTCCCCTCAGACTCTTCTACGATTCCCTCGTCTTCATCTAAAAATTTCTCTTGGAATGGGGGAATAACTTGCTGATCTGATTCTCTTTGTCTGTTGGGGGTGGCATTGTTTATTCTAAATTTCTTGTTCTGATTGTGGTGTTGATTTCTATTCAGGTTACTAACTGTGACAACCATTTTTTCCATCATTTGTTTTAGCTTTTCCACGTCTTTGGATACGCGGTCATTATTGGGGCCAGATGTGGAAGCTACATTGTCATCTCTATATGTTACCCTTTTCTCAACTCTCAATCTTGTTTTTTTCTCAATCAGATTTGCCTCTACACTCACTGCTCCATTTTACATGTCTTCCAATGTGTTGTAATCCCTCTCCCTAAGTTGGTAGGCCATGTCAGCATCTAAGCCTTCAGGGTATTTCACTAAAACCATACCTAAGGGAGGTTTCATGTGTGGTAGAAGGGCATTATAAACGCTGTTAAATCTTGTAGAGTAGGCCTGGACACTCTCTCTTGCATTTCTTTTCAATTTCTTGTATTCTGCTAGGATTTGGAGAGGATTTTCCTTAACTTCCCATTTTTTTATGAAGGTCTGACATAAGGTTGGGAGGTCTTGGATACTATTAGGAGGCAGGCTTTTGAACAATTTCTTCACATCACCTCCTAAGCTCTGGGAAAAGATTCTCATTTTGATTGTTTCATCATCTATTTCCATGTAGTCAAAAGAATCTTCCATCCCATCTACATGGTGCTGAGTTGTGGTGGACTCTTTTGCAGTGAAGTGTGGGATATTTGATTGATAATCATTGGGTAAGGGTACTAGAGGCTGAGGTAAAACCAGAGGTGCATACCAGGCTGCCATGATGATGTTTTGATTAGGTAAAGGGTTGGCTTGAGCAGCTGGTATATGGATGACAGGGATGTTAGGACCAGCAGAAGCTTGTTGGGCATATTTAGGGTGGCAGAGCCCTAAGTTTTGAATGAAGTGAATATCAGGGGGTGTAGATGGAGGGGTTTGTCTATCCCAAAGGTGTTTACCACTTTGAGGTGGTGAACCAAGGAACTCAAGATCTGGCTGGTCTAGGACACTAAATGACCTAGTTCTTGGTAAGCTGTTTTGAGCGTTTAGGTCAAAAAATGGGTCTGATAGAGCTGTAAGGTCTTCTGGTGCAGATTTAGCTCTATGGATGTGGCTGGAAATAGTTGGTCTTTTAGGTGTAGGAGATCTCTTAAGGATGCTCTCAGGGTTATCAACTATTTCAGGTGGGTTTGGGTTGGGATAAGCTCTTGTGTGAATGGTTCTGAAAGCCAGAATGTTGTTTTCTGACCAAGCAGCTTAACCCTACTTGTTACTTTTATTATGGCTGATGTTGTAATGGGCTTTGGTCTCCCAGTGGAGTCTTTAAATCGTTTAGGAATTATGGAGTCGCCAGGTGGAAGGTTTAGGATGTTTCTGAAGGGTACACTGTCCACCACAGTGCTTATGAGATGTCCCTTTTCAAGGATATCTTCACAACACAGCAAACTCTAACCAGAGATTGACTCGGAGGGCTTTTACCAGATATGTCACCTTAGAAAGAGTGTGAGATCTGGAGGCTACCTGGACCTTTCCAGACTCTGTCTAAGAGTGTGGGAGAAAACACAACAAATGGTATAGAAGTTGATTTGTGAATAGGAGTGTTTAACTGCCAACCTAACCAGAGATTGTAGGTCTCTGAGGCTCTTATGATGTAGTAAGGTGAGAAATACTCAGAATTTCCCCAGTGGAGTTGCCATTATGTTTGGGTTCCCATGTTTTGGCCAGATTGGCAAGACCAAAAGATGAGACAACATCAAACCACTTTCATACCTCAGGATCTAGCTCTCCTGGGTCCAGAGAGGGATCTCTCTATGATTGTTTAAGATATATGTCTTTGAAGCTCAAAGGTTAAGATATTAGGCTAGTTATAGGCATAGGGTTTGTTTGGTTGCTGGTTATCAGGAAAGAAGGGTTCAATTTAAGACGAGGATGAGCAAAGAATATTTAGGCAGAGGTGAAGTATTCCAGGGAGCATTCAAGACCATTGGGCAATGGAGTCAGGAAAGGGTTTACTTGCTAATCAATATGCAGGCTTTCAATTGGGCTAGTCATCTAAAACATTGGATCTTAAATATGATAGTGTGGTATGGAATGGTAAGGGAGGAGGAAACAATAAAGGTTTAGAACAAAAAGTTAAAGACCTGAGATCAGAGAGAGACTTTGAACTCTCAATGCTTCAGCCTCCAGCTTGAGGGATCTTAGAAGGGTTAAATTAACTGAAAAGGATCCTAGTGAGATAGAAACAGGGTTCTAGACCTCCCAGTGTTCCCAATTCTTTCAATTAAATCCTAACAAGAACATCTAAGAACAGATTCATTCATCAGTTAGTAGGAAATAACATCCACTACACTGGTTAAATCAACTGAAATCAACTCTTAGATAACAAATTTAGTAGAAAACATCAAAGGCAAGGAGAGCAGAAACATAGGGTACCTAACAAGGGTAAATCCTATGCCAGATTTCTGATGCAAGCCAGTAGAAATGAAATAAAACAGAATGTAAGTTAAACACAAATACAGAGATAGAAAAACATCACTGCTGCTTTAGATCAGGATCCAAAGAAATGTTCTTTTCATATTAAAAAGCAACACCAGTCAAGTACAAAATTGCCAATAGCTGGATACTCAGTCAGAAAACATCTTCCTCAGCCTATCTTACAACTTTACACAGAGACTATGTCTCAAAAGAAACAGCTTGAAATTCTCTGATAACTTATCAACAACCTTTACAATGAGCTCTTCATGAATTTTATAGCTGTAGAGAGCAGAGGGGGTAGGTGAAAAACTAAATGAAGCATTAAAACTCAGAAAAGAAAGAGGGTCGAAGCCCATTCTGTTTAAACCCTGTGCATTTATCTCTGGCACTCTTTTGATACAAGAGTGGTCTTCTCCAGGTTCCAATTACTCTGGTATGTCTCTGGTGTACTTTGCTGCAGCACTCTGTAGTACTTCTAGTGAATAAACAAAAAGTAAATAAATGATGCTAGGGTTTGCCATACTGTGAATCAAATGCTCTGATAGCATCAGGACTGTTGTCAGGGTGGAAATATTCTCAGGAACACGACATAGAATAAGAACTGTATGGGCGCATCGTCCTTCATGGAAAAAATCTTCTGCTGATGTGAAAACCCTTTAGTATGATTTTCTGTGCCTTGGACCTTTTGATCGATCCTCCGGTTCTTCGAATTGGTACTTTGCTTCTAAACTGCTGAATTAAGGCTCAAAGATCTCCATTTTCATGCCTTAAACTCTCTGTTGTTCCATTTCTAACTCTGTTAGTTAAATCTGTGCTTTTAATGGCTCTGGGGAGGTTTTATAGAGTCCAAACCCTGTTCTTTTAATGCAAGTCCTGTCATGGTTCCTTCCCAGGCTTTCTTCGTGATCTCGGCCTCTGAAAAATGGTCCTTTCTGCATTTTTTTCCGCTGTAATAAAGACTGTAAAATCATGGCGGCTTTCCCCCTCTGATAACCCTGCAAAACACGAAAACCTGTTAAGAAAAACATGCATAGGGGTGGTGGATGCAACGGGGACGACGAGAGTGGCCATGCAGACTGGTGAGATGGCAGAATAGTGCAGGATCCTGGTGGAAAATGAATCATAACAGTGGAACATGGTCTGGTGAACATGGGCAGAGCGCAGCCAGTTTTTAATGAAAAACATTTGAAATTGACCTTTGAATGGAATATATAAAGGGACGGGCGACAATGCGACAAAACACGTGGACAGATGACATGGCGGGACGGGGTTAATGGCGGGCACGCATTAAATCTAAACCGTCTAATCGAAGGAGGAGATCAACATCTGAAAATGCGTCGGGGGGTGATGGACAGTGGGCCAGGGGTATGGATGCCTTAGGTTATCTTCCGCACATCTTCGGGGTGTGATGACCGTTGGATGGAGGACTTCAGATCGGACGGTTGATATGCATATCACGCCGGGTCAAATTCCAAACGTTAACGCACAATGGGGGGTGGTTTTTGAACAGTGTTGGAGCCACGTGTTGGGCGGTGAGTGGAATCGCTCCGAAAATAAAAATACCGCCCACCTTCGAAAGGCGGTGCAATAGGAACCGGTGGTTTTCGAACGAGCACGGCTGCGGGGACCACCGGGCAGATGAACTACAAACCGTTGATCTGCGGACTGAATGGACAGTTGTGATGAGATCGGAGGGGCGAACGGTGGAGTGACGGGCGCATTGCGAAAAAGCGCTGACTGTCAGATCTTATATAGATCGACGGTTGAGATTATTTCAAGGGCCGACAGACAAGTTCACCATTGCGTCAGAACTTTTGCATTTACAAAGGATAAGGGTGCATGTGAAACCCCCGATTGCGATAAGTGCTTTATGACTAGCACTTGGTCTTAGCGCTTGGGTGCATGGAGGGAAATATGGTTCAGGGGCTGGCCGAAAAGGGGCTAGGCCCTATTATATGGAAAAGTGGGTTTTTGGCTCATTTTTAGTGAGATTCAAGGCCAGGGAAGGGTAACGGTAGAGGAAATAATGTTTTTTAAAGGTTTGGAGAGGGGAAAGAAAGTGACTTAGAAGGTTTAAGGGGGATTTGGGGATAGTTTAGGAGGTAAAATGGGGGACTTTAACAAAGGGGAAAAAGGTTGAAATGGGACATTCTGCAGGGGACAAAGGGAAAATGTAGAATTTTTGGAGCACATCTTTTGCAATCGGTGAGACTTTATAAAGGGAGTCAGCAGAGGGAATTTTATCAAAGGCGAAGGCACAGGAGACTTCAAGGATGATGTGTCTTCAGGGGAGATGCATTCCTTGAAGGCTCAAAAACAATTTAGCCTCCTACTTTTCTTGTCAAAAATTTATAGGGGGCTAACAGAAACCAAACCATACTAATGGACATATGATATGTCACATCAGCCCAATACAAATTATTATCATCAATGCACATCATGAGATCAATATGCCAAATTTTACACAATGCAAAACACATAGACATAGGAGATGTCATGTGGTGGCCATGCTTTCTCAAGTGAAACAAAATTATACATGCCTTCTCTTGCTACAACATATCATTTAAATCCAAGGCATGATTCAAAAAATGATGAGCTATTGGGGAGTAACCATATTCACCCAAGAGCAGCCATAGCAACAAGGAATTTTGCAGCCCTCTTGCCTTATCAACATGTGGATCATGGATCAATAACACAATTATGGACATGTGAAATGTCTCATCAACATAGTACAAGAAAGCTCCCTCATACCACATCATGTGGGAGTCATTCCTCCTCCCAAGCCAAAGTTCATGCATGAAACATACCTCCAACAGAAATACATGTGGATAAATGAGACATATTTCAAACATGGGTGAATACATGGAAATGAGATTTAACATGTGATGTCCAAAATCTCCTTTTAACAACCAGATCAACCATGCTTCCTTTTCATATACTCTATTAATGATGCATAAAGAATGAGATGAGAGAATGAGAATCTTTGGGTAGTGATCATGCTTACCCCAAAGCAACCAACGTTGCCATGCCTCCTTATTCATTTCATGACCATTATTCAAGGCATAGATGAGAGAAATAGGTGCCTTTGGAGAGTGATAGGAGTCTCCCAAGGGAAACCAGCGTAACCAATATTGTTGGCCCATATATGTCTGCAAGTGATCATGTGATCTCTTGCTTATCATCCTCATCCACTCACTCCAATGTGGAAGATGAGTGATGTGCTACATAATCATGGCATCCTCCCTTTGTAGAATAGCATCTCCTTTGAACCAATGAAGAACCTTGCATCTCATGAAATATTGAAATGCATTTTTGTTGGGATCTCTTAGTGAGACCTTTCTTCCATCTATGGCCTTCCAAAACTAGTGAGGCTTTGAATCTATAGTAAGTAGAAGTCTCTCTTTGAGCTGTAGCGTGCTCATTGAGAGAGTGTCATCTAGAGGGCAGAAAATGCTTCTCATCTCAAGATGTCTACTCTTCATATTATTCTTCTCCACTGCTTCAAGGTTGAAGCTACCTCTAGAATGCTCCAAGAGAGCTGAAGCCTCTTTGTCACAGTCACTAAGTGACAGTGCTGTAGATCTGCAAAGTGATGCATGCACTGTCTCAAATCAAGTTTCATTACTGATCTCACAATCAGCCATTGAACATAGGATAATACTAATCCCCTTTCTTGAGACCCTACATCTCAACCCAAGAGATTGAATGCATCTCAACAATGATGCATAGGGATAGTTTCCAGTCTCATCCTTGATTAGATCAAGGGTCCTCTGCACTGTGACATGTCTTTGCTTCAAATCAGAATTTTGATTTAATCCCTGGCTATGCATTAATATTGAAACAATATGTGCTGAAATTTCACACATACCTTGGATCAACTGATATGTGGGAACCTCTTGATAGAACACAAGAGTTCCTCCATCTAGATCAATGATGCCTCCAACTACTGGCAAGAATGATGGTCTCCTTTCTTCAAGCATACCAGCGTTGGTCTCTTCCTTCTCCTCCTCATGCATCTCCTGGTTCATGCATGGGAATCCATATGTTGAGAGCTCAAGACTACCTTGCAAAGATGCAAGTGCCTCTTCTCTATATGCAAGCATCTTAGCAGTAGATGGTGAAAATGGAGATCTCTTACCCAAAGTGACAAGATTGACATTCTCCTTTATTTCCTTGGGAGATGTCTCTTTGTAGCTCATATTTCTCCTCACCTCATCAAACTCCTTGAGATTTTCTTCAATACCCTTCAATGTTTGAAAAAGAAGCAACGAGATCTCTTCTTCAGTCATTCTCCCTGCTTTATGATGATAGGAGGTGTATAGTTCTTCCTCTCCATCTTTAAACCCTTTAGGATCTTCTTTGCATCTCTTTTCTTCATTGCTATAACTCTCACCTTCTTCAAAGAAAGTGGGCATAGTGGATCTATGAGGAGATCTAGGATTATCCATTCTTCTATTTTTCTGATAGGAAGTGTTGGGGCTTCCTTTTCCTTCTTGAAACCTCATGCAAATTTTACTGCAGCTTGCTTCTTCTCGAAACCCTCTAGGAGTCTCGGTGCATCTTCTTTCTCTCTTCTGATTTACCTCTTTGGAGAGGATCTTATTAGATATGAACACTTATGAGAGTAAACTCATCCTCTCCATCATTCTAATCTCTGTTTCTTCTCTTCACTTCTCTGATAGCTTGATCTCACAGGCTGGGCCAAAGATCATGCTTTGATACCACTGTAATATTCCTATTTAGGAACAGCTCATGAATCATGCACTTAAAAACGAATTTTCAGAAAAATATGCTTTAGAATATGAAAATAACTCTTGGATCCTTTAGATCAGACAATATACAAACTAAATCCAAGATTTGAGCTGAAACAAATAAGACTAGGTGGGTTAAATAGATCTCCCACACCTAGTTATCTTTAAGAGAAGTCCCAATGAGGGGCTGCAGCAAAGTAAAACACTCTATTGGAAGTGTAGAGAGCTATCAATGCATAAAATGTGCTGATAGACACTTAGCAATTGATTTCAAGTACAACATCAACTTAGATCTAAATTTAGGATCCAAAAAGTGAGGAAAAGCAGTGATTTCGACCCTAAAATAGATGTATTCAGAAATCTGCGTAAAATTAAGGGAAATGATGGGAGGTTATTTTAGATTAGGCCATGAGGACCTATGCTCCAAATTTCAGCTCAAACAAAGCATTCTAGCTATGTTAAACAGTTTCTCCATCCCCGAATAAGCTTAAAAATGTTGATTTCCCATGACTTGGAGTATGTAGAAAATGGCTAAAGAATACATTGCGTGATTTCTGAAGAAATTATACAAAACATGTCTGAAACATCAGATATTAAGTTTATTATAACTGAGAATCAAGAAAAATGGAGATTCAGCTCCTTTTATACATCAATTAGATCACCCGACAAGGGGATTTCATGAAAGAACAAATACAAGTATCAAATCTGCAGAATATGGATCTGAAAAACACAGAATCACTGAAACTATGTATATATGAGCTGAAATGTACAAAATTACAGAAGAGGGCTGCAATACAAACTTTTCGGAAGAAGGGATGGCCCTTCCTCAAGGAAATAAGCACCAAACTAGGGTAGAAACCCTGCTGTAGCAATGCACTAGAAAAATGACATAGTTTTTGAAGTATAATGTGCAGATAATGTTGGAAGGTTCTTTGTCCTGATGCTAAGATCTGAATATGAAGCTCAAGGCTTCCTCACTAATCTTTTAGAGAAAGGAATGCTCCCTTTTATGCAAAACTAGATCTGGAAGTGGTGTTGAAAACCCCTCACTGCAACACCTTGCAACACAGAATTATGATGTTGTAGCAATAATGTTGTGATGGAGGAGGAAGCTTAGCCTCAAGCCTAGGTGTGAGGCATTTCAGAACATACTCCTTCAAGAGCTCCTCAATGAAGGAGGAGGAATTCCTAAACAGGAAATTCCTCTCTCTCTAGCTAAGCAGCCAAGAGAGCTTGAGTTGCTTAAGCAATCTCAAAATCAAATTATCTTCAACTACCTTTCCTTGTGGCCTTCCTCTTCATTTTATAAAATTAGGGCTTAGAAAACCCTAAACCACCTCCAATGATTTAACCCTTTTCACATGAAGGGTCTCCATCTAAAACTGCGTTGATCAATAAGGAGGTTCAATGCATCTAGAAACTTGTTAGAAAATTAAATATTACAGAGTAATGCAACACATAAAATATGCGGAAAATACAAGCACACAAAACACATAAAAACCAGAGAGACACAAATATACGTGGTTCACCCAGTTTGGGCTACGTCCACCCCGAACAGCCAGTCCTTCCTTTCTATTATCCAGCAAAAATGAAGAAACAAACATACAAAGCCAGATCCATTAAGAATATCCTCTGTTCTCTCTCACAGTCTCCCTATCTGTTTCCCACTCAAAGAATACACATACAATGCGCAACCGCAATACAATACCCTCATAAAAGTGAGGGGTTGCCTTCTAGGGCAAAAAATCCTAAACTAAACATAACTTCTACCGTCAGATCATCCGCCTAATGAACGGCCCAGATTGACTAGAAATTACTATACTTTTATAAGGCAATTTTACATCTATTTTTGGCTTCAGGGGCGCTGCCCCCGAAACCCCCGCCTGGGGACCGCTGGCCCCCGGACCCCGCGGGGGGGACAAGTCCCCCCCGTGTGCAAGGGTGTACAATTTTCCTGGGGTATACATCCAACTAAAACAAGGATCTGT
Organism: Pinus albicaulis; assembly: GCA_034641835.2. Taxonomy (NCBI): domain Eukaryota; kingdom Viridiplantae; phylum Streptophyta; class Pinopsida; order Pinales; family Pinaceae; genus Pinus; species Pinus albicaulis. Next base: position 1,558,328,276 of record CM076578.1, read on the forward strand.
GAATCAGGAAGAAAATCAGGCTCCATACCCAACAATCTCCCACTTGGAGACTGATTGTAGCAACTCCATCGCTACTTAATTTGTTGTACAATGACTCCTCTTTGGACCTGGTTGTTCCTCATCTTCATCATCATCCTTGAAGACTAATTGAAACTAAGCACATTTGCAGTTTCTCCCTGGTTACAACTTTTGTTAGCATATCTGTAGGATTCTGGCTAGTGTGTATCTTTTCTAGCTTCAACTCTCCATCTTCCAATACTAATCGTATGAAATGGTACTGGAGATGTATGTGTTTAGTCCTGGAATGAAATTCTGAGTTCTTTGAAAGATGAATGGCACTTTGGATATCACTATATAACATGCCCATATCATGCTTCTTACCCAATTCACCCATAAGCCTTTGTAACCAAATCATTTCTTTACTAGCTCGTGAAGAACAATACTCTACTTCGTTGTTGAAAGTGCAACAACACTTTGATTTTTGAAACCCAACCGACGCTGTTCCACCTACAGAAATACATATCCTCGAGTTCCTCCCGCATCTCTCACTGCCATATCTCGCATCAACATATCCCCTCGTAGAGAAATAATTGAACCAATTAAAGTGATAATGCTTGGATTTGTGGTACCTCTCAAATATCTCGAGAACTACTACTGCCATCCAATGTTATTTTCCTGGATTATTCATGTACCTGCTTACAACTCCCACTGCATGTGCAATATCAGGCCTTGTGTAGACCATTGCATACATTAAGCTTCCAACTGCTGATGCATATGGAACTTTAGACATATTATCCATGTCTTCTTGGGTCTTTGGGCACATCTCCTTACTAAGTTTGAAATGGCTAGAAAAAGGTGTACTAACAAGTTTTGCATTGTGCATATTAAATCTTTTCAACACCTTTTCTATGTACTCATTCTGAGACAGTGTTAATTTGTGATTTTTCCTGTCTCTAGTTATCCTCATATCAAGGATTTGTTTTGTATCTCCCAAATCCTTCATTGCAAATGAATTTGCCAATTTTCTTTTGAGCACATTTATTTCCTGCATGTTAGATCCTGCAACAAGCATGTCATTTACATACAATAAAAATATAATATAGTTGCCATCATTTTTCCTTTTTAGATAAACACAATGATCAGAGTGACATCTAGTATAACCTTGTTTAGACATAAACTTGTCAAATTTTACATACCACTGCCTTGGAGCCTGTTTTAACCCATACAAGCTCTTCTTTAACCTGCACACCAATTTTTCTTTCCCTTTGACCTCATATCCTTCTGGTTGTTGCATGTATATCTCTTCCTCCAAATCTCCATGGAGAAATGTTATCTTTACATCTAACTGTTCAAGATGTAAATATTCCGATGCTACAAGACTTAAGATAGTTCTGATTGAAGTCATCTTAACAACAGGAGAAAATATTTCATCAAAATCAATACCTTTCTTCTGTGCAAACCCCTTCACAACAAGTCTAGCTTTGTACCTTTGTTTTCCTCCATCTTCTTCCTTCAACCTGTAAACCCATTTATTCTGCAATGTACTTTTACCTGTAGGCAACCTGACTAAGTCCCAAGTCTAGTTATGCATTAAGGAGTCCATCTCTTCTTCCATGGCTAGCTCCCACTTCTTCCTTCTTTCAACCTGCATTTCTTCTTCATAACATTCAGGTTCACTAGAATCAGTCAGCAATAAATAATATAATGAAGAAGAGTATCGTTCAGGGGGTCTACTTATCCTGGTAGATCTTCTAACACCACTTTCAGGTGTTTAAGGTGCATGTTACTGTTGTGGTGGTTGTTGCTGCTGCGGTTGTTGATTATTATCATTTTCAGGCACCTTTACTTTTTCAGTTATCTCATCAAGAACCACTTATTCCTTGCTTTCTTTTTCCTGTTTCTTTTCCTGCAACTGATTCTTATACAAGACATTTTCATTGAATATTACATCTCTGCTCCTAATGATTTTGTGATTTTCATAATCATATAAGCAATAACCAAAATCATTAGCACCATATCCAATAAAGGTACATTTCTTTGATTTTGCCTCAAGCTTTGTTCTATTTTCTTTATTAATATGGACAAAGGCCTCACAACCAAATGGCTTTAAAAAAGAGTAGTTTACCTTTTTACCTATCCATGCTTCCTCTAAAATACCACCATCTAAGGAAATTGAAGGCCCTCTGTTTATTAGATAAACAGAAATATCTACAGCATCTGCCCAAAATTGTAAAGGCAATCTTGCATGCAATCTCATGCACCTTGCACCCTCCATGATTGTTCTGTTCATCCTTTCTGACACACCATTTTCTTGTGGTGTTCTTGGAACTGTCTTCTCTCTACAAATTCCATGCTTTGAACAGTACCTATCAAACTCTTTGCTGCAATATTCACGTCCATTATCTGATCAGAGACACTTTAACTTCTTTCCTGTCTCAATCTCAACCAAAGCTTTCCATTTCTTGAAAGTATCAAATACATTAGATTTATTTTGAATACAATAAATCCATGTTTTTCTGGTTGCATCATCAATAAACGTAACATAATAGCGAGAGCCACCGAGAGATGATACCTGAGCAGGTCCCCATACATCTGTATGCACAAGCTTCAATTTTTCACTCTTCTTTTCTTTCCCAACTCTGAGAAATCTGACTCTCTTTTGTTTTCCGTAAATTCAATTCTCACAGAAATCCAAATCAACATTCTTCAAACCTAGCAACAAATTTCTTGAGTGAAGAATCTTCATCCCCTTCTCACTCATATGTCCGAGCCTATGATGCTATTGTGTTGCATCTTCTCCTTTGGAAGTTAAAGCATTAATAGAGTTAGAAATACCATTGCATAAATACAATGTACCAACCTTTTCTCCTTTTGCTATTACCAGGGCTCCTTTGGTGACCTTCCAAGCTTTATCTGTGAAAGTTGTCACACAACCTTCACTGCCTAACTGCCCTGTTGAAATCATATTTTTCTTTAGATCTGGAACATGCCTTACCTCCTTTAATAGCCATTGGTTTCCATTCTACTGTTTTACAAGAACCTTACCCATTCCAACAATTTTACAGGGTTTATCATCACCCAAACGAACTTGTCCAAAATCTCCTTGAACATAGTCATGAAAATATTTCTTATCAGGTGTGACATGGAATGAGGCCCCTGAATCTACTACCTACGAATTAGTAACATTTTCAAAATAAAGAATCAAAGCATATTGTAAAACATCACCTGTCACATTTGCTTCATGATTGTTTTCTTGTTGTGCGTCTCCTTCTTTTCCCTTCCAAGATCTACAATATTTCTTTAGGTGTCCTTTCTTTCTGCATTTCCAGCACACTATCCCCGATCTGGACTTGGATCTGCCTTTCCTTGATTTACTGCGATATCCTGAGCTCTTTCCTCTTTCCATTCTTCTTCCCTTAGACTCTGCACTCAAAGCATTACCCGATGTCTCACCAGAGCTTTTCCGTCGCATTTCCTCGCTAAGGATAGCACCAACAACATCATCAAACTTTAAAGTACTAGATCCAGAGACAGAGTTACTAATGGCCATTACTAAACCATTCCAACTCTCTGGCAATGAGCACAAGAATAACATAGCTCTAAATTCATCATCAAAGTTTACCCCTACAGAACTTAACTGACTGGTAACTGTATTAAAATCATTTAAATGGTCTGCAACAAATCCACGTTCCGACATCTTCATATTAAATAGTCGTTTCATAAGAAATACCTTGTTTGAGGCTGAGGGTTTTTCATATAATTTCTCCAACGTCTGCATCAAACCCTCTGTTGTTGTTTCCTTTGAAATATTGAAGGCGACTGACGCTGCAAGGCACAACCGTATTGTTCCGAGTGCCCTTCTATCGAGAATGTTCCATTCCGCATCTGTCATGGCCATCGGCTTCTTTGCTTTTCTGCTCAATGGTAGGTACAGATATTTTTTATACATATAATCTTCCATTTGCATCTTCCACAGCGAGAAATTTTGGCCGTTAAATTTCTCGACCCTAAACTTAGCATCTTCCACCATTGCTCCCACTCGAACCAGGAACCCTTCTTTCCTGCGAGTTTATCAGCCAAATATACCTTCGGCTCTGATACCAGTTGTTAGAAAATTAAATATTATAGAGCAATGCAACACATAAAATATGCGGAAAATAAAAGCACACAAAACACATAAAAACCAGAGAGACACAGATATACGTGGTTCACCCAGTTTGGGCTACGTCTACCCCGAACAACCAACCCTTCCTTTCTATTATCCAACAAAAATGAAGAGACAAAACCTACAGCAGATCCACTGTAATATCCTCTGTTCTCTCTCATAGTCTCCCTATCTGTTTCTCGCTCAGAGAATACACATACAATGCGCAGCCGCAATACAATACCCTCATAAAAGCGAGGGGTTGCCTTCTAGGGAAAAAAACCCTAAACTAAACATAACTTCTACCATCAGATCATCCGCCTAATGAAAGGCCCAGATTGACTAGAAATTACTATACTTTTACAAGGAAATTTTACATCTATTTTTGGCTTCGGGGGAACCCCCGCCAGGGGACCACTGGCCCCCGGACCCCGCGGGGGGGACATTTCCCCGCCACGTGCAAGGGTGTAAAATTTTCCTGGGGTATACATCCAGCTAAACACAAGGATCTCTAAATTTGGAAGAAAATCAGGCTCCACACCCAACAACACTATTGTGATTTGGTCCTGTTGACCTAGTCAACCTTCTTCATTCCTTTTCACACCTAAGTGTATTTTATTGAAATGGCCCAGATTTTTCCATCTTCACATTGGGCATTGATTTATTTTGCTGATTAGGAGTTTTAGAGTTCCTCCTTTACACTTTATTCATGAGTTAAGAAAACTGAAATTAAAATGCAATATTCCCATTAGCTGCAAAAATTGGGAATATTACACATTTGAACATCAAGAACAAGAAGAGAAACACCAATAATACTGCAGACTCTCTCAGTTGACCATTGATTTTGGCACTGACCACTGTGCTTAATTCTTGTGGACACAAGACTTCGGGGTGGATGCATCTTTACAAGAGCGATCCAGAATTCAAAAGCACATACCATATGCTCCTGGAAGGCAAGAAAGTTCCATATTTTCACCTCCATGGCACACTATTATTCCACCTCGGACACCTCTATGTTCGTGCAAGCGAGCATGCCAAGATGATTTGGGAGGCACACTATGGTTGGGTTTTTGGACATTTTGGAGTAGAGAAAATAGTGGTAGTGATGTAGTAGTATTTTTATTTTCCAAACCTTCGACAGGATGTTGGGAAGTACATTAGATACTGCACTTATTGTGCAATTACCAAATCAACAATCAAGAAGCAATTCCTACATACTCCTTTTACTACTCCTAGTCGACCTTGGGAGTCCATCTCAATGGATTACATGTCGGGCCTTCCTTCAACTAAGCATGGCAATGACTTCATGTTTGTGGTCATCAACATATTCTCTAATATGGCCATTCTAGCGGCCTGCAAGAAGAGTATCACAACTAAAGCCACTGCTAAGCTCTTCTGTGAATGAGTGTGGGTACATTTTTGGATCCCATAGTACATTATCTCAAATCGGGACAACAAGTTCCTGAGTACATTTTAGGAAAGTCTTTGGTCAAGGCTGGATACCAAGCTCACTAAGTCCACGGCCTTCCACCCAAAAACTGATGGCCAAAAAGAGGTTGTCAACAGGATGATCATGCAAATTTTGCGCATGTACAACTCGAAGAATCCATGCACATGGGATGAAATCCTCCCCTATGTCCAACACAGTTACAAAAAATTTCTCCAAAACTCAACTAGCTGCAGTCCCTTTTAGGTGGGGTTGGGATTCCATCCACTATGTCCCATTTATGTGGCCATACAATTTTCAGCTACTAAGGCAAATTTGACTCATGTTTAGTCCGAAGCTGACCAGGATAAAAAATTCATTGAGCGCATTAAGCACATCCTCCAGGAGTTCCATGACATATTGGATAAAGCCAATGCTAAGTACAAGCAACATCATGATCAACATCGAGTGCCACACAAGTTCCAGGTGGGTGAAAAAGTTTGGATACATTTGTAGAAGGAGCATCTCGTTGGGCCCCACTGAAAGCTTCACCTGCTCCGATATGGGTCGTATACCATCACCAAGGTTGTAGGGGACAATTCCTTCAAGCTCAAAATTCCACCATTCCTTGGCATGCACCTAGTATTCAATTTGGACCGGTTATGACCATACTTTCCCCCATTATTGGACACATCTAATGTTGTTGAGCAACTGACACCAACATATCTCAACCCAAGATGCATCGAGCATGCCACAACTGATAGGATAATGAACACATAGATCAAGAACACTCACCAACAGAGAATCCAACTATATTGAATTGTCAAAGCAACCCAAATCCTTCACCAAGGAAAGTGAATCACCAAGGACAAAGTTCAAAAGAAGTTTCACCATCTCATGGAGGCACTCAATGCAATGGGGACAATTGCTTCTTAAGGGGGGAGGATTGATATAGGTGGATATTGGTGGCCACCTGCTTATTCCACTTGGATCCCCACCATTTCTTTTCAGATTCCTTAATTTTACTTTTTAATTTCCTTTATTATAATACAACTTACTATTTTTAGCAGTTTTTCAAATCCTAAACTTCTGGAGCCGTTTTGAGGGCCTAATTTTTTTTTTTGAGAAAACATAGAAACTGTAAAAGTGGCAAACCAATTTATAAAATTATTTTCGGGCTCCTCTTGAAGATCTTCGAAACAAGGTATTATGATAGTTAAATGGATATCGTGTGCCAAAGTTATGACCCCACGAAGTTGACGTTCCAACTAACCCCAACGGGGCCCACAAGCTTTTGGTGCTTCATTTCCTAAGGTTAGGTTTTTGGATGTTTAGGGTCTCCTATTGTTTATCAATGATAAAAAATGCCAACAAGCCTCATTGTAACATAGTTCAGAGGCATGTAGCCACCACATCTCTTCTTAGAGATAAGATACCATCGCCTATGCTAGTTTATTTCCATTCTTCTTGTAAGCATCTTTCAGTTCTTTGATATTAATGAAATAAAATTTCATTTCTGCTGCATCTATGTGTTTATGTTTATATATTTACTTTTTTTGTGTTCCTGCATAAGTCTGGATCAAGTAAGGGCTCTGACCCACAGGCTAGTACAATGCATACATCCTCTTTGTTTTCTCTCTCTCCCTATCCGTCTCCATTACTCTACTCTTCTATGGAACAAATGCACTTGAAACGAACAAAATCCATTTTCTTCCTAGTGGCCCGGTTATAACACAACCCGATATGCTGCTAGTGGTTAGGTTTGACTCTTTGAACTCTTAAAAAATGTTACAATATTGAGTCTTATAGATTTTTTTTTCATCAGTATCACATTCCCAACCCCTTATCCTTGAGTAATGGGGGATGATGTGGCATCCTCTCAAATTATGGTAGACAAAATAGGAAGTTCAACTTTCAAGTGGCATAAATTTCGCATACAAAGTCCGATTGAGGCGATTTTTGTGCTATGAGAAAGATATATGTGTGTAGAATAGGGAAAAAAGGTGCACTAAATCAAAAAAAAATTACACCCAAAGAATGTAATTTTATGCATCAAAATTATCCTAGAAGTTTTCAGACCCCAATTTTCCAAGTTGGGTCCTGCTGGTAAAAATGGCCCTGTGAGCTAATTCCTCCACTTTTTCCACTTTGAAAGCTTTGATATGGATAAAAAAAAAATACTAAGATCTATTCTATATCAATAATTTTTAGTGTTTTTTAGCCTTCTCCATATGTGACTCTATTTGTTATACTCTGTAATTAACTTGTAAAAAATATGACACACTAGGAGCTGGATATCCATAAAAAGCCTCAAATGGGGTCATTTTAGTAGATGTATGATAGGTAGTATTATACCACCCTTTTTATATATAAATCCACTTCATCCATTGAGATTTCTTATATGAAGAAATAACACTATAGATAACCCTCTTAACATTTTTTTAACTATTTATGTCTAGCCATTTTTTTGTGGATGATACAATGAAATCATCACTAGTGTTGTTCCTTTTCTCTTCCATGAGTCTTTCCAAAAATTACCTATGAATATTGGATCTCTACCACATACTATTACCTTATGAAGTTTGTGAAGTCAATGAATTTCCTTCATGGACACTTTTCCACTTGGTTTGTTGTGTATGTACTTGAATTATGTAAAAATGTGGATATTTTGTGAGTCTATTAGCAGCCATAAAAATTGTATCTTTCCTTTCATATTTTGGTAACCTTGTAATGAAGTCCATTTATATCTCTTTACTTTTTTATTGGTTATGCATAATGGTTAAAGTAACCTTGTATATTTTACTCTCTCCCCTTTATTTATTTGGAAAACATGGCATTCACTTACAATTTTTTTAATATATTTCCTCATTCCTTCAGCCAAAAAATCTTTTTTGATCCTTTGATATGTTTTAAGAAACTCTGCATGTTTTTCATTGGAGAGTCATGGAAATACCTTAATATTCGTTGCATCGTCTTTGACTGAGGGAATAAAAATACATACCCTTTTACTAAAGTATATATCCTTTCTACTCCCAATGTTTCATAGAGTTGATTCCTTCCTTCATACATTAGTTTTTGTTTCATACTGCTATCATTTTTCCATTCATGATGAGCTTATTCTAGCCATACTAGAATATAATATGTGATCAAATATAAAACTGAGTGCTATTATATTATATAAAGATCATTTGTTATTATATTGTGATTCCTCTTCATGTAGATTATTTCAAAATCAAACTTTTGAATTTTTTCTACCCATTTTTGTTGATCTTCTGATGATAATATTTTTTGAAAAAAGTACTTTAGGCTATTATGTCCTGCCTTGAATTTAAAGTGTCTCCCAATGAGAAGTCTTGACTATTCAAGTAGCACAACAAATGAGGACTTCACGAGCACCTTCAGCTTCATTTCTCACCCTTCATTAGCCTTCTTTTCATCAAAATCACCATCAACCCTGTCTTCAGATTTTTCATCTTCACACTGTGAGAAAAACCTGGAGGTAAAAGATAGGATTTTCAAGAGGTTATGAGCTTGGAAAAGAGGTTGGACACCTTCCACTCATTCAAACACACCTTCACTCCACCTTCCCTACACTTTTCTTACCCATTTTTGGCCTCAAATTTCCCTCAGACTGTTTCCTATAGCAATTCATGACTTTCATGTAGCACTGCAGGAAACATGTAGCAGCACGAGTGGGCCCCTCCTTAAGCCCAAAAACCACCATCCACCTCATCCAAACCTACCCAAACCAACCAGACACCTTCATCCTTGCACACATGAGTTCAAGCCCTTCATAAGCCACCTTAGAGCTTTCTCCTCCTAGCTGCAAAATAATACATTTACAAGCATAGTTAGGGAATGATTAGCTATATGATTAAAATAATGATAGTTAAAACATAAAGTAGACAGAACGTGTTTAGCCATTTGGTCCAGAAAAGTGTGATTAGGTTAGTTGCCTTTATGCAATTTCAATTCAAAAATTTACTTCATGTTAGATGCCTAGTTTGCTTCCATTTCTTATCGTAACTTAATGTGTATATTTCTTTCATTGCAGAGTAGTTAGATGTAATTTCTTGCTATAGAATAGTTATTTGATTGTTGATAGATTAATGGCTTTGAATCATTTGTAGCCCTAGGTCTAAATTCAGAAGTGTGACAGACTTCATCTGGAAATCCTAGAAATATCACCCTTTCATAGAGCTTGGAAGAGGATGATACGAGTAGAATGCATCTGTTGTGTATATAGCACTATAACCTCCAAGTTTTTACAAACCCTGGGTTGATAAAGTAAATTAGGGCAGCCTCTGGGAGTTGCAGCATTCTTGGTGCAATACCAGGGCTCACCACTTTTTGGCGCCTTGCTGGGAAGGTGTCTAGTAGATGATTTGATTTTTATTTGGGCATTATTTTATTCTTTAATTTTACATGTTTTTAAAAAAATATTGAAAAAAAAAAAAATTTAATTTTCATGCCTCGTAGGAGTATGGATACTCAAGAAATTTTTTTACCTAAAACACCCACATCACCACATAGTCACCGTTCACTCTTCTTCAGTGACTGTGAGGTTGAACACACTATAGGTGAGCCTTATGAAAATTTTGAAGAACCTATTGGAGAAGAAGAAGATATTTTTTCACCAGAGGAAACTGCTTCAGCTATTCAAACCATGGCTAAAAATGAAGGCTAGGGATCCTTTCTCATTAGAGAGGAAAATGGGGAAACTAAAATGAATAACAATAACCCCTCAACCCTTCCACACTCCCATGGACTTACATCTGAAGACCTTGACACATTCATGTTTGAATTTTTTGATGTTTGTAGGACCTATGTCTATGCCTCAGATGATCAAAAGCCAAAGTTATTCCCATATACCCTTAAGGATGTATCCTTGCTCTGGTTCATGGGTCTACCTGGGAACAACACCACTACCTGGCCATAGATACAAGAAGCCTTCAACAACATGTATAGGGACTACTATAGGTCCAAGGAAAGTAAATATGAGATATTTAGGATCTCTAGGGCCTGATGAATCCCTAGAGGACTATGAAGAGAGGTTCCAGTTAAAATATAAGAGAGCCAATTGTACCATTGATCCCGTATCACTTAAAATAGTACTTCTCTGAGGGATCAGGGAGGAGGTGATAGAAATCCTCAATATGTTATCAGGAGGAGATATCTACCAGCTGCCTCATGAGATAATCAGAACTATCTTCAGGAACCGTTCCTCAACAACCTCAGTGGAACAACCCATGCCAAGGGTGGAGGAATCAACATAATCAACCACATTCTCTAATGCCTCCACCCCAACATCAACCTCAGCTTACTCATGTTGCTCCACCCAAGATGCCTACACAACCCAATTCAAACCCGAATACCAAACATATATAATAGGTTTACATTGGAGAGACATCCTATACAACTTATGATGTGGAGATACATGAGATAAATTTCAGGTCGGGAAGAGTACTCCCAGACAACCATCCTTCGTCTCCACCTGTAGAGGTTAATGAGGAAACAAAATAAAGTAACACTTAGATCCAACAACCTCCTTTTCCTCAATGCTTTATCCATTCCAGTCAGCACACCCTAGTGGAGACCGAACTTCTGGGAGAACTGAAATTTTTGTGTGTAAAAATACACCCTTTTTAGGCCATTAAGGATGTCTCTATTTACAATATGCTCATAAAGGAAAAGTGCTTTGAGAAACCTAGGAGAAAGAAGAAAGATACCCCCACCATAAATGTAGTAGGAAAACTATCCGAATTAATTTTGGGAAGGGTGATCTTCCCAAGGTACCTAGACCCTGACAATATAGTTGTAGATGTGCACAAAGATGGTGTCATAGTCCCCAATACTCTGATTGATCTTGAGGCTACCACCAATGTTATGAAAAAGGAAACTATGCTTAAACTCAACCTCGAAAGGACTTTGAGGAAAACCACAATAGTTCTGGAAGTTTCAGATCGGTCCACAATAAATACTGAAGGAATTATTGGGGATGTTATGGTTTTAATTGACTCTTGGGAGTATCCTACAGATTTCTTGGTTCTGCAGCAAAAAACCAAGTTTAATGGATATCCTCTCATCTTAGGGAGACATTGGTTAGCCACATTCGATGCTTATATCAGATGTCGAGTCGGAACCATGACTATTAAGAATGGGCCCTTGTCTAAACAACTGGTATTATATCCTCCAACCCAGCCTTCCTTTGACCATGACCTACCTATATGGTTGGAGGATGAAGAAGAAGACGAACTATACAAAACTACCCCCATTTGTACCATAGATGATGTTCTTAGAGGGGGGCAACTTGATGAAGATGAACTCATCAACCATGTCATTCAAAACCAGTCCCCCACTAATAACCCACTTGAAAACCTAGTCAAAGGATCTAAAAGCCATCCTTGAATAGAACTGCACTCAATTGATTCAACCTCTGAAACCACCAAGGATATAGATTTTGGCCCATCCAAATATTTAAAAATTAACTCAAACCTCTCAGATAGAGAAGAAGAGAAACTATGCCAACTTTTGAAAGAAAACCTAGATGCATTTGCTTGGGATTACAAGGACATGGAAGGGGTGCATCCCTTGGTATGCAGACATCATATTTACATTAAGGAAGGATGCAAACCTATGCACCAACCCCAAAGGAAGATGAACCCAACTCTAAAATACATAGTCAAGGAAGAACTGTAGAAATTGTTGGATGCAGGTTTCATTTATCCTATATCAGATAGTGAGTGGGTATCTCCTCTTGTCCTAGTACTGAAGAAGAATGGAAAATGATGAATCTGTGTTGATTATTGGGAACTAAACAAAGCCACCAAGAAGTACCATTTTGTAGAAATTTTAATACAAATTATGTATTGCCTGGATTCTCCTAATCTAACAATTATATTCCAATGTTAAATATAGAATCACTTCTACAAAAATTCTTACGGAAATTTAAAACGCGATCACCAATTGCAAACACATGAAGAAAGATCAATCACACATAACACATATAAATTTACCGAGAAATAATAAAGCTAAAAATCCCACTATCATATATTATGTATATATCATGGATCATGAAACAATCTCATACAAAACCAAGAGCTCTCAGTACAATATACAATCGCCTCACACTGTCATACAAAAATTTTCATAAACATGCACCAATTTACTGCCTCCTGACAGCCTAACTCCACTGCGCAATCTCTGTTGATCACAATCACTAAATGAATTCGATCTTGCCTTGCCTTTACCGTGCAATCCTCATTGGCATATCCAATGTGTGTTTGGTTGTTAGTGTGCACCCACTATAGTCACAACTGATAGTCAAAATGTGCCTTTCACCTATCTCTCAATTGGGTCTCCACTGGATATGACATGCATGTAGTTAACAATAGCAAATATTCAGTTTCATGTGAGCTCACTCCATGTGAATTAATTTAATATTAAATTCACTGATCTCTCACTAGTGTATCTTTAGTTACAACTATTTACAACTAGCACAACTAAGTTTAACTCACTTAACTGAGTTAAACTACTTTACAACTCACATAACTACACATCCAACTCTGTTACAACTTTGTATTACTCAATTACAACGAAGCCCACTAGCATGTCCCACCAACCAACCTTTGAACTCAAAATTCCTTCAGTTAACTGGTTTTCCACATCAATTAACTGAAATCAAGTGCTTCAAGAGAATAGATTATTATTTATTGTCCAATTATTGTTAAGAGATAACAATAATTGACATGCATTCTATTTTTAGATATGCGGTCGACGAACCGTCTTCGTACATGCATTCCAAAAATAGACACCCTTCCATCCATATAATTTTCTCAACCATCTATAAATATATTACTGCTAAAAATAGACTTTGATCCAAATTCTAAAAATAGACATATCACCTAAAAATAACCTGCGAGCCCCACCTGGTGTAGGTGCTTAATTTTCACTAGGATCATCATCTTGTTGAATCTCAACACTCCCTCTCAACAAGAAGGGATTATCCTTCACCCCATAGGAATGTAATGAAGCAACATGATCTTCCGCTACACACAATCTCTAATATGATGATACCGGATATCTATATGATTAGATCTATCATGAAACACAAGATTAACCGAGAGTTTAATGCAACTCTAATTATCAAAATGAATCACTATAGGATCTAAATGAGAACTAAAAAAACCTATTCAGATAGCCTCACATGCAACTTGACTTGCTTCCAAGTATTTTGCTTCCGCTGAACTGAGTGCCACAGATCTCTGTTTCTTGTTGTACTAAGAAACAATTGTAGATTCGATACTGAAGACCCCTCCTGATGTGCTCTTTCTGGATGTTGGGATGCATGCCCAATTTGCATCCGTGAATCCATGCAACTTCACCTCATCCATCTGTTTGTACCATAATCCATACTCAAATGTGCCCCTGAGATATCTCAGGACATGCTTTCCCGCCTTCCAAAAGAGCTTGGTAGGCTCAACCATCGCTTGACTAAGCTAGTTAACTGCATAGCATATGTCCGGTATTATATTAACTAAATACATGAGCGAACCCACCAACTGTCGATAGAAATTAGCATCCACTACCTCTCCAGATGTAGCTTCCTATTTCCCCTAGTTTCCAAGAAAATGAGTATCCATGGGTTTGCAGCCCTCCATGTGAAACTTACTGAGTATCTCCCTTGCATACTTTCCTGGAGACATAAAATGTTCACCTTCTCGTTGCCATATTTCTAATCCAAGGAAATAATGAAGGAGGCCCATATCCTTCATATCAAACTCCTTTGCAAGGTCCTCCTTGCATGAGTGTATCAGCTGCTCATCACCAGTCAGAATTAAATCATCAACATAAAGAACAATGATTAAAAGCTTACCCTCCACCACAATTTGGTATAGATTTGCATCTGCCTTACTCTTGGTGAAGCCAAGTCTAGTGAAATAACTGTTTATCCGAGTGTACCAAGCACGGGGTGCTTGCTTTAGCCCATACAACACTCTTTTGAGTCTGCACACATGTGACTCGCTACTGAAGATCTCAAATCCTTCAGGCTGCTCAATGTACACTTCTTCCTCAATGATCCCATTGAGAAACACAATCTTCACATCCATCTGTTGAATTTTCCAACCCATCTGTGCTAAGAGAGTAAGGATGGTCCTTATGGAATAATACCTTACGACAGGTGCAAAGGTTTCTTCATAATCAATCCCCTCGATTTGTGAGTGTTACAGGTCAAAATACCTCCTCATCAGCTCAGAGGGGAAGACAAATATGGAAGAAGTACAAAGACCTAAATTAAACCTATTTCTGCCAGGGTAACGCATATATAGAACATAACAAGAGCGTTATAACGCCAGCAATCAATACATCGGCCGCATGGTACAGTGTGCTCATTACTCCGTAGAGACACGCACCCGTGTTTTAAGCTTTGAATTGGGAAAAGAGCTATAGTGATTTGAATCTCCTCACTTCCTCACAAAGGAGCCAAGGCACAAAGGAACCGCAGGCACCAGCTCATCGGGTCATTGCCATAGAAGACTGAACTCCAAGAGAGGCAAAAGCATGGAGATCAAGGAAACATCCAAGCCTTTTCCATTCCAAACTAGTGGAAGAGAAGGGCAACAATGGCCTTCTCCCTCTCCTATAAGAAGGAACTGAAGGCTCTTAATTGAAGGTCGAAGGATTGCTCAAAAGTTCTTGTATACTTGTGGAATAGAGAATAGTGTGACATTGTGAAGGCCAAGAGTCAAAGAGGCTCCTAGAGAGCTTGTTGGCTTGGACTTCTTCACTTGATAGAGAAGAGAGATTGGGAGACTGAGGAGGGCTTGGTACAACCAATGGTTGTAATCCTCCTTCTTTCAAAATCAATAGAACTATGTTCGTTTTGTCCATTCGATGCTTAATGTTATATTGTTGTTTCAATATTTGTTTAGTATGATATGAATGGCTCAGATGTGTATAATCTAGATGTTTATTATTGATTTAATTGATAGAATACTTGTTATATTAGAAATTACGCGGGTGCTTTGACTGATTGCAGGACTCAGATTTGGAGCCGGTGAAGAAGGACTCTTGCTTTGTTGTGTAGCGCTCTCCAAAGGATTCTAAAGCTGTCAAAGAGGTAATTCTCTATTGTATTCCTTCAAGTTATTTCAAGCTAATATGAACATGCTCATGCCATCTTTGTGAACATCATAGCTAATCTTACTGTCTGCCTCGGGCACCGGAAAGCCCTGAGAGGGATATATGAAAACCAACCACCCAAGCAGTTTACCCTATAGCAGAATTGGCGACTCCGTTAGGGACTTTCCCCATAGTTTCCAGACTATTTCTTCCTTCATTTCTTCTCTCCTCTTTTCAGTATCCTTCCGACCATTTTTTGATGCCCAGTAGACATACCAAACGCTTGCAGAGTTCAATCATGTTCTTGTCTGGAAAACTGAAGAGCTTTTCCCTGGTTAACGCGACCTATGCAGTTCATCCAGTGCGTTATAACGCGGTCTAGGCTTAAATACAGTGCGTTATAACGCTGTATTTTCTCACAGACAGAGCGTTACCCAGCCAAAACCCTGTTGTTCACTACTGTGACTGTGTTTTAGCTGTTGAGTTTTTTGGCCACCAGTACCTTTCACAGACTGAATCCCTGTGCTTGTCTGCTAAAGCTGGAATTGATTATTTGTTTCTCTTATTTAGTTAGTGTGCAAAGCATTTACTTTTTAAAAAGAGAATTTTTTTTTATTTTTCTGCATTTAAGTTGAGTTTATTCTGAAAGTTTGTTTCACAAACTGTTAAAAGAGGTAGATAGAAGTCTGAATCTTGAAAGTGGAGCTGTGTTATTTACATGTTGGTGCATGGATGATTGATAAAGAAACACTCTTCATTGAAGTTAATATTTAGAGCATGTTTTGCATGGTTTATTGAGTCAAGAGTCTCACTATACTTCATACGTCCATTCCCCCTCCGCAAGACTAATAACAAAGTACACTAAAAACAAAGCGATAATAAAATCAATCTAATAACTCTTTTGAGCTCACAAAAACAATATTTCAGGCTAGGATCTTGGGTTAGGAAAGTGAGAAAACTACCCAAGATCTCAAAACTTGAAAACTAGAGTCATTAACGAGTGAAATCCTGCTGCACTCACATTATCGGGACCGTTCCTTTACCGGAGCTCAACGCGAGACAACACTTGGGTGCACTAGAAGGTAGCCCACCTTCGACTGCATCCTGTGGGTGTGTTATATATTGGGGTTCCCTTCGGGGATGTCGAAACTAGATCGGGGATCTAGGTGTTCTGCCCATATAGCACACTGTCCTTGACCGTGGACCCCCCTGATGATGTCTGTGATTTGAGGTATCCTTAGTGGCCATACTTTTAGGGACTTACACAAGGTGATTGGGACGGGCTGTCCTGGTACCTGAAACAGACGGACCCACTCTGTCTTCGGTCTTTAGGAGGGTACTCGTCTTCACGAGAGTGCTTACACCTATCGTCTGAGGTTCGGGCGAAGCTCTAGAGTGACCGTAACTGTACTTTTGACCAACCCTCTTTGTATGCTATTGTGAGACTGGATTTCATCACCAGTGAACGGTAGTACTCAGACAGGGCACCCTATACTGGCTGCTTGCTGATTGATTTTAGAGAGTCTTTTCTTTTTAGTAAGTGTGTGGTTACTGTCACTTGAGACTTCATAATATATCACATTTTAAGTAAAATTTGTTAAAATTAAACCGGTCACCGTGGCGTCCCCTGACCCACGCCGTCTGTCTCGACGACAACAAGGTCTACCTCCTCTCACTTTAGAGGAAATATTGAACCTTGGTGAACCCGGGCCTTCTACGGAAGAGCAGTCTCCTCTGACTAATCTGGATTATCACATAGACCCTTATCAGCCGGAACTCCCGGAGGACCCTTTCACTGAAGGCATTGTACCTAATTACAATCCTCCGCTCACTGATCCGTTAGGACCGGTGATAATCCA